>CM043316.1:60576250-60992105 GCA_023736055.1 Quercus glauca
TTCTCTCAATCGGCTTGCAGTGGTGGGTTTTGTTTTTGGGTTTGTTTGATTTGGGATGTGGGTTTGTTTGATTTGGTTGTGTTTTTTGCCGTGTTGATCTCTCTCGTTGTGGGGTTTTTTTTTTTTTTGCTGCAATTTGGGTTGATCTGATATTGAGTGATTAATTGTAGAGGTTGTGGGTTGATTGTGCGCCGGTGGTGGGTTTGTGCGGCCGGTGGTGGGTTTGGTGGATGTGGGTTTGTGCAGAGGCGATCTCTCTGGTTGTGTGTGTGTGTGTTTTTTTTTTTTTGAGGTGGCATTGGTGGATGTGGGTTTCTGCCGGTGGTGGCTGTCGGTGTTGTTGCAGCAGTGGTTGTTGGTGGCCGTTGTTGCGACAGTATAGGTTGTGCCATTGTTGTTGTTGTTGACGATGAGAATGGTAGGGAGAAAAATGTTACCGTTTGAATTTTTTTTTATGATATTTTAATGTGATGGAAATATTATTTTAATGTATAGGATTGAAAAATAGAATACCTGATAAATGAGATGTTGTAAAATGATGTTGTAAAATAGTAAAGTAGACTTTTGATGTGTCAAAATGACATTTTTTATAGAACACCTGATGAGAATGCTCTTATGTACTACTTAATCATGGGATTTTATACACATCTTCAAGCTTTTAGCATTGTGTATCAATTTTAAGAGGTGAAATGGGTAAAAAGCAAAATTTTACCTATGCTCATTCACAATTTTCAATATTTTTTGTACTAACACCTGAAAAAAAATTTAAAATGTCTTATATTAATATTGCTTAATATTTATTTTTATTGGTAAGTTATACATCCATTCAACAAGTCTTGAACTCAAAACCTCACACTATTCTATGCCACCAATTATGGTTTTATAGGAACAAATTGCTCAAGACTCAAGAGTTCCCCTCCCACCACCGCATCCATCTCCTTCATTTCACCACCACCTTCTATGCTTGTTCATAAAATAAATGGATTTTTATTTATTTTTCTTTGTTTCACTAACAAGCTTGGGAGTTCACTAACCAACACTACATCCTCCTTTCACCCCAACCTGATCCCCCCTCCATCTGCTTGGTTCAAGATTAATTTTGATGTTGTTGTGAAGCCCAACAATGTTTACTTTGTTGTTGTTCGTCGAAATCATTTGGAAAAGAGCACACATGCTTGGATAATGGATTGGTGTTGACGTTCATGGCGATCCTCTATGGGTTGAAGCTGGAGCCGGACTTCTAGACGTTACCTTTACACAGGCTTTGGGATTAAGCTATATCATCTTTGAAAGTAATTCATACAATATTAGATAATATCTCTTACACATATTTTGTTGCACATGCCATACACAAATTATTTTTTAAACTGAAAAAAAAAAATCATGTTTTAAAGCCACGATTTCAGTTCAAAAACTAAATTGTGTGTAATAGAGTAACATACACTACCCTACAATATTTTCTTCCATCATTGGTAATTAATGTAGCTGACAAATCCTTTCTTTTTTGTTCATTTTCACATGTAATTAGATTTACAAATTGTTTAGAGCCCGTTTAGTACATGTGTTTAAAAACTGAAAATTGTTGTTTGAAAACATTTGTGAAAATACATGTGAGTGAAAAAATGCATTGATATGCGTAAAATGTTGTTTAAAAACTGAAAATGGTTGTTTAAAAACACAAACCAATCACCCCCTTAGCCTTTGGGGCTCTGTCCATCGTCAATCTTCCAGCCCATGTTTTACTACCGGAGAAGGTAGATGGGATGGGCCTCTAGCCTTTTTTTTTTTTTTTTTCAATCTATACTTAGTGAGCCAAAAAAAAAAACACCACTCTATGCTTATATATTCGAGCCTATATATATGTGTAGCCAAAATTCATTAGCATCAATCTAGCGGGAAATGTCTTGAAAAATACAGTGAATCGAATACTTGAAATTGGTTTTGGCCATCAGAAAAGGACAAAGGAACATGAATGAATGATGTAAATTGTAATTAGAAAATGGTGACTGAGGGCTTGAAAAGGAGAATGAAAGTAGCTCACCCAATAGGCATGCATGCAGGGTTCATTCAAAGCACAGTAAAATTTCCTCCCACTCGTCTGGTCTAGTTTGACAACAAATTCCTCCCCCCCCCCCCCCCCCCCCCTTTTTTTTTGTTCTAGCTAGCATCTTGTTCGCTCATGACTCAATTTTAAAGGGTACTTTGATCAAATTGTAACGCAAATAAAGAGTTGGAAACTTAATTAATGAAATAAGGATGTTTCTAAAACTGAAAGGTGCTTGTTGCTAATTGAACTTCAAGCATTAAAACCGTGTGCTAGATGGTCTCTAGACAGAAACAATAATGGCAAAATATCAGCTGGGTTTGAAAGAGAAACAAATAGAACTGTTGCTGTTGCCAATTGCTGCCATGCACTGGGCAACTGATGGGAATTTTTGACCTCATAGCTTTTAGTCTTTTTGAAAAGAAAAGAAAGCATCCATACGTCACCTAGTTATACTCTCAAACCATTGTCTCCAATACACTGCTACATGTCATGTGCCATTACTTTTTTCAATTAAAGATCTGCTCTTGGATGGGCCCATCCCATGCATATTTCTATTCTATTGTGCGCATGAATGAGAGAGAGATCATCAGCTAAGCTAAGATGGACACTGCTTGTCTAAGTACATTTACCCTATATGGCTAAAACTAATGCCAATTACGTACTTATATGCTATAAATATGCTAATCTCATTTTTTGTCTCTAATTGTTTAAGGAACCAAATGCCTGTGCAACACTGCAAAAAAAAAAAAAAATATATATATATATATATAATAATAATATCCACTAATTACCACACCATGTAATATTACAGGTAGATAATTGAATATCCTTGGCTCTAATTGGCCAAAAGATATACCTACCTATGGGAAGTGTGACTGGAATCATTTACTTCTATGATATGATGCTAATGCCATTTGTCTCTAATTGTTTAAAGAAGCTCAGGCGTTACTTCTAGATAATTGGACTGCACTGCAAAGATAGCCCATTTCTTTCCCTGCCTGTAAAGTATAAGGGCCTCATGTCATTGTAATGCAACAAAATCCGTCATCAGAGATTTATGATTAATTATATTGCATTTGCAGGGCATTATAACATTCACAAATTCTAAGCCTATTATTACCAGTCAGCTGCAATTAAGCATAGACTTGATCATCCAATTAATCACTTTGTACATCTTATGTAATGGAAGCAGTGAAGTTTTTGCAATTTGCAAAAAGCCAATAAAGTAGAGACGATTATTAGGCACAACAACATATCAAAAAAGTCGAATGGCCCACAAGTAACCTTTGTTTATTTTTGGTAATCACCTGCTCTCTCCAGCATGCATGTTACCTTCTTGTGCAGTGGCATTAAGAATCAAACTTCTCCCATGTGGAGGTTGCATCATGTAACTAGCTACTTGCATACCAAATCACTTCAATTACTTTTTATACTTTCTGCTCTATAATAGCTCCATTTTTAACTTACTTTTCTTGCATACTTGCCTTGTTCTCTTACAGTCTTAAGCGTGTGTTTGGATTGACTTACTACTCAAACTAGGTAACAGTCTTTTTCTTTTGAAAAAAAAAAAGCTAAACCAAACGTGCACATATCCCCATTGCCTAAATTCATAGTGCAGGGGAAAGGTGAGCAGAACACATGAAGTACCTTAATCACATGTGCCTCATAATGCAATTATTGTGTGGATTCCAAGTTCCAAACAAGAAAGGTTTGTACTTTGAATTACAGAAGACTAGAACACCCACCATAGGCCGGTAGGATTAACACAAGGCATAAATCAACTCTATAAATGATGTTAATCCTGGTAAGCTTTTCCTTTAGTTGAACAAAATTAATACTACTGTCTTATTGCTTGTGTATGTTTGCTTTTTGAGGGTCATCTGAATATAAATGTATACTTTATGTGGAACAACAAAGGCCATATACCATTCAATAGGTCTTAGTCAATGTTTTCAGTTCCTTGTTGAAATGCTTATAATTTTGAGTAGTGAAGTCCAACTAGATGCATTGCACCAATGCCTCGGTTCTGAAACAATGCTGATTAAATTCCTGGCAAGGGAGGTAGACAGAGACAGGCCTGCATCATACGATTTGAATGGTCCACATAACAAATGGATACTGGCTCCATCAATGATGCTGTACTATCTGTGCAACTGAAAAACTAGGAAACGTGGATAGGCTCTGAAAAACTAAATGCCATGCCCAAATTTGGGTCTTGAATCTTGATTCTCTACCTACCAACAGACCCAAAAAAAAAAAAAAAAAAGAAAAAAAGAAAAAAGAAAAGACAATCAGTATGGTTATACCGTTATAGTGAATAGATAATATGATATTATCATATTAGAAAGCCATGGTTGTGAATTGAATATTGAAGATTGCTTTCCTAATCAATCTCATATAATGAATAATAACTTGATTGTCCCTCCACCTCCCCTGATTATTTGAAACAAGTTCTTAAATGGCTCTTGCTAACCATAACAATAATTATGAGGCCCACAATAGTTAATTATTTTTTAGAAGGCACAATAAAACAAGCATATCCTTCATTATCTAACAATAAAGAGCTATATTTCAATATTTATTTTCTTTTCCTTGCTTAAAGTATTTCAAGCATTGTTTTAGTGTCATCCGTTTCTTTTTAAAATTCATTTATTTTAAAAATATAGATATTTTAAGAGTTCAAATGATAATCTAGTGGTAATAACATTATTTACGATGCCTTATAATTATGATTTGAATCTCACCTCTTCCTCTCTCACTATCTACCTATTAAAAAAAAAAAAAAGCAAAGATTATTTTACTATAAAAGTTTTTCATGAATCTAAAGCCATGCTTTTATTTTTTTTATTATAGGATCATCTAAAAACAGGTATGATATCACCTCATTTAAAGTTTTAAACTCAATTCTCATTAATTATTTACTATAAGATAGTTGTTCTTAGAGAGGATCATGATATTTACCATGGGCTTAATGTGACCATTATCAGCTCATTATTAACAGTTACCACTACGCAATCAGAAACACTTGAGAAGTTCAACTCAAAATAATATATATAACTATAAGTCAGCCCAATTAGCCTCGGCCTTAGCCCAACGTTTTTACCTTTTACAGGCCACAAGGTTAAAAAACGAATCCCTGTTTAAGCAATAGTCCATACCCTATTAATTATTTATTATTCATCCTAGAGCCTGTAGTGGAAGAGGTATCCTAAACTTGTCCAAAAATAGTAAAAATATTTAGCTCAAAAAGTGAAATAGTTTTACAGTTTTACCCCTGAGAAATTTACCTCCCTTTAAACTTAAGCCCACCCAGACCCAGGGCAGCAACAGCAAGCAAAAAAGTATAACTAAAATTAATAAGCAGCCCTGTTATCCACATAAAATCCCCCAAAGGTTGGGCATAACAATAGGAGAGCTCCCAAATTAGCTCCCAAGCCAAAATCACACAGCCCTCCCTGACCCCCCAGCTTTCCTTGTCCCCAAACCCTTCAAGGTCAAACACCCCAACCACAAGTTTCTCTTTCTCTCTCTTTCTACTCTCTCTCTCCAAACCCAACACGGTTTTGACTCCACAAAGATTTGAATTTTATTATTATATTATTATATAATTAATAAATTAGTAATTATAACTTACCAAAAAAAGTGAATTTATTATTATTTTTTAAATGTAAAGAATAATTTTAGATCCGACGGCGATCCACCAATGGAAAAGCAATTCACAAACTAAGAAAGAAAGAAAGAAAGAAAAGAAAAACACCCCAAAAAAAAAAAAACCATATTTTTATTATTATTATTATCATTTTTTTTTAATTTCTCTCTCTTCCTCTGTTTCTCTCATTCTCTCTCTGTGTGGGGCTTCCTGTGTGTGAAAGCAGTCTCTTTGATCCATGGGAATAAAAATCTGTTCGAAACCCAGATACCAAAATAGGATTTTGTATTGAAATCAGTGATAGGGAGGCCTAAATTTTGATTTGGGTCAATCTCCAATGCGGTCTTATAGAAGACCAATAAAAAACAGAGACAACAGCTGTTGTTATTATTGCAAGAGCGGAAAAACACGGAGAAATAGATCTGAATTGGGTGGTGGGTGTTATAGAGGGAGTGGGTGTGAGCTCGGATCTGATGGTGGAGATTGTTTTGGAAGTGGGTTCAGAGAGTCGGGTAGGGTCATCAAGTATTGAATTTGGCATTAATAATAATAATAATAATAATATTAATATTAATAGAATAATAATAATAGAGGAGGAGTTGGAGGTGGTGGTGGAGGAGGTGGTGGGGCTGCATAGACGACGATGCAGCTTCACTTCTCGCCCAGCATGAGAAGCATAACTATCTCTAGCAGCAGCAGCAATGGGTTTATTGACTTGATGAAGATCAAGGTCGCAGCTCGCCATATCTCTTATAGGACTCTCTTCCATACCATTCTAATCCTTGCTTTCTTGTTGCCCTTTGTCTTCATTCTCACTGCTGTTGTTACCCTTGAAGGTGTCAACAAGTGCTCCTCATTTGGTACTTCATATTTTTCATCTCTTTTATTTTTTTATTTTTTGGTGTTATAGATCTTGGTTTCAATTGGCTTGTTTTGTTATGCCCATCTGTGGATTCTTTGTCAGGTTGATTTGTGTAGCTGAATCTTTTTGTTTTCTCGATTGATTCATTGGGTTCTATTTTGGGTTTTGTTGTGATTGGTGTAGCTGAATCTGATGGTTTTGTTAAAATGATTTAGCTGAATTTGGTTTAGGGTGGTATGCCCATTTGGTAATTATTTGTCATTTTGATTTCTGTGGCTGATTTTGGTGTAATGCTCATTTGGTGATTATTTGTCATGTCGATTTGTAAAGCTGAACCTGATTGGTGTATTAATTCGGTTGGATTGGCTTTTTGTTCTAATGCTTTTGTGGTGGATTTTTTTTTTGTCATTTTGGTATTTAAATGGGTTGCATTGGTTTTAAATTGAATTCTATATATTCTGGTATGGTGTAATTGATAATGGTTCATCTCATAAGTTTGATATTTGTTGGTACTTTATGTTGGTTTACTAATGACTTGTTGGAGTGTTTATATTGTTGAACATGTGAAATGGATAGACTCTTATCAGAAATTCAATTGTTTTGTTTGATTGAATTTGAGTATGAATTGAGAATTGATATCTTTTTTAATGATATATGCAAAAAATTGTGATTGGATGATCATTGCATGTTCTTTTTTATTTCCCAAATCCATAGATTATTTACGCATGTTCCAGCATCATGTGATTTTAATATTTGAATTCCATTGTTGGTTCTGTTTTTCTGAATATATTATAATTCTCTATGTTGATATTGAGCTTCAACTTTAGTATTTGCAGAATTTTGAAGAGAAAAAATTGGTTCTTTATTATTATTTTTTATGCATCTTGCTTATCTTCCTACTCGTTCATGATTACTACATAAAGTATAAATTTGGATGTATTATAGTCTACAATTTCTTATTCAGTTCCCTTGTGTTTGCTTTCTCTGGCCTGCTTTTTTCATTCATATGCTAGTTAGATCAGGCTTTAGAATTTTTTCTTAATGATATCATAGTGTTTATGGCAGACTCATAAATTTATCCCTGCTCTTCTGTGCTTCAGATTGTTTAGGTAGGCGGTTAGGACCAAGGTTTCTTGGTAGGGGTGATGATTCAGGGGTAAGTAATTCTTCCTTGATACTTTAATTTTGTATTAATTATCAGCAATGAAATTCAATTGTTCTTTTAATTCTACAATGCTTGTTATTAACTTATGATGGATCCTTGTGGTGGTGGTGGTGATGGTGCAGCAGAGACAGGTTAGAGACTTGTACAAGATTCTTCACCAGGTGAACACTGAGGAAATCCCACATGGTCTAAAGGTGCCAGATTCATTTAGTCATCTTGTTTCCGATATGAAGAACAACCAGTATGACGCAAGGACCTTTGCTATCGTGTTAAGGGCAATGGTATGTTGCATGTGAAAGAAATATAAAGCTGTTTAGATAGTATTTTAATACTAGAAGAGAGGGTTTTTGAAAACTGAGGTTTCCTCTTTTTTTTTTTCCCCATCATCTCGCAATTTGTCAAGCTATCAATTTTGAGCCTTCTAAATCACTTTAGATCTATTGACAAGGTTGAATGAAGTCCTAATATTGTGAGGGTTAGACCCTTTGGTAATATTTTTAACATTTGTAGCTCTGTTGGGGGATTGTATGTTCTTTTGGGATAGTTTGCTCTAAACCATTCAGTCTCCTCATTAATGAAATTACCTAAAGAAAGAAAAAATGTAGCGAAGGAGATGAAAAGTTTCCCTGTTATATGCCCCAAAATTATGACTATCTGGTTCTAATTTTAGTAGACATCCAAAGCATTACAAAACATAATTTAAGTTTCTTCTATTGAAAGTAAGATTGATTGTCATTTTTCCTTTTTAGTGTGACTCTTGTAGTCTTACGAGTTAATTGCAAAAGGTATGTACTGGTGAACATGCTCATGTTGGATAACTAGATGTCTATAGGTCAACAACAATAACAACTAAGCCTTAATCCCTAAGTTTTAGAGTTGGCTATAGATCCTCAGCAAATTAGCCAAGGTTAAACACATGTATTCTTGTTCTCCATTCAATTCTATTAAAAGTCATACCTTCTCTTACCTTCTTAATTGACATGTAATTACTTCTTCTAATGTTATTTTAGGTCATCCTCAACTTTTTTTCATTCTCTAGACTCTAATCAACTCACTCTCTCTCATAGGTTCCTTAATTTCTCTCCTTTGCACATGCCAAACCATCTCAATCGACTTTCTCGTCCTTTTATCAATAGGGTCTCCCCTATTTTTAAGTGAATGTCCTCATTTCGATACATGTTGATAGGTCCCATGTATAAATTTAAACTTACAAGTTACAACATGACTTCTTTGATTCAAATAAAAGTAGACAGGATTGTGTTGTGCATACATGATTGAATTATTCTCGGGGATTAATTTGTATGTTTGGCTTTTTGTTCAATTTTGTGGTTCAAGACTCGAGTTCTATGCTCTGGGTCAAAATAGAATAGAAAGAAAAGGAGAGAAAAAGGGGGGGGGGGGGGTCTGAAAGATATAGATCTCATCAAACTATGGTACTTTACCTTTTGACTTTCTTTGCTTTTGACAAAAATACACATCTTGATGATTAAGAGTAATACGAAAGGTACTAATTTGATGGTCGTTAAACTCTTTAATGGTACCATAGCATATATTTCTGGGCAACTTGATTTGTTGCGAACAATTCAATGCGGGGATTTGAAAAGTTGTTATGTCAAGAGCCTTGAAGCTCAACTGGTTGGTACCTCCTGGTGTTTCCAATGGAGACATGCAAGGTTCAAATCCTCCCACCTCCATTTTAACTATAAAAAAAAGGAAGCTGTTATGGAAAGTAGGGGATAAATTTAGATTGGTGAAGACATTTTTGAGAGAAGAGAGGAACCATTGGAGGATCTAGGGTGTTTCCATGTCTCAAGCTTTTTCTACAGTATCTTATAGTTCAAGCTTGCCTGTAAATATATGACTCTGAGCCTTACAAAGTTTAGTGGACGTATGTGTCTAAAGCTATTTCACAGTTTTATAATTTGTTTGTCACTATAGAAATCTGAGTTTTAAGTGTTTATTGAGTAGGAAACACAGTATCAGTTTTATAGCCTTATCAGTGGCTAAGGGGCTGTTTGGATTTTCAGTTTCCATCACCCATAACTCAAAATTGGTGGGTCCCACGGCTGAGTAGTGTGTTTGGATGTGTTTCCAGCTTTTGTTTCCATCACTCAATTTTTTGATTTTTGAGTGATGAGTTATGGAAATTGAAAACACATCTTAGGTGTTTTCAAGTTATCAAAACTGAGTTTTCATGGCATTTTGGTAATTAAACACATACATGGGACCCACGGTCAGAGCAACATCACACCAGTGCACCTTTTGATACTACTTGCAACGGCTCTCTTCATCAATGGGAACCAGATCACTCCTCCATCTTCATACCACCATCTTTTTTTTTTTTTTTGGTAAACTATACCACCACCGACCAGAGCTCAGACCCCCCATCTTCTTTTTTTTTTTTTTTTTTCTTTTTTTTTGGTAAACTATACCACCACCAATCGGAGCTCAGACCCACCACCCTTTTTTTTTTTGGTAAACTATACCACCATCTTCATACAACCACTGATCGGAGCTTAGACCCACCATCTTCTCCATCCTTCCAAAATCAAGAAACAAACTTTTCAATTCAGACAATACCCACAAACTTTTCAATTCAATCAATCTCCAAAACAAACCTCAACCCAAAACAAACACAACCCCAACTGCACAAAAAACAAACCGGGTAGGATGTTTGTGTGTGGGTATTGTTGTTTTTCTTCTCCATTTCCACCGTCGGCACCATCATCTCAGTCTCAGACCCATTAAAAAAAATCAAGAACAAACTTTTCAAACAGAACAATACCCTCAAAAAATCTTTACAAATTTCACTGATAAAACTTAATGGATCTATGAAAAATCAAGCCTTGATGATAGTGGGTTGAGAAGGTGGGAGATCGGCGCCGCCACTACACGTCGGAGGAGATCAAGTGGCCCTGGTGACGGTGGAGATTGGTGCCGCAGGTTCGATCGTCTTCTATCTTAGCTGGGTTCAGGTTTGTGTTGGGAGAGTAACAGGGCAATGGTGAATAAAGCGGAAGAAAATGAAATGAAAAGAGTGAGGATGAGGCGGGTAGGCTAACAGAACTTATGACATGGTGCTCAGGTATAGGTCCCACAAAAAGTAGAAAAAATTGAGTAATGAGAAGCTGAAAATAGTGTGCCAAATGGGTGGGGTTTAGGAAATTGGGGTATTTTAAGTGATGAGTGATGAGTGATAAGTGATGAGTGATGAGTGAGGAGTAATGAGTGATGAAATTTTAAAAACCAAACAGCCCCTAAGTCTTGCAATTTAAGTTCTGCATTGCATTTTTTTTGTCACAATATGCTGACCTTTTGTTTGCTTCTATGTAGTTTAATTTCAATTCTATATATGCTCATGAGCATTTATACACCATTCCTCTAGGTTGAAGGTCTTGTGCTATAGTTTTAACTTGGCATTTGTGCTTGCTGAAGCCCCAAGCTTAGTCCTATGTTGTTGGTGAAGAACACAGTACTTAACCTTTTTCCTTTTGAGCTCAGCTTGTTCATCTATGCCCAACTTTAAAATTTGGAGACGTGATCTTGATGCAGCGTTTGTTGCTGATGGAAACTAATTTTTTCACCTTCTAATGTTAGTTTTCTCTAGCATATGTCCAAAGTTTTTACTATATATATATATATATATATACGCACACTTTTGTCCTTATAATTTTGTTTTACCTGTTGTATATGCCCTACATACATGGGTGGTGCTTTTGAGCTTTTTTAATGAACTTTACTTATAAAATAAAAAATAAAAAATCCATTTCCTTATATTCATTAGCTTGTTACTCAAGGATTCTGTTGTATTGTTACTTTTGTTATTAAAAAAACAACCACCACCAAGCCTTTATCACAAAACTTTGGGGGGTGACTATGTTCGGCCACATATATTCTTTATCTTCTTTTTGTCCTATTGAAAGTGATACTCTCTATAATCTCCTTAATTAACATGTCATTTTTACTACTTCCACTAATGTTATCTTAGGTTTTCATTTACCTTTTTTGCGTTCCCTGGACTTGAATAAGCTCGCTTTTTTATTAGTGCATTAATTGGTATCCTCTTCACATGATCAAATCATCTCAAACAATTCTCCCTCGTCATCAACAGGGGTCTCCCTTACCTTCAAGTGAATTTCCTCATTTCAAATCCCATCTTTCATTATATTTCCACGTATCTATCTTAACGTTCTTATTTCAGCTACACACATTTTATGAAAATATTGCTTCTTAATAGCCCAACAATTAGTGCCATAGAGCATAGTTAGTTCTTATATTACTCTACGATCATACAATACTCTTGATGCACTTCCACACTTTATCCACCTTATTCTTATCCTATTTTTTACATCCTCTTTAATTTCTCTATCCTTATGAATTATTGATTCTAGATATCGAAAGTATTTTATTGATCCAAGTGGAGGGAATGATAAAAGGTAAAGGAAGACCAACAATCACATTAGTAGAAGTAAGGAAGTAACAGAGCATATGACTTTAGATAAAATAAAATAGAGGAAAAGAATACATGTGGCCAATCCTAATAAATTTGTTGAGGATCAATAACCGACCCCAAAATTTTGGCACCAAGGCTTTGTTGTTGTTATACAGACCTTTCTATGAAAAGCCTTTGTTTCTCTTTGCATGTTTAGACCACAAGATATTGTCTTGTGTGAGATGCATCTGAGGAAATTTTAAAATGTTTCTTATATACAAAATTAGGAAATTTGAAATTTCTTTGCATAGGCATTATGGGAACTTTATGTTGGTTGTGTCCTAAGTTCTTAACTACAAGCTTGACCTTTTTTTGAGCTGATAACTCCTGTATCCTATATATTTTGATTAAGATATTCTTGATATTACTTATCAAAAAAAGAAGATATTCTTGATATTGACTAATGGTCCTTGTTTTTGGGTTTTGTCATGATGAGCATTTTAGTCCTTTTTGTTCCCTAATAAGGAGCTTAATGAATTTTGGGGCCATGTAAGTAATGGGTTCTTTTCATCTAGCTTAAACCAGATGATGCATATGTTTAGATTCTCCACTGAGAATATAAAATTGGACTCAGATGGTTGGAGTATTAAATGACTTTTATGAGGTTCCAAATTTGTTTGTATCCTCTAGGTGTCATGGTGGATAAATACAAGTATGGCTGACGCTACTAGTGTCATGTTGGGGCCTTAGGAAGGGAAAAGTCTAGGACTTCCCTTAGAAATATTTGTGAAGTGATTTGGCTATTGCTATAACTTGGGGAGTACTAATTATTTGATCATGAAGACACCTTTAATGATTGGAGGAACTATCACTATATTTCCTCAACTATTTTTACCTTGGGTGGCATGTCTTGATTCTCTGGTGTTTTAGGGATTTCTTTCACATTTTTGGTTTCCTTTTTTTGCTTTAGCCCTTTTCTGTATCATTTCCCACGTTCCTCTAATTGTCTTGCTTCATTTGTCTTTTTATAGCTAACTTTCTTGTCTATATTTTTTCTTCTTTATTTATACGCTTTGTTTTTGTAAGAAATGTGTATAAGGAAGCTTTTTTTTATTCAAAATATTACTTGTTTGCTGGTGAATCTTGGGGTCTAAATTGACAGGAAGGATTGTAATTTTAAAGAGAATGACCTTTTTTTTTTTTTTGGTAGTGAGAAGTGTTCAAATATTTGTCCTTATAAAAATAAGATTACTTGTTTACATATCCTTAACTTGATACTAAATTGTTTATATATCTGTGCTGGAGCTTAATGATTGCATTTGCTGTACTAAAAGTATTGGATGTTGTCATAGGCAGTATGAAGGGATGTTTGTTTAGAGAGAGAGAGAGAGAGAGAGAGAGCACATTTACTCCTTCCTCTCATTCCCCCTCCCCAGATGGAAAATCTTAAGATAACTTCAGCATATTTTCAACAAATGTTTTGTTTATTTGCACAGATGGAGAAATTTGAAAGGGACCTTAGGGAGTCAAGATTTTCAGAGCTGATGAACAAACACTTTGCGGCAAGTTCCATTCCTAAAGGGATCCACTGTCTGTCTCTGCGTTTGACTGATGAATATTCGTCCAATGCCCATGCACGCAAACAATTGCCTCCTCCGGAATTACTCCCTTTGCTCTCTAACAATTCTTATCACCACTTTATTCTGTCTACTGATAACATTTTGGCTGCTTCGGTTGTTGTTTCTTCTACTGTCCAGTCATCTCTAAAACCTGAAAAAATTGTCTTCCATGTCATCACTGACAAGAAAACTTATGCGGGTATGCACTCATGGTTTGCATTAAATCCCATCTCCCCAGCTATTGTTGAAGTGAAAGGCGTTCACCAAGTTCGACTGGTTAACAAGAGAAAATGTTCCAGTACTAGAAGCTGTAGAGAACCAAAATGGAATTAGGGATTACTACCATGGGAATCATGTTGCAGGGGCCAATCTCAGTGATACAACTCCACGGAGATTTGCTTCAAAATTGCAAGCTAGAAGTCCAAAGTATATATCCTTGCTGAATCATCTCCGCATTTATATAACCTGAGGTATTTACATGCGGTTTGAGACTGTTCGTTTCCCTTATTAGTTTCTGGAAACCTATAATTCATGATGCTATTAGTTTATTCAAGAATACGCCCCCCCACCCCCCCCCCCCCCCCCCCCCCCCCCCCACATCAAAAAAAGAAAAAGAAAAAAAAGAAAAGCTGTTACTTGATATTGTAGGCAGTAATGCTTTGAATGTTTACTCTGCTCCTGGTTGGAAATGTAGGCCAAAATTTTCTCTCTTTTCCTTCCCTGCATAACCCTGATGTTATTGAGAGCTGTAGACCCCTAAGTCACATTAGTGATGACAAACAAGTCTCATTAACAATGGTCAAGAATTTCATCAACTAGGATGAAAAAAAACTTGCATACAACTGGGGCTGTTAGCTATCAGTTTCTTATGAGTTAAATATATTTACTTAAATTGAGTGTAGTAAATTCTAAAAAAATATTGGATTGCTTTGGGTTGTTTATTGAATTTGTTTTGGGTGGCGATGATTAGATAGTGTTTTGTTTTGGATAAATTTTCTTTATTTGTATGACCTTTTGCATTTCATCCAAAATAAGTGTGCTTATTTTTCCTTTCATGTGCTTTTCTCTGTACACAGCCCCGTGTATTGGAGTTGCACCCTTTAGTTTTTTATGAAATTATTTACTCATTATAAAAAAAAGTGTGCTGATTATGTATATTGAACAGCTCTTTCCAAACCTCGACAAGGTGGTCTTTTTAGATGATGATGTCGTGATTCAGCGTGATTTATCTCCACTTTGGGAAATTAACCTTGGGGGAAAGGTTAATGGAGCTGTTGAAACTTGTAAAGGTGACGATGAATGGGTAATGTCTAAGCATTTCAGGAACTATTTCAATTTTTCCCATCCCCTCATAGCAAAGCATTTGGACCCTGATGAATGTGCATGGGCTTATGGGATGAATATTTTTGATCTCCGTGCCTGGAGGAAAACAAAGATAAGGGAAACGTATCATTCTTGGCTGAAAGAGGTAAACCCAAGTATTCAGTTTTACTGGCAAACTCGTTATTTTTGTTTATCTACTTCAGGAAATAATGTGATTTTCTATCTGCAAGAGTGTCTATGCCAAATATTTTTCCTAACCTCTTTATACGTTCCTTTTAGGTGCTGGGTCTGAAGTTTTATTTTGGGTACTTCTTATCAAAGATATTTAATTAATACAGTTTAGGGTCCATCATTCTCAGGCAATTTAAGTTCGTTACTAGTTTCTGGATTTCGAAAATGTCAATTTGTTTTGAAGTTTCTTAGATTATGCAAATTTCGTGCTTTTACCCTATTCTACCCCCTTGTGGAAAAATTCTAGTAAAATGACAGTATTTTTTGAACAATGATGTTTCAAAATGGGCCAGAATTTTCAAATGTTGGTTCCTTTTCTGGTGGAGTTCACTGTTGATTGTATTTCACATGGGCAATTGTTCATCTAACTATAGCTAAAGAACAGATGCATTGCCACAATTTAACTTAGATTCTGGTTTTTTTCCGTGGCAGAATCTGAAGTCAAACTTGACAATGTGGAAGCTTGGAACCTTACCACCAGCTTTGATTGCATTTAAAGGTCATGTTCATCCAATTGATCCATCGTGGCACATGCTTGGCTTGGGCTATCAGAGCAACACCAACATTGAGAGTGTGAAAAAGGCTGCAGTTATTCACTACAATGGCCAGTCAAAACCATGGTTGCAGATTGGCTTTGAGCATCTCCGGCCATTCTGGACCAAGTATGTCAATTACTCCAATGATTTTATAAGGAACTGTCACATATTGGAGTCATAGTCTATCAGGTAGAGGTGATTTAAACAACATAGATGGGCCTGGAAAAGACAAGTTTTTTTGTGGCTCGGAATTCTTTTCGAGATTTATTTGAGAATGCAAGAAGAAAATTGGCCAAAGGGACAAACCTTGCAAGGTCCAGATTCGCTGTCATCCCCTGCACTGTTGCAGATGAGGACTAGCGTCACTAGCACGGCATGAGATTCATTCTTTCAATCTGTAACATAGCAATCCGTCCTTTATTTTTTTGGTTGAGAAAAGGATACTATTATTGGTTTTCCATCAGGGGAGTCCTGCCTGATTTCTTAGAGCATATTCTGAAATAAGGTGGAAATTTACAAAGATAGAAGGTACTGTTGTTAATGCCATCATGTTGATTGGTGCAAGGAAGAGAAAGGCTAGGATAGACTCCCCCTTTAGCCCAGAAATGTTCTTTCCCTTCATTTCTTTTTGTTGCCTTCATTTTTGTTAGTACCCATTTTTTTCCCCTTTCATTTGATATCATCATTTAGGGTAGATCATGAGATTGCTCTATTACAGGTCCCATTCAAATGGAGAACTGTTCTTAGGTTATATATCGGTATTTGTTATGTACGATTCATGAGAGACATTGAAATGTGCAGAAAATTCTTTTTCCCGACTTTCTTTGTTCTTTCTGTGTCATGATAATTTCAAATTACTGAATTTATTTTATTTGGCACCCAGCCTTGTATTCATAATTTCATTCAAAAGAAACAAAAACAGAAGCTCATTCTTGCCCTAATGGCCTCTTTTCTTGATCGCCCCTTGGCAATTATAAATAAATACACTTGATAATAATATCATGAGCACTGGGGTTGGTATAATTTAGATTCTGACAGCTCGTGATCATTCAAGGCATTCATTCCATTTATTGGAATTTGAGTTTTCCATTGTGTTTGGCATAACATTCCAAGGGAATCAATTTTTCATCTTTATATATATGTAAATGACTTAAAAAGTGAGTTGGAAACTACTAGGAAGTTGTCCAAAGCAAAAGGTAATAATTAGTTTGTACATCCAATATATATCTAGGAAAAATGTTATCATATGTATAAGATGCCATTCTTTATGCATTGACAGTTTACTATATATATATATTGATTATTAGTGTGCGTTTGGAACGCATGTTTTCCCTGCGTTCTTGCATTTTGTTAAAAAATAGTGGGTCTCGTGCACTGTTCACAGGACTCGCAAGTACTTTTTTCAGCAAAAAAAAAAAAAAAAAAAAATTTAAAACTGGGTTCCATGGCACTATTTACACATTTAAAAATTATTTTATTACAGTGTTTTCAGTTTTTAGTTTTCAGCAATAAGCGATATCTAAACAGACCCTTAGTTTTGTATTTTATGCACGGCAATCTTTGGTCTCACACCATTCCCTTCAACTACTCTAGGAAACATTGCGTCATTCTAATGTCATGAGGTTGATGTCCAAAAACTTTCCCTTCAATATTTTCTTGAGATTTTCTACCATAACAAATTTGATGGAAGATTCTTGTTCATGGAATTTGGTAAGTCGATGATGACAAAGAAACCTATAGGGTTAAGGGCCCAAATGGTATATTGGGCCTTGGTCGAGAGTATAGTAATTCGAGAACAAATAAATGGTATTGGATGGGTCAAGCTTAGAATCTAATGAGCAAAATATAAATGGGAGGGTGATCCGAGCAGGAATGTCTCCTCGGATAGGTTAAACACGGTTCAAATATGTATCCTAAGGATCAAGGTAACCCTTTAGGAAGTTCTAGTGATAGGGACGTGTATCTCGAGTGTACCAGAAGGCTGGGAGCTCAGAAATATCTAAGGGAAAGCTGCTACCACCGCATTAAATACTTTGCAGCTAACTTTCTGGCTGCATTAATGTGGAGAAGACTTCTGAACAGTGCTGTCTTGGCTATCCCAACTCACAGAGAACCTAAGGGGGTGTCCGATGGGACAAGCACTTAAGTAGTGACTTAGATGACCAACAAGTGTAGGACCAAGATCGTCCAAAGAAGACTATATAACAAGAGAGACCCTCCATGAAGAGGGGATCGAAAAATCAAGAAAGAAATACTGTAACAATCTAGAAACAGACTTATAACCATATTCAAGAGCATTATATAAGAACCAGTCTTCTTGAACTTTGCCGATAACATTTTTTCTTCTGTTCAAACTTGTCTACTTTCATTCCTTTGTCATCAGTCTACTTGACTTGTTGTTTGATTAACTAAAACTCAGTTTTCCAATCCATTCTCTACAAATTCATTGTGTTGGGCCTTTTGGGCCTAAATCCATTCATACTTTAGGCTAGGAATTCAAACTGGTCCTTACAATTGGCGCCGTCTGTGGGAAATTACTGGTGTTATAGTGAATCCAACGTAGAACGATGGTAGGTTTAGGTCCACACCAGACAAAATCTATGGGATCTCAGTGTCAAGATCACTTCCGCGATCTTGAACGAAAGAGGGACCGAGAGGGAAGCGTACATACTTCCCATACCAGTAAGAGCCAATCTCGGAATAAAAGTCATGTCTCTCATGAGGAGAATACTAGAAACATGCAGAAGGAGATTGATCACCTTAAGAGAAGCTTGCGTCATGAACGGCGAAAGTGAGCTCCATTCAATTCTGACTTCTTTTCTGATGGTGAAGAGGATGGCAGCTATAGGTGCAGATCAAGGATTCCCCCTAGCGAGTCTTTCTCATATGATGAGGATTATCATCATAAGCGCAGAAACAGAAATTCGTCCTTAGTATGCCTGGGAAAAGACGCTATAAGTAAAGCACTCAACCAAATTTTCAAGTCACCTTTTACTCGCTGGATTGAGGGAGGAAGAATTCCTCGGCGGTTTACGCCTACATTCACCATGCACAATGGTAGAACAGACCTTGTGGAGCACGTTAGCCACTTCAATCAAAGGATGGCCGTACACTTCAAGAACAAGCCCTTGATGTGCAAGGTATTCCCATCTAGTTTAGGGTCTGTGGCGATGAGGTGGTTTGATGGTCTAAGGGCAGGTTCCATTGATTCCTTCAAGGAACTTACTCAAGCGTTTGGATCCCGCTTTATTACGTGCAACAGGGTTCCTCAACCTTTAGCTTCCTTGTTGTCTTTGTCCATGAGGGAAGGAGAAACCTTGAAAACATATTCGAACAGATATTGGGAGATGTTCAACGACATAGATAGTGATTTTTAAGATGTAGCCATTAGTACTTTCAAGCTCAGCCTACTTGCCGAGCATGGCTTAAGGAAATCTAACTGGGAAACCTGATACCAGTATTCGCCAACTCATGGATCGGATTGATAAGTATAAGAAGGTTGAAGAGGACCAGCAACAAGACAAGGGAAAGGGCAAGGTTATCCCTCAAAAGAGGAAAAATTTCAAGTCAGACCGCTACCATAATAACAGACCCCGAAGGGATTTTACTAGGCAATCTGAGCCTGCAGCTCCTCAAGTGGTGAGCACTGTGTTTCAAGAACCAGTGCATCAAGTTTTAGAGAAGATCAAGAATGAGCCATACTTTAAATGGCTGAACAAAATGAGTGGAGACCCTTTGAGACGCAACCAAAGCCTTCATTGCTAGTACCACTAAGAGCAGGGACATACCACGAGGACTACCAAACATTGTGGAACCATCTAGAGCAACTAGTCAAAGAGGGGAGGTTGCAACAATTTCTGTACTGTCCCAATGGACAAGGAAACCAGTCAAGGTCAGGGGCATGCTCCTATATGACCCCCATTAGGTACAATTAATGTCATTTTTACTGCATCTAAGAGGACTGGTTCTCATCCTTCCAGGGTGATGTCTATACCACCAGCTGAGGATTCCAACTCTGAACCGAAGAGAGCTAGATTGGAAATCCGACCTTTGTTGAGTTTCTCGGACGAAGATAAGATTGGAATTATCCAACCACATGATGATGCTTTGGTAGTCACCCTCAGAATGGGGGGGTATGATGTGAACAGAGTAATGGTGGCCAAGGGCAGTTGTGTAGAGATCATGTACCCTGACTTGTACAGAAGACTGAACTTAAAACTTGAAGATCTGACAGCCTATGATTCACCTTTAGTAAGTTTTGATGGGAAGGTTGTTATCCCAAAGGGTCAGATTAGGTTTCCTATACAGGCAGGTTCAGAAGTAGTGGAAGTGGACTTCATAGTGGTGGATGCATACTCCCCTTACACGGCCATTGTGGCCAGACCCTGACTTCATACCCTAGGTGCTATTTCTTCAACTCTACATCAGAAGGTGATGTATCCATTCGTCAGGAGATCGAATTGAAAAGCTGGTAGGGAACTAATCCATGGCTAGACAGTGCCTTGTGTTTGCAATTTTGCATCAGCCAGTAGCTGAGTCCTCGGCCTCAGTTAAGGAAGACTTATAGCAGTGAAAGTCTCTGAAATTACTTGCGAAGGGGCCAACCGTGGAGGTCAAATGTGAAGATTTAGAGAAATTTGCTGTAGGTGATGATCCGAAGAAGTTTTTTCAGGTTGAAGCTCAACTACCACCTCAGGAGAAAGAGGAGTTGGTGGAATTTCTTAAGAAGAACGTTGATGTTTTCGCTTGGAATGCTTATGAAGCTCCGGGGGTGGATCCGAGTTTCATCTGCCATAATCTGAATGTCAGTCCATCTGTCACCTCCAGGAAGCAACCACCTTGGCGTTCATCCAATGAACACTCTGATGCTGTCAAGAACGAGGTGATAAAACTTAAACAGGCTGGGGCTATTAAAAAGGTTTTTTTACCCCGAATGGCTAGCTAACACAGTGGTGGTAAAGAAGAAGACTGGGAAGTGGCGTGTATGTGTAGATTATACAGACTTGAACAAAGCCTGCCCAAATGACCCTTTCCCTATGCCTTAAATTGACCAGCTAGTGGACGCAACTGTGGGCCACCCTCGGATGAGCTTTTTAGATGCCTTTCAAGGGTACCATCAGATACCTTTAGCTTTGGACGACCAAGAGAGGACATCTTTTATCACTCCTATTGGAAATTACCATTATAAGGTGATGCCCTTTGGTTTGAAGAATGCATGGTCTACCTACCAGAGGATGATGACCAAGATGTTTGAGCCATAGTTAAGGAAAACATTGAAATCTATATCGATAATATGGTGGTAAAGAGCAAGGCAGAGTCTGAGCATGTTAATGACCTCGGAAATATTTTTGCTATCTTGAGGAAACATAAGCTACGACTTAATACTTCCAAGTGTTCTTTTGGTGTTAGATCAGGGAAATTCTTAGGCTACATGGTCACACACCGTCGAATTGAAGTCAATCTCGACCAGATTAAGGCAATCAACAATTTACAACCACCTCGGAATCCTAAAGAGATCTAGAAGCTTACAGGGATGACCGCTGCTCTAAACCGATTCATCTCTTGGTCAGCAAATAAGTGTAGGCCTTTCTTTCAATTATTGAACAAATGGAAGGAGTTTAAATGGATCGAGGAGTGTGTCCTGGCTTTCCAGCAATTGAAAGAATATTTGTCTCAGCCACTCATCATGTCCAGACCTGAGGTGGATAAGGTTTTGTTTGTCTACATCGCAGTGGCCTTTCACGCGGTAAGTTTGGTGCTAATACGAGTCGATAATGGTGTGCAAATGATGGTTTATTATGAGAGCAAGTCACTACATGAGGCTAAGGATCTATACTTACCACTAGAGAGGGCCATTCTAGCCGTGGTGCACGCTACGCGTAAGCTTCCCCACTATTTTTAGTCACACACAGTTGTTGTCTTGTCCCAACTCTCACTCAGGTCTCTACTTCGGAGTGCTGATTACACAAGGAGAAATGCAAAGTGGGGCATGATTTTAGGGGCCTTTGATATCAAATATATGCCTCGCACATCTGTCAAGGGTCAGGTCCTTGCCGACCTGGTAGCTGAGTTTACTAAAACCCGAGTAGAGGAAAGGGTAAAGGAGTAGAACATGAATGAAAAATCAGTTGGAGAAATCTTTGTACAAGAACCTCTATCTTGGAAGGTCTATGTTGATGGTGCAGTTAATCATAGAGGATTTGGAGTGGGGCTGGTAATGATATCCCCAGAGAGGATCACGATTGAGAAATCCCTGAGATTAGGCTTCTCGGCCACAAACAATGAGGCTGAGTATGAAACTTTGCTGGTGGGGATGACCATAGTTCAGAAAATGGGTGGAAAAGCAGTGGAGGTATTCTCTGATTTGAGGCTGGTTGTAGGCTAAGTCCAGGGAGAATTAAAAGCCAGAGATCCCAAGATGCAGGAATACTTAAGCCAGGTTAGACATTTACAGTCTAACTTTAAGTCTTTTAATTTATCACAAGTTCCTAGAAGTAGAAATACCCATACGGACTCTCTTGCCACATTGTCAACGCCCTCGGCGCAAAGCTTACCTCGGGTGATCCTTGTTGAGGATTTATGTAATCCTACTGAAGTAAAAAGAAATGTGGTTCACATTCATCAAATAAGAGTAGGTCCTAGCTGGGTGGACCCTATTGTACTATTTCTCAAGGAGGATGTCCTGCTCGAGGATAAGTCCGAAGCTGATAAAATACGGAGAAAAGCTCCTTGGTTCTGGTTGTCCGAGGACCAAAAATTGTATAAGAGATTCTTTTCCGACCCATATTTTCTATGCATACACCCTGAATCAGTGAAGTTACTCTTGGAAGAATTACATGAAGAAATTTGTGGAAGCCATACGGGGGGCAAATCTTTATCATACATGGCCCTTACACAAGGCTATTGGTGGCCAAATATGCAGAAAGAAGCACAAGACTATGTGAAGAAGTGTGACCAGTGCTAGAGATTTGCCCTAAACATTCACCAACCTGAGGGGGTCCTTAACCCTTTGTCCAGTTCTTGGCCTCTCACTCAATGGGGCTGGGATATTGTAGGACATTTCCCTAAGCCGGTAGGGAATAAGAGGTATCTGTTGGTCGGTATAGATTATTTCACCAAGTGGGTTGAAGCTGAACCACTGGCGAATATCAGGGACTTGGATGCCAAGAAATTCGTTTGGAAAAATATTGTCACATTGTTTAGAATCCCCCATACCTTCATCTCGGACAATGGATTGCAGTTTGATAGCAAGGCATTCAGGAGATACTGTTGTAACCTGGGCATAACAAACAGGTATTCCACCCCGGCATATCCCCAGGAGAATGGACAAGTTGAAGCTGTCAATAAGGTTATAATGAGTGAGCTTAAAAAGAGATTGGACGACGCAAAGAGAAAATGGGTAGAAGAGTTGCCACACGTTCTCTGGACATACCGAACTACACCTCGTAGGTCCACTAGAGAGACGCCCTTCTCAATGACTTATGGGGCCGAGGTTGTCATTCCTCTAAAGACTGGGTTCCCCACGATAAAAATGAGTTTCTTCACTCTGAGTAGCAATGATGATCTATTGGAGAAGAGCTTAGATTTAATTGAAGAACAGAGGGAAAACGCCATGATCCAATTGGCTTATTATCAACATAAGCTTAAGCAAGGGTACGATACCAATGTGAAGCTGAGGCCACTGACAGTGGGAAACTTGGTCTTAAGAAAGGTTTTAGGAACTGCAAAGAATCCAACGTGAGGAAAGTTGGGACCCAATTGGGAAGGGCCCTATCGTATCACATTAGTGGCCGGAATAGGTGCATATTATCTTAAAGATCTAGAGGAAAAGGCTGTACCACGCCTCTGGAATGTACATAACCTTAGAAGATATTATTATTAATGAAGGTTTTTTTCACCCTATTTGGGTTTGTTATATTGCGCGTCATACCTTTTTGCTATCTATCTAAGTATCAAATAGGACCTTGGTCGTGCCTAGATTCTCGGATTACATACCTTGGGAAAATTGATAATTTTTAATCATTGTATTAAGTATTAAACAGAACCTTAGCTATGCCTGGATTCTCGGACCATATACTTTGGGAAAATTAATACTTCCTGACATCTAAGTATCAAATAGAACCTTGGTCATGCCTGGATCCTTGGACCACATACCTTGGAAAAATTGATAACTTTTAATCATTGTATTAAGTATTAAACAAAATCTTAGCTATGCCTGGATCCTTAGACCACATACTTTGGGAAAATTAATACTCCTTGACATCTATCGAAGTATCAAACAGAACCTTGGTCATGCCTAGATCCTCGGACCACATACCTTGGGAAAATTGATAACTTTTAATCATTGTATTAAGTATTAAACAGAACATTAGTTATGCCTAGATCCTTGAACCATATGCTTTGGAAAAATTAATTCTCCCTGACATTTATCTAAGTATCAAACAAAACCTTGGTTATGCTTGGATCCTCGTACCATATATCTTGGGAAAATTGATAACTTTTAATCATTGTATTAAGTATTAAATAGAACCTTAGCTATGCCTGGATCCTCGGACCACATACTTTGGGAAAATTAATACTCCCTGACATTTATCTAAGTATCAAACAGAACCTTGGTCTTGCCTGGATCCTCGGACCACATGCTTTGAGAAAATTAATATTCCCTGACATTTATCTAAATATCAAATAAAATCTTGGTCTTGCCTGGATCCTCGGACCACATACCTTGAAAAAATTGATAACTTTTAATCATTGTATTAAGTATTAAACAGAACCTTAGTTATGCCTGAGTCCTCGAACTAGATGTTTTGGGAAAATTAACACTCTATGACATCTTTATAAGTGTCAGACAGAACCTTAGTCATGACTGATCCCCTGGATCACATACTTTGTTAAAATTAACACTGTAATATCTATTGGTCTTTTACTAAGTGTCAAAACAAATGAAGGATTATGCCCAACTCCTCGGATTGGTGACTTTGAGTAAGTTAAAGTTCTTGGTTATTTATCTTAGTGATAAGCAGGATGGCAGTCATCTGCCCCTTTTATTTTTTACAAAGTATATTATGTATCTCCATTATGTTCAACTTTCATTACCAAGGGGTTCCATTCTCAATGCAAATATATGGTAAACCTCTTTATTGCTGGTACTTGATTAAATTGCTTAAATTTTTAGCAGTGTATTATTGTTGGTTGTTATTAAAAACACAGTGGCAACTATTCAAGGCTATTTATGGTAATAAGCATCAAAGCACATAAAGTAAAGTTACGAAAGGTAAAAATAAAAACATTTTCATTGAACAAAGAAGGGAACACATTATGTTTGGTGGCAAAATGCCATTACAAGAAAGACATACACATAGAAAACTACAAAAGAAAATCCTATATCTACGTCATTGCTTGTGGAGGGCTCTTCTTAGGATCAGCAGCTTTGGAGTAAGCATCACCAGCCTTGGACTTAGCCTCCGCATCCTTGGCCTTGGAAACCATGTCCTTGATAGTGAGGTTGTCCACGGATTGATTGGCCTTAACCATTGGCTAAACTTTCTTACCCTTTCCAGCCCCCGCTGAGACCTTAGCATCAAGGGTAGGGGCTTGGATAGGAAGGAGAGGATCAGCAACTAGAGGAGGGAGCGTTGCTGGGATTTCTCAAATGTTCTCGGGGAAGAAAACATTCTCGATCCTCCTCAGCTCAGAGTATGCAGGGACTCCCGCTCGATTGAGCGCTTCTGCCCATGATTCGGCGCAGTAATCCCTGCAAACCCCTGCTACCTCCTTAGCTAATCGGGTCTCCGTCTCCCGTACTCCACGTTCATAGGATGCCGTCTTCGCTGCCTCGGAAGCTTCCCTGGCCATCCGAGCTGCATCCTTGGCCTTCTGCAGCTCCGCCTTAAGGTCCCAAACCGTTTGTCATTCAGTGGCCAGGTCAATCTCAGTTAAGTGCAGTTTTTGGTGCTGGTCCTTGGCTTGCCTCTCAACTGTTTTTAAACCGGCCTCGGTACTTGAACGGGCCCTATCCACTTCAATCAACTTATTAGATAGCTCCGCATGTTCTTACTTAAGGGCCCCTAGGGATTTTTTAACCTTAGCACGGGAGTGGGCTTCAGCTCTGGCCTCGCTGTGAGGGTCCCGAACCCACTCCTTGGCCACAAAAACTTGCTAGGTAACCCACATAAAAATCACGAAGGAAGATTTGTCAGATATGTTAGCATAAAAATCGTCATTTAATTTAAAGATTTGTAAGACTACTTACCATGGTAAGGTCCTTTATCAGGGACAAGAAGAGTTCAAGCTGCTTGAAGCGCCTGAGAGTGTCCATATCCCTAGGGAGGAGAAGGGGCTGCTCTAGGGCCTCAGCAGTGTAACCTGGGTGCCCTCCTTGGAAGCTCCGAACTGTAGCATCCCATAGGATGGCCGCACCATCCAGCTCCAACCGAGGAGCCTAGATGCGCTGCTGTCAGTGCACTTCAACCCTAAAGGGGTCCTTCCTGCTGTTTACAGAGGAAGCCCATTTGTCTCTAACGTTTTTGGGCTGCTTTGCCCCCTTTCGAGGAACCATCTCACCCTCCTCTACTTCGTGCACTTCGAGCACTTTCCTCTTCCTCTTCAGGTCAGGATTAGGAAGCAGCCCCACTGAAGTCACACGGAGAGAAGGGGGAGGTGGGAGATTAGCAGGAACTTGGGATTTGGGAGCATTCTTGGACGACCCCCCCTTTGTTCCTCGCAGTAAGAAGACCCCTCAGTCCCTTCTTCGAGTTGATATCCATCTCCTCGTCCTCCTCGGAACTGGGATCTGCACGGGCAATGATGAGCCTGGGAGAGTGGGCACCGAATTGCCTGTCTAATTCCTCCTCGGAATCCAGGAGTTGGATTATAGGGTTTGCCCTTTCTTCCTCGTCCTCGTTAAAGTGGAATTTGTCTATCTCCTCTTCAAGTGATAGACATGAAGAGGCAACCTCCTCCTATGGTGTTACCGTTACTTTAGGCAGAACTCGTTGGAGTGGCAATATGACTGGTGGAAGATCTTCTTGGGCTAGGAAGTTTGGGCGTGACACGTCAATCTGAGCTAACCTTAAGTCACCTGCCCTTATAGCGTGGCCTATCTCTTGATATATTTTCAAGATGGGCTCAAAGTCCAACATCAGGTGGACAGCTCGCAACTGCCTGTTCTCGCTTATGAAGATCTTGGACCTCAGTAAATAGTTGAGAGCTTCAACGTTGGTCAGACTAAGCCTCGGCGCTACGTGCCTTCTATCTGCAAAAACATCCGAGGAGGAAATCATGGTTAGATCAGTGAGATTTATCATTGGAAAAAGGTAAAGTGATACGGATGAAGGGAAGTAAAGCTAAAAGAGCTAAATTCCCGGCCAAGAGACCTAATCCTAGGGTACCCCACCTGGCTCTCCCTCCCGAGTTAGGCAGTGAAGACCGTTGTGCCACTCATCGGAGACGATCAGGTAATCATCTTTTAAGCCCTTGTTGGACTAGGAAGAAATGACACTAGTCTGACAATGTCAGATCGGGACTTGAGATAAAATCCCACACTTTTAAGGGAATGGCACTCGTACAGGTGAACAACGTTGTGCCATGTGAGCCCTAAATTCATCTGCTCATTCAGAGCGTCTACACTCCCTAAAACTCTAAACAAGTTGGGCGCGCACTGATGGGGGCATATCCTATGGTTGATAAGGTAGTCCCGTGTTATCCTACCCATAGGGAGAGTCATTCCCTCTTCTATGAAAGCTATCATGGGGATGATGACTTCCCCCTTTTCTCTGTGTGTCACTATTTGGTCTGAGGAACAGTATCATAGGGCAACTCCTTGTGGTATGTGGTATTTATCCTTAAAGGCCTCTATTTTGGCAGGGGAGTCTACAAGGTGCTTAAACCTACCCATCTGGACAAGTTAAAGGGAAACAACTGAAATTGGTAAATGAAGAAATAAGAATTGGAAGGCAAAGGAGATTAGCCGAGGAGAAAAAGAAAAGTTTAAAAAAATAGAAACTTACAAGAACTAAAATGTGTGTTAGTCCTTGAAACCTTTAGAAAGATTTTCAAGGATTTCTTAAAGAAACGGTGTGGGAAATTTAGTAACTTAAAGAGCTTTATGAGTTTGAGTGCTTGGGATCTCTGGAAAGCTTGAAGACTTGTGAAATGAGGGAAATGATTTCTCCAGATGCTTTATATAGAGGGCAAGATTGAGTGGGAGTTATCCCGCTCAAAACCCAAGGAGAAATATCAGCCATTGGATTAACGCCTCACTGTTGGATGTGGGGAACATAACATCGCCTGGAGCAATTAATGACGCCTCGCGGGCTCCGAAGCATCAGTAACAATTATGGGGCATGCAAAACGGCACTCCCACGTGTGCAAATCAAAGGGAAAAATAATATTAGCAAATAAAAAATCAAAATCCCATTTTTCTCCTCGGATGAGAGGGAAAAAACTGGAGTTTTGAGGGGCTATTGTAGGGTTAAAGGCCTAAATGGTATATTGGGCCTTGGGCCTTGGCCGAGAGCATAGTAATCCGAGAACAAATGAATGATATTGGATGGGTCAAGCTTAGAATCTAATGAGCAAGACACGAATGGGAGGGTGGTCTGAGGAGGAATGCCTTATCGGATAGCTTAAACATGGCTCAAATGTGTATCCTAAGAATCAAGGTAACCTTCCAGGAAGTTCCAATGATAGGGACGTGTATCTCGAGTGTACCAAAAGGCTGGGAGCTCAGAAATATCTAAGGGAAAGCTGCTACCACCGCATTAAATGCTCTGCCGCTAACTTTCTGGCTGCATTAATGTGGAGAAGACTCCTGAATAGTGCTGCCTTGGCTATCCCAACTCATAGAGAACTTGAGGGGGTGTCCAATGGGACAAACACTCAAGTAATGACTTAGATGACTAACAAGTGTAGGACCAAGATCGTCCAAAGAAGACTATATAACAAGAGAGACCCTTCATGAAGAAGGGATCGAAAAAGCAAGAAAGAAACATTGTAGCAATTTAGAAACAGACTTGTAACCATATTAAAAAACATTATATAAGAACCAGTCTCCTTAGACTTTGCCGAGAACATTTTTTCTTCTGTTTAAACTTGTCTACTTTCATTCCTTTGTCATCAGCCTACTTGACTTGTTGTTTGATTAACTAAAACTTAGTTTTCCAATCCATTATCTACAAATTCATTGTGTTGGGCCTTTTGGGCCTAAGTCCATTCATACTTTGGGCTAGGAATTCAAATCTGGTCCTTACAAAACCCATTTAAAATTGCTGTAATATTTTAACAATCCCTACAGCCGCATTTGGTAATTTCCGGTCTTTCCAGGTCCATGGGGATGGGGATGGGGCCACGTTTCATGATTCATCGACGAAATAGCCCATTTGATTGGACCCTTTGGCATTTTGCTTTTCTAATATTTACTAAACAACTTTCATTTTTCAATAAACTATTTGCATGATTGGCACTGGCTTATTGTCGCTAGATTGCATTATTCTTCCAAAATCTCAACGGAGAATCTGAATAGTTCTTGGACTTGTCAATTGCCTACATGGTTTTAAAAACCGAATTGGGCATTGAACTGTTTTTTAAAAAATTTTCGGTTCAACCCCAGTTTTTGCCCGATTTTTGACCGGTTTTTGGGGTTTTAACCGGACCGGACTGGCTCCCGGTTCCCGATTGAACTGGTCAGACCGGCCGGTCCGGTTTTTAAAACTATGGCTATCAAACATGATGAAAGTTCAAAGATGTCAAATATGCATGATGCATGCACCAATTTTACTGTCTATCACAACAGAGGGAATTGGTTAGATATTACATCTTGTTCTTTCATAGGGTTTGTATTCTGCAAATGAATCATGTCTCTCACACACAACATGTCGACTCTATACTACTTGTTTATGAGAGAGAATACATATGTTGGATACACAGGATACCTTTCCTTGGTCAAAATTCACTCACATTATCAACCTTATGACATTAACTTAGATATAGGTTGTTGTAACTTTGGGTATAATAGTATATTGTCCACAAGACGTGTGAATTGGTATAGTGATACCTTGTTTCTTAAAAAAGAAAAAAGAAAAAAAAAGGTATAGTAATACCCGTATCTAAGGATTGATTGTCATGACTCATCATAAATGCCCTTATCCTTTAGGAATTTAAATGCAAATCTTACATATTTTTTCGTTACAATTTAATGAAGGCTTTTATTCTTTTTACGGTTACTTGCTTTTTTTTAGTTTATCTTCACCTTTTTGCCTTTTCGATTTAAAAAGAACGTTAAAAAAAGACTTAAACCAAGCAAAGCCAAGTCAATAACTTCAAAATTAGGTGGTTCTTAATTTGGTGTGTGTGGAACAAGAGAGTTGTATACACTACAAAAAATAGTTAGATATTCAAAGAGATTTGAATATCATTGTCTATTAAAAAAAAAAAAAAAAAAAGACTATCCAAATTGTATACAATATGTATATATTTTTATTTGATGATCAAATGAAAATCATCCTTATACTTTAAACGTTTCAACTTTAGGTTTTTTTTTTTATTATTATTTTTTAGATGTTTCACTTTAGTTCTTATCCCTTAAAAATTATTTCAATTAGGTTTTTATGGATGAAAAATACTAACTTGACAAACACAATTTTACAAGGCCAAGAGCCTTATAACTCAAATAGTCAATACCTTTTAGCGTTTTCAATGAAGATATTTAAAGTTTAAATATTTTGTTCTCTAACTATTGAATTATAAATAAATAAATAAGACAAATTCATGCCATGTTGTAGGTCTCAAAGTGACTTTGATGTCATCAATTTCGTTTAATATGTCATTATTTTTCATATATTAGATGACCACAAGGCTTTTTTGAAATATTTTAAAATATTGGAAAGATTTTGAAACATATGTGAAAATTTGAGTACTAGATATGCAATTTTTTCCTTTTTTTAGTTTTTTTAAAGAGAATGTATAAGACTAGGGGTGTTCGCGGTGCGGTGTGGTGCGGTTTTGGGCTATTTTTAACACCGTACTTTGCGGTGCAGTTTAGTTAAAACAATAACTGCACCACATCTTATTTTTGTGGTCACATGTGCGGTGCGATGCGGTTTAGAGTTTAGCCAAAATCATAACCGCACCGTACCTCATTTTTGCGGTTATATGTGCGGTGTTATTTATAAAATGTGGTTTGAAATCAATATATTTTTCAAATTTTGGGCTTTTCCTACTCAGCCTAAAACTAATTTTTCTCTTTTTTTTAGGCCAAGTTTTAAATTATTGAGTTCGTTTTTATTTATTTTGGGTTGACTTTTCTAGTCAACACTTGCTAGGACTATCAAATTATTTTTGTTTTTTGAAAAGTAGGGTTATTAAACTATTAATAATATATTTAATATTAAAAATAAATAAATATATTAATATATAAAGAGGGTGTGGTGCGATGCGGTTTATGCGGTTTTCTTATTATAAAACCGCAAACCGCACTGCACCATACGGTGTGGTGCGGTGCGGTGTACCATTGCTTGCGGTGCGGTGCGATGCGGTTATGCCATTTTGTAGACGGTTTTGGTGCTATTTTTGCGGTTTGTACAGTTTAGTGAACACCCATATATAAGACTTTTTTGGCTAAAGGTTTCAGGCTCAAAATCTTATAAATCCTTTTTTTTTTTTTTTTTTTTTTAAGGAAGTTGCAACAGTTAAGTTGTAACATGAATCTGTGTGTGTGATAGACACATGGTCATGGTCATGGTTATGGTCGACCGTGAATGAATGAATGTGTAAGGATGGTGCAGCACGAGCACCTATAGTTTGTGAAAAAGTCACAAAATTTGGTGTTGTTACCGTTTGTAACATTCCAAGTTAGGAAAAAAGGAGCAGACTTAAAAATAAAAAGAGAGCAAAAGCTGTCCATTTCCATAGCCCTTTAGGCTTTTAGGGGGTTAGAAGAAGGCAACAAGAATGGAGTCATTGACCTCGGATTTAGAAGACTTTTAAAACTCCGAACAGCCTCGTCCCTGGAAACTTATTTGATCTCTTCCTCTGACTCTGTCTTTTGGTATTAATTATTTGAACCTCCTCGGCTTCTTCTTACTCTGCTTGGATTTCTTAACCAAAAGTTTTGGCAAAAGAGGAGGCCTCTGATCAGTTTCTGAGCCAAGTAAGACAACCCATTTAAGGTTTTTCAATTCTTTTTTGATTGTTTCTTTTGGTTTTTGATTGATTTGGAGGTGACCCAGATGAAACTTTTTTAGTTGATTTTTGTTTTGTTTTGTTTTGTTTTTGTTTTTCATTACACACCAATTCGAAGATTTGATGTTCTCTTTTTTCTCTACTGAATACTAGCTGTTAGAGATTGTGTGTGTGGCTGTGGGTGTCACTGTGTCTTTTCTTGCTTTTCCTGGTTTTTGTGTCATACTCTCTATCAGGGTATTTGACTGTATTGGATAATATTTTGGAGATACACCAAACTTGGTAGGTTTGCTGCAGAATTTCGTTGCCGGAAAATGGAAATCCCAATTCGACATAATTATTATCATTTTCATTATTTTTAGAAGTTTCCTTTTTTGTATTAGTTTCCAATTCCAGAATGCTTGGACTTGTTTCTAATAAATATCCTGCGCAAACAACACCTCCTTAATACTTTGGTTTTTAACTCAGATTTGCAGAGTACTCTACTGAGAATTTGATGAACTCTTCACGTGTGGAGGGCAATTTAAGTAATCAGTGGGCTATTGATTCCTAATAGCAATCCCAATTGACAAATTGATATTTTAAAGAAGGCCCAAGTGAGGATATTGGGTGTTGAAATTCTGTGTCTTGGATCTTTGAAGATGGCTGGGGTACAAGATCAATTAGAGATCAAGTTTAGGTTGACTGATGGATCAGATATTGGCCCGAAAAGCTTTCCTGTTGCGACAAGTGTTGCAACTTTAAAGGAAAGCATTCTTGCCCAATGGCCAAAAGGTTGGTTATCTTGTTTCTTCATGTTTTTTGTGTGTCTGATTTAATCCCACAAGCATCAGTATTGGCAAGCTTTTATCTTATCATAGTTCTTAATTGTGAAACATATTGTGGCAACTGTTTCATCATGAATTCTGGGGTAAGACTGTTGGATGAGATATTAATATCTATTGTTTCAATGACTAAGAAGCTCTCCTTTGCTTTTTTTTTTTTGTTCCATCTATGTAGTGCATTACATTTCCTTTTGAATTCACAAACCATTCATTGGAATGGAACGGTTACAGACAAATTTGGCCATTGCCATAATGATGACAGACTACTATAGCGTCACCATGATATATCCTAGAAACAGACTCAGTAATGCTACAAACAAAATATTTTTCAAAACATTTTTCACAACAGTTGACAAGTTTTTTCTAGTTCTCATTTGGGCCCATGAAATTTTTGTGCATCTAGACTTGTTGAAATGGATTGTATGTCATATCCTCTCAAAGCAACTGACAATAATCACTAGATGGTAGTTACATATGCCAGTTACACCATAAACCCTCTCCCATTATGGACTATCTTAAATGCTCTGCGTGAGAGGCAAGGGATAATTTCATTTGTATGTGACATTATATTATCCAAGCGGTTATCATAAGTATATAATAGCATAAACATTTTGCTGTGTTACTTAATATCATTGCATTGATGAAAGTCAAATTTATTGGAAAATTAGGTTATTGTTTTGGAGGAGCATGCATGGGGCTCTCTTTAGGGAACTTCAATGGTGATATTAATGAATATAATGATATAAACCAACTTTCCCCTTATGAGAAAAGAAAAATTCATATGAGTTATACATGTCATCTCTCTCTATCTCAGACTTTTCATGGATTTTGTGTTTCTAATTAATCTCATGCTTGAGTTATTAGTTCCTCTCTCAAAGAAATTAGGCCGTCTGACATAAAAGAACCAATGAGAGACAGCTAATTTTTTTTGTAATTGAATGAAGGTGGTCTGAAGTGCACTGGCAGTTCCCAAAAAACGCTGGGTTTATGCCCACAAGAGGGAAAGTAGCATGTAGCTGCCAATGCTACATTTGATAATGGTCAAGGAGATTCAGATTTCCTGTTGACAGGCCTTATTTGATGGGCAATAATAAGACAGGTCATACTTGGTGAAAGTCAAGTACCTTATCTAAGTTTTTACTTTAAGTTGCAGTTGATATCTAAGCATTTGATAGCATTAGTGAGTGACACTAAAAATGACAGCCTTTAGGTCTTACATTCCATTTTTTTTTTTTCTATATTTTGTTATTTCTTGTTTATTATGTATCCAAAGACCTTTTCTTTTTAAAATTTGTTTCTCTATGAGCTGGCAATTCCTCCATATTTAGCTATTCAAGATATATAAACGTGATATTATCTGATTTTTTTAGAGAAGGAGCATGGTCCGAGGACAGTGAAAGATGTCAAGTTAATAAGTGCAGGGAAAATATTGGAGAACAGCAGAACACTTGGAGAGTGCCGGAGCCCATTATGTGAGATCCCTGGCGGAGTTACAACCATGCATGTTGTTGTTCAGGCACCTTCTTTGGAGAAAGGTATAAGTGTGTTTTTGAGAAATTCCTCGAGGTTTTTTGCTGATACTTGACAATGAAAACAGATATTATTCCTGTCTCTTAGGTTGATTTGGTAGAGAGAAATATATCATTCTGTTTTGGTTCTTTTGATTATCACTTTAATTAGTGATAACTGTGATATGGCTCCATTCTGCTGACTTCAATAATGGCAACTTCTTAATAGGAAAAGCACCAAACCAGGGCCAAGTGGCCAACTATGTATATACATCTACCTAACTACGATTCTCAAAAAAAGAAAAAAAAAAATCTACCTAACTGCTCTGACCCTTTCCCCAACTTCTAGAGTTTATTCTATGTATTGCTTCTACGTCATCTTTGATATAGTGAATCTCCTTCCTCTAATTCAACAGATAAGAAAGCGGCAAACCAAACAGAGAAGAACAAGTGCCTCTGTGTTATATTATGATTTGCAGTTTTAATAGTGGAGGTAACATAAAGTGAGTATGGATATTTCTATTTTGTTTTATTTTGGGTATAATGGTGGAGATAATTGCACCTATTTGGGTGTATGTTTCTCATTTACAGGTGTTGGAGCTATTAAGATAATGAAAGTTGGTGATTGAGGCAAAATTATGCACATTTGGTATATTTTTTACGTTGTTAAAGTATACCGGACTCTGTTATGAAATCATATCTCCAATTTTTATCTTGAAATTTTGTGTCATGCCTTATCAATTTTTCCCAATCTTACATCACATGTAAAATGTGTCTCGCCTGGCTTTGTATTGTATTCCAATTTAATGTTTGAGGCCATATGTTGCCCAAGTGCAAGAGCCAGAGAATTACATCCCAGAATTTATGAGGATGACCTCCATCTACATTTCACTTTTTATGATTTTGATTATATATATTATCCTCAAATAAGCAAGTGATTTTTATTTTTTTTGGGTGCTGAATAACAAGTGAATGTTGTTGGAGTATGAAGAATGGTACCTTGTATAAAATTTCAAAGTACACAACCTATAACTATCAACTATTTTTTTATTATTTATTATTATTATAAACTGCGTGCGAATCTCTTGCCAAAATTTGTTGATATTGCAGAATACCAACATCAATGGTAGGCAGTTACACCCTAAGTAGTAGTACTTGAATGTCAAATTACATTACTATTGGTTCGGATTCCTAGAGCTGAAACTGGGTGCCAACAAAATTTTGGTGTACTGAGAGAGTAATGTTGGGACTATTTCTTCCATTAAATGTTGAGAGAAATTGGTGAAAAGACCACAAACCAAAATTGAGTACTATTCGGATTAGTTTAGTTGCATAACCAATTGGAACATCATCAAAATTTTCCTCTTTAATTATAGATATACTGAAGCCAGGAGACACTATTAGGCTAAAAGGATATATTGTCTAATAAGGCAAATATTAGAGCTGATCAAAATTCCCTCTTTGGAAATTTTTATCTTTTTGGTGCTGTCCCAATGGTATTTCTGTGTGCAAAGTCCAAATCAGATAGGTGCATTACTATTTGAATCCCACACTTTAGGGGTGATTCTAAATTAAAACCTATAATTTTAAAAGTTTCAAATTGAACCCTAGTTAACACCATTATATTTCAAACCTTTTTCTTCTCAAAAATAAATATTTCAAACCTTTTAGTTTTGTTAGTTTCAAATCAACTCCTGAACTTCAACTCAACTTCTCTTGCAATAATTTTTGGGTTAATTACGCCTTTTCTCCCTTAATTATAGTACAATTGTAATGTTTCAATAAACTTCTAATCCAAGACATGTCCTCCCGATCAATTGATAATTAATAAGCGTCTTATCACCATTAGTAATTAGAATTTCCATAAAATGTGACGCTCCTTAGAATTTCTAAGGAATATGTCTGATTGACAATTAAATTATATAATTTCTATAACTTTGACTGAAATCCTAAAAATAAGAGATAAAGTGTTTTTATTTATTTATTTATTTATAAATTGATTAAAAAAAACACTAGCATTAGTATACTAAAAATGTAAGTATTTGTGAGTTCCAATTAGCTCAACTAATAAAATCTCTAATGGTTGAATAAGGGATTTGAGGTTTAATCTTCACTTATACCAAAAGCCAACTTGTGTTTTAATCTGATGATAAAAAGCTATCATCAAGAGTAGATACTATAAATTGAAACTTTCTAAAAATATGTAAATATTTGAACAATTGGCATGGTCACTACTCTCATACCACTTAAACCCTTTTATATTGCTATATGGAATGAGATATCCAAGTACTAATAGGACTTACTCCGCATGGTTTTAAAAACTGGATTATCCGGTTCGACTAGTTCAATCGAAAGTTGGGAACTAGCCTAATTCAATAAAAACCCTCACGGGTAAAAATTAGTTAAAAACTGATAATTGAGGGTAAATTTTTTTTTTTTTTTGTCCATTTCGATTTTTAAAACCTTGTTTGTACTTATTGAACTTACAACGCTCGTACTACTCGTAAAGAGATGTGTACCACTAAAACACCTCACCATAGCGGTGAATGGGATGCCTATTTGTACAAGGGAGGGGCTTGTGTACAAAGGGTTTAGCTTGTGTCCAGTGAAAACTTCCATTATGTGTCCGAATTCGACCGTGTCCAGTGGAAACTTCCATTGGATACAAGCCAAACCCTTTGTACAACAATGACTTAGCCACGTCACATTACATCACATGGAGCTCTATCATATCCTTAGGCTTCCTACGTGTGTGAACCTCATTTCAATACAACTTAAGAGAGAGAGAGAAGCAGTAGGCAGCACAATATGCGGCTGGCCCCCGCGCATGCCAACAAATTCGCGAGCTTTCACGAACACTCTCAATCTCTCTGTACAGCTAAAGCTTTCACTTTATTTATGAAACCCAGAAGATAACTCGAACTCAAACTCAAAACTCAAACCCAAAAACAAAAACAAAAAACAAAAGCTAAATAAATTAAAGTCCCAGCCTTTGTCATATTCCCACGCAAAGCTCTCATCTTTCCCTTCTACCCTTCACCATTGCATTCATTTCCTAACTATGGCCTCAACCTCAACAACGGCGTCGTTTTCGGGGCTCAGTCTGTGTCGGACCAACTGTGGCAGCAATAATATAAATACTCTGTTGGCTCATCCACCGCGTCTTTCCCTCACCCTCACATCCAAATCCAAATCTGCAAAGCCCTTTAACTCGCTTCAACTCAACCGAAACGCTGCGTTTCCAAATGGGTTTCACAGATTTCGCTCTCCACGCATACTCGTTGTTCGCTGCGATGCTTCATCTGGAACTGGAAGGGTAACTTTTCTTTTTCTTTTTTAAGCAATGGGATTATATGTTCATGTTCTTTTGTTAATTGGGTCACTCTCCTTTTCAGTCATTTTAATCTTTCCTTTTTGTTATTTGGCTATTATCAGCCTCAGTACAATAATTTAGCTTTTAACAACAATAATGTGTTAGTAAGACAACTGTTCATGTTAGCTCAATTGGGTCGCCTTCTTTTACTGCTTTTTTGTTTGCTGAATGAGCATCACATCAAAATTAAACAACTTGTTCACATAATTTAGTATTTACTTTTGTTATTCATGTTTCAGTTTCACTAGTGTGGCTTGATTGAAGTTTAGAGAACCAAAAAAGGTAGAAAAAGATGTAAAATAACATTAATTCTAATAGTAGTAGTAAAAAAATGACATGTCAATCAAGGAGGTAATAGATAGCATGACTTTGGATAGAATAGAATACATATGACCAATCCTGACCATTCTATTAAGGAATAAAGATTCATAGACGACTCCAAAATTTTGGGACTAAGGGTTGTTTATTGCTGCTGCTGGTGTTTTTTTTTTTGGTTATTATTTTTTGAAGATTGGAACCAATTTGTGTTGTTTTCTAGTATTTTTTTTCTAATTCCGATAAAACTTCTTTGTGGAGATTTCTTTGATTTATTTTATGTTTCTTTGAGCTATACTTTGGTCCCAAGAATGCTAAATTGTGTACAATTGGAACATGAGCAAGTGAAGAGTTTGCTATACTGAGTTTTTTAATATAATGTATAGATAACCCAACAAGAATTTACCGACATGGCATGGCAAGGTATTGTTTCGTCGCCAGAAGTGGCAAAAGAGAACAAGCATCAGATAGTGGAGACAGAGCATTTGATGAAGTCCCTCTTGGAGCAGAAGAATGGGCTCGCTCGCCGGATTTTCTCCAAGGTTGGAGTTGACAATACCAAACTTCTAGAAGCCACTGATAAGTTCATCCAACGCCAACCAAAGGTAATTACTTTAGCTTTGGTTTCTGATTGTGACTCCAGCTCATGAATTTGGTTAAGTCAAGATTTGGCATTAACATTGATTGGCAATAAATACTCTCACTAGTTTTGGGGCTTTTTTATGGGTGAAAGCTCCTTCATCTTGGAAGTAGCTGTACTTATTTTCTCACTTCTAAGTTCTGACTATCAAACCTTACTAGTAGATGCATTTAGTTCAATGGTATAAGGATTGATCAAGCATTTAGAAATGTTGGCCTGCACTTGAGTGATAGCTAAGTTGCGAATGCTAGGAAGGCCTAGTTGAAGACTTTGGTATTTTTTGGACTCCATGAAATTTCTGTTTCCTAGGTATAGGTGTGTTATACACAAGGGTCAGCAACTGTTAAGGGGCCCCTCAGCATCCATAATGGAATGATATTGATAGCATCCATTATATATTTGTGTTGTATGATTCTTTTAAGGATTGGGTTAATTGATTTAGACTTTTTATTGGTTTTTCAGTAAATATGTTCTTCAGTCCATCATCTTTATGCTGAGAAGCTATGAAGCTAACTTGTTCACCCCTATATCTGTCTGATTACATTAGGTTCTTGGTGAATCAGCTGGTTCAATGTTAGGACGTGATTTGGAAGCCTTGATTCAGCGAGCCAGGGAATTCAAGAAAGAGTATGGGGATTCATTTGTGTCTGTTGAGCATTTGGTTCTTGGTTTCATACAAGATCAACGATTTGGGAAGCAATTATTTAGAGATTTTCAAATATCACAGCAAACTTTGAAATCTGCAATAGAAGCCATAAGGGGACGCCAATCAGTTATTGACCAAGGTTACATTATATTCTTTCTTTCTTTTTTCTCCCCCTTTTCTTATTTTTTTTTAAATTACCTATTATATATTGCACGCTTAGTCACATTTCCATAATTAATGTGGCTAAGTGTACTCTTTTTCTTCTTTCTTTTTTCCTTCCTTATTATGGGTAGGCGTTTTGGGAGTTTAAAAGAGCATTTTTAAAACCCAAAACTCTGATTTGCAACTACAACTTCTCATAGCTTTTTTACAAATGCTCATTTTAAACTCAAAACACAGTTTTCCAACCGCTTATACAAACACTCCCTAAGAAAAAATTACACCTACTCACATTTTTTATGGAAAAAAGGAAAAAATATTGTGTGCTTAATTCTTAAGTGGGCAACAAATTGTGTTTATTACAGATCCTGAAGGGAAGTATGAAGCGCTTGAAAAATATGGAAAAGATTTGACAGCCATGGCAAAAGCAGGAAAGCTTGACCCAGTAATAGGAAGAGATGATGAAATACGCAGGTGCATCCAGATTCTCTCCAGGAGAACAAAGAACAATCCTGTTCTAATTGGTGAGCCTGGTGTAGGGAAAACTGCAATTTCTGAAGGGTAAGCACTTAGTTGGAGCTAGAGTCTATTTTGGTCTTTTTTGAAGGCTTGCTATGCCAGACTAGGCACTTATCTTGGAAATTTTTGTGTGTGTGTGTGAATCTAACTTACCTTCTTTAACAGGCTTGCTCAAAGAATTGTGCAAGGAGATGTGCCTCAAGCTCTAATGAATCGTAAGGTGTGTGCTATATCTAAATGTTTGAGCCAATGTCTTGGAGTTTCTGCTCTCTCTCTGCTGCCCTTCTTTTCTTTTTCTTTTTTTTGTTTTTTTTTTTTTGGGGGGGGGGGGGGGGGGGGGGGGGTTTCAGCACAAGGTGCATGCTAGTAGTAAAGTCTAAATATTGGTCTGACCTACTCTCTCTCTCTCTCTCTCTCTCTCTCTCTCTCTTTGCAGCTAATATCACTTGACATGGGTGCACTCATTGCTGGGGCAAAATATCGGGGAGAATTTGAGGATAGGCTAAAGGCTGTACTCAAGGAAGTCACAGATTCAGATGGCCAAATTATCCTCTTCATTGATGAGATCCATACAGTTGTTGGAGCAGGTAAGATGCTTGTTAAGTTATGTTCAGATGCCTGATTCTCAAACTGTGGGAAAGCTAGCTGAAACAGCTATCATGACCTTTTTCATTTAACTTTTAGGAAGCTCTGTTATTGCAAGTTATGGTATCTGTATTTCAGGTTTTATGTTTTTGGTCTTAAATGAGTTCATTCTAACTTACCAGAATTAACCCCTTATACTCTGTAAATTGTGATTAACTTTATGTAAAAAAATTCCTTTCTTGTCCATTGTCCACATCAATTTTGACAGCAGGTAGTCGATTTACATACTAACTTACCAGAATTAACCCCTTATACTCCATTTAAATTGTGATTTAACTTTATGTAAAAAAATTCCATTCTTGTCCATTGTCCACAACAATTTTGACAGCAGATAGTCGATTTCCAATAGTTTGAAATAAAATATAGTTGAAGAATGACAATGCCAATTGTGACAATAAGCTTTGATTTCTCTTTCAGGTGCTACGAATGGTGCAATGGATGCAGGCAATCTCTTGAAGCCCATGCTTGGTCGGGGAGAGTTGCGTTGTATTGGTGCGACAACTCTGGATGAATATCGGAAATATATTGAGAAAGATCCAGCATTGGAGCGCCGTTTTCAGCAAGTTTATGTTGATCAACCTTCAGTGGAAGACACCATTTCTATACTGCGAGGTCTGCGTGAAAGATATGAGCTGCATCATGGAGTCCGCATTTCTGACAGTGCACTTGTGGAAGCTGCTATTCTTTCAGACCGTTACATCAGTGGCCGATTTTTACCTGACAAAGGTAAATATCAAATCATACAACACATGTAACGTTTGAAAGGGTCTTGTTTTATTGAAAAACTAATCTATTCATGGTGACTTTCTTTGATCCATTTGTCTATCAGAATATTAAATTTGTCACCTGACACTTCAGCCATGAACTATGCTTAAATGTACAGGCAGCATAAAGATGAGATAACATAAATGAAGCACACCATAATTTCCAGTTGTAAGTTGTAACAATACCAGGGTACTTCATCTTGGAGGGAATGACAACAAAATACATTATACACATTCGTGTACATGTATATGTTTACAACTAGAACATTAGTTACCTTTCCATATACCAACCACTAGGAATAGTCAAACATATATCACACATGTCTGGTAAATAATCAGCAAAATATTACAAAACGAAATATTTGTGCTTATTTCCCAGGCTAAGCATTGGACTTCAATTTTATAATCTGTTTCAGAGTTGCATCATTCAACTTTTATTGAACTTTCTGCTGGGTTGTAAGGTCCTGAAAAGTTTGTAACTTTTTGCCCAGTTGGCCAAAAAAAATGATTTTACTTTCACAGAGTTAATATTTAAGATCTGTGTGTTAATTGAGAGCTAATATACTTTCAAATTGCAGCTATTGACCTGGTTGACGAAGCTGCTGCCAAACTGAAAATGGAAATTACCTCTAAACCAACTGCCCTTGATGAGATCAATCGTTCGGTATTGAAGCTGGAGATGGAGAGGCTCTCTCTTACAAATGACACAGATAAAGCTTCTAAAGATAGGTTGCACCGGCTTGAGGCTGAGTTGACTCTCCTCAAGGAGAAACAAGCCCAGTTGACTGAGCAGTGGGAGCATGAGAAGTCTGTCATGACCCGCATTCAGTCAATCAAAGAAGAGGTATGTAGTTAATGTGCTCGTTTTTCTTGTCAAAAGCTTCTCTCTTATGGTGTATATTAGCTTCCTCAGATTAGTTATCATGAGAATATGTTTGTTGTTTTAAATCTGGGAAAAAAAAGTTTTAGAATGGGTGCAGCAAACATACTGATTACTTTGTTAAATCAATTTTCACCAATAACATTGTCAGAATTTTGTTATTTTTGGAAATAATGAAATAATGACAGATAAAAAACTCTTATTTGACTAACTTTTCCTCTTATTTATTGCAGATTGACAGAGTAAATCTTGAGATCCAGCAGGCTGAACGGGAGTATGATCTTAATCGTGCAGCTGAACTGAAGTATGGGAGCCTCAACTCTTTGCAACGACAACTTGGAAGTGCAGAAAAAGAGCTGGATGAGTATATAAAATCTGGAAAGTCCATGCTGAGAGAGGAGGTTACAGGAAGTGATATTGCTGAAATTGTCAGTAAATGGACAGGTATCCCTGTTTCCAAGCTTCAACAATCAGAGAGGGAGAAGCTTTTACATTTGGAGGAAGAACTGCATAAACGTGTTGTGGGTCAAGATCCTGCGGTGAAATCAGTAGCTGAGGCTATTCAGCGATCTCGAGCTGGTCTTTCTGATCCTCACCGTCCAATCGCCAGTTTCATGTTTATGGGTCCTACTGGTGTTGGGAAGACAGAGCTAGCCAAGGCGCTTGCTTCCTACATGTTTAACACAGAAGAAGCTCTTGTACGAATTGATATGAGTGAATACATGGAAAAGCATGCAGTTTCAAGATTGATTGGAGCCCCACCTGGTTATGTGGGGTATGAGGAAGGAGGACAGCTGACAGAGATAGTTCGCAGGAGGCCGTATGCAGTCATTCTCTTTGACGAGATAGAGAAGGCACATTCTGATGTGTTCAATGTGTTCCTTCAGATTTTAGATGATGGGAGAGTAACTGATTCCCAAGGTCGCACTGTGAGTTTTACAAACACTGTCATCATTATGACTTCAAATGTGGGTTCACAGTACATACTCAATACAGATGATGAAAACTCACCCAAGGAATTAGCATATGAAACTATTAAGCAACGGGTAATGGAAGCTGCAAGATCAATCTTTCGTCCGGAGTTTATGAACAGGGTTGATGAGTACATAGTTTTCCAGCCTCTGAACCGCGATCAGATAAAGAGCATCGTCCAGTTACAGGTAACTTTTACCACAATGATACTTCCCTGAGTTGATGGATTATTTTCCAACACAAGCAGTTCCTTGAAGTATAATCTATTATTTTGGATTTGCATGTAGTTCATTGTTTTATGGTGTTGATTATTTTGGCACAAATTCAAAACACCTAACCCCATGTATGTACATGATTTACAGTTGGAACGAGTGCAAAGAAGGATTGCAGACAGGAAGATGAAAATCCAAGTAACAGATGCAGCTGTTGAGCTCCTTGGAAGTCTTGGTTATGACCCGAACTATGGTGCCAGGCCAGTTAAGCGAGTGATTCAGCAGAATGTTGAGAACGAACTTGCTAAGGGCATCTTGAGAGGCGAGTTTAAGGAGGAAGACACAATATTAATAGACACAGAAGTTACAGCATTTTCCAACGGCCAACTTCCCCAACAAAAGTTGGTCTTCAGGAGGCTCGAAACTGATTCAGAGAATACAGTTGCAGATGGCAAAGAAGCCTTTTCACCTACTCTCTAAGTCTCTTGTGCTTATTAGTTTCACTATACATTAGGTTCTTGACACAAATTTTGGCGAAGAATGTAATATAATAATACCTGATAAAATTGTCCTCTTGCATATTTCTTGTTGTTTTCATATAAAAGTACAATCTTTGAAATTCGAGACATTTGGTACAATCTTTGAAATTCGAGTCATTTGGTGGTTAATATAAAGGCTATAATTTACTTATAGAATTGTAACGGGCACATTATAAGTTACCAGAATCATTTGTTCTCTCAGGTACCAAAAATCGTTAGCTTTTGCAACCCGCTGAAGTGAAATTAAGCTATAGATATAAAAGGTACATTTGTATTTGCTTTGAGTTTGCCTCTTTGAGCTTGACATCACGAGTATAAGTATAGTTAGTACTTGAAAAAAAGAAGTAAGATTTACAAGTAGTTTGTACTTGAAAAAAAGAAGTAAGATTTCCAAAAAGTGTACAGTGGCAAATAAGCTTAGATTAGTTTGATCAAATGCATTTTCAATATTTCAAACTCTCAAGGCTGGTTTTTTTTTTTTTTTTGTTTAAAAGGATGATACCATTAAAACTAACTAGCCATAAAAGGCGAAGTTGTAGCTGAAAGCCTTAAAGAGTACAACCCAATAGCATCAGAGTCTAAAATACTACATAATTCTTCCGTAGATGGATAATCTAAAACAACAAAATTCCTTAGAAGGTTGCAGCCTCCCTTGGCGAGATGATCAGCGCATCTATTCGCCTCCCGAAAAGCATGGTTGATCTGGATTCGGTGGAGCTAACGAATGAGAAACCTGCAGTCATTGAGCAGAGAAGAATATGAGTTATTAGGGGATTTATCAGATTGAACCAGGTCTACAATGACTTTGGCATCCATCTCCACCATGAGTTGGGCTATGCCAAGCTGTTTCGCTAACATCAGACCGTCCCTCAAAGCCCACAACTCTACTGTAATGCTAGTTGCTAATCCAATGCACCTCATAAACCCTTTGATCCACTTCCCTTAATGGTCACGTATTAAACCACCCTCGCTGGCCTTGCCAAGATTCCCAAGGGATGCTCCATCGGTATTCAATTTGTACCACCTAGGGGGCGGTTTAATCCAGCACACCAGCGTTGCAATTCGATGTTTAAATTTCTGACCCTTCCCCACACAAAATAAATACTCTCTGGCTACCTGTATGCACATATGGTGAAGCTTCGGGTTGATCGGGGTGTTGTCAAAGGTGACACAGTTCCTGTGCTTCCACAAAGACCAAATGGCAAGCGGAAATTGAATACACCAGGGCATACCATTTGCTTTGATATGGGAATTGCACAAGCTATTCTCTTTCAGCCAATCCAGAAGATCAAGACAAAGGAAGTTAGCTAAAACCTGAGGTACTCCCATACACATCCAAAATTTCCTTGCAACAGGGCAGTCCCTTAGAGCGTGGATGATGGACTCTTCCTGCCCATGACACAAAGGGCAGCTCCTGCTGCAATTTATTCCTCTAGTATTGAGTACTTGCCTTACTGGGATACTACCATGATGACAAAGCCAAAGATAGTGCTTGATTTTTGGAAGCGTATACAGCCCCCAAACCTAGCAACCCTTGAAGGGAGGAGAGTTTGCCTACTCAGGAATTGACTAATAGTAGGCCGAGGATAGACTGAACTCCCTATCATGAGAGAATCTCCACGTCATGGTGTCCTCTTTTTCACCAAATATTTGAATGGGAATGGCTTGAATTCTATCCACTACGTCCTGAGGGAAAACAAAGGAGATTTTTCCCAAATCCCAACTCCCATTTTGGTGAATATTAGCAACAGTCAAGGCTTCATCCTGTTGGGTGAGAGGGCCTTCAATAAGCTCCCTAACAGCACTGCCCTTGACTCAATTGCTCTCCCAAAAACTCAGATTAGATTTATTTCCTACATTCCAACAAATTCCTTGTTTGAATATAGGAAATCCTACCTTGATTGAAGCCCAAATAAAAGAACATGGGAGTTTGTCGGGGTCTTTTGACTGCCTTCGAGGCTGGGAATAGTACTTGGACTTTGGCCCAAAGCGAATCTTTTTCATAAAATAACCTCCAGTTGAACTTGGCAAGTAGGGCAATGTTCTTTGCTCTTGCTGCCTGGATGCCTAAACCCCTCTCCTCCTTCAGCCTTAAAATTTTACTCTAACCCACAAGATGAAGTTTCTTCTTTTCCATAGAGGATCCCCAAAGAAAATCCTTGTAAATTTTGTCTAATTTATCACACAAGTGGGTCGATAGAGCAACCTCTTGCATGACATGATTTGGGACTGCTGTCATAACAGATTTAACGAGCACAGTCCTTCCGGCAAAAGAGAGGAATCTGGCCTTCCACCCCGCAAGCTTAGAGATCACCCTTTTTGCTATGAAATTAAATTTATTCCTTGTTGCCCCTTTGTGATTTAAGGGGAAACCCAAGTATTTCCCCAAGGCTGAAGTCTCAGAGATGTCCAAAATATTGCAAATATCCTCCTTAGTATCAAAAGGGACATTAGGCGAGAAGTAAATGCGAGACTTTTCTGCACTAACCACTTGCTCGGACCCTTTACAAAATTTGTTTAGCACGTCCTTAATTGATTCAGCTCCTGACTTGTCAGCTTTTGCAAAAAGCATAAGGTCGTCGGCGAAAAATAAATGGGAAATTGCCATATTATGTTTGGATGGCTTCAAGGGAGTCCATTCCTTTCTCAAACACTTTTCATTGATGAGGAATCCAAGATAATCCATGCACAGTATAAAAAGGTAGGGGGAAAGATCCCCTTGCCTTATGCCACAGGTGGGCATGAAAGATTTGAGCTTGCCACCATTGAATAAAATGGAAGTACTTGTTGATGACATACAACTCATGATTAATTCCACCAGGGCTTCCGGGAACTGAAAGGCAAAAAGGATGTTGCGAATAAAGGACCATTCAAGGCAATCATAAGCTTTTGCAAGATCCACTTTGATCACTTTGAACCCCGTTTTACCCTTCTTCTTGTCTAGAGTGTGGATAAGCTCTTGAGCAACTACCACATTATCCAAACCTCTTCTTCCTGGCACAAAAGCAGTCTGATTAGGGGAGACTAATTTGTCAAGATAAGGTCTAAGACAGCCCACAATTATTTTTGTTACCACTTTGTGCATGGATTTGCATAAGCTAATAGGTCTAAAGTTATTTAGACTCTCTAGGCTTGGGCATTTAGGAATAAGGGAGATCAAGGTCTCATTAAGATATTTTGGCATAATCCTTACTTCAAAAATATTGGAGATTTCCTTACAAACTGAAAATTTAACATCAGCCCAAAAATACTAAAAGAAACCAGCATGTAGTCCGTCCGGCCCAGGAGCTTTAAAGGGTTTCAAGGCCCAGAGCCCCTGCATAATTTCCTTTTCAAGTACTGGGGAGCCCAAAATAGTTCTCTCCTCTTTTAGATAGGAAGCTACAACTAAAGGAAGCAACTTCAGAATCATAAGGAGAAGCTAAGACCCTTGTCTGAAATAGTTCCTGGAAGCCTGAAAGGATAAGATTTTTTACTCCCTCTTCATCAGTTATCCATTCCCCAACCAAATTTTTAAGGCTCCAAATCTTATTTCTGTGCCTCCTTACTAGAGTAGAGACATGAAAAAATGAGGTATTACAGTCTCCATAAGCTGCCCAATTAAGTCTGGATTTCAGGGCCTAATATTCCTCTTCTTGCTGCATAATAGAGTTATATTCTTCAATGAGGCTTCGTTCTAGCTGAATGAGGAAATTTTTGGGTCCATTAAACAAGGCGTTTTGGGCTCCATTGAGTCTGGCTAACACCTTTTTCTTTCGAGCAAAGAGATTACCAAAGACAGACCTATTCCACCGCTTAGCTCTATCTGTGAAATTCCTAATTGCCGAATGGAGATTAATGTTTGACTCCCAAGCCTTCTTCACAACATCAGGGAATTTCGAGTGGTGAATCCATATAGTGTGGAATCTGAAAGGTTTCTCATACGTGACAGGAGGGGGCCTAAATAATTCCAAAAGAACCGGGCAAGGGCAATGGTCTGAGAACACCCTAGGTAAGTGAGTCACAGAGGCTTTAGGGAAAAGAACCCTCCATGTCGGATTAGCGAAACACTTATCAATGGTGCTCCAAAATGAGGTCAATGACTTACCTAAGGTTAGACCAAGTGTATTTTAGCCCTAAGAAGCCAAGGTCCAGGAAATTGAACTTATCTAGGCAGGCTTTAAAATCCAAAGCCCTACTGAGATTAACTTGCCTACCCCCCAGTTTATCATTCCCATTAAGAATTTCATCAAAATCTCCAAGGAGAAGTCAGGGAAGATTGTGCAAATTAGCTACATAGGATAGGTTAGACCATAAAATTTTCCTTTCATTTATAGTAGGACTAGCATAAACAAAGGAAATAAGCCAGGTAAGATCAAAATTACATACCTTGATGGTGGCATGTATTTCCTGCTCCTTAGAAGCCAGCACAAACACTTCCACTTCCTCTCTTTTCCAAGGTAACCAGAGCCCTCCTGCGTACCCTATGGAATAAGTAGCAAAGAAGCCATCAAAGGGAAGGCCTTCAATGATCTTGGCAGCCCTATCTTCACCCACTTTAGTCTCTATGATAACCATTATGGAAGGAAAATGATTCACAGCCATTTCAAACACTCTTCTCTTAAAGTCCCCACTAAGGGCACCCCTACAATTCCATATTAGAATATTCACTTGGGAGCAATGATTGTTAGGAATTTCCATTGGATTAGACCCCATCTTGGCCGATGCAATCATGCTCCATCCCAACCTCCTCAGAAGGTCTTTGGATGCTACCCAATCTGGCTTCCACATTGCCATATAGTTTAGAATCCCCTGAATTTCTCCTTTGCAGCACAGGAGTAAGTCGCATTTCTTGACTGGCTTGAGAATCTGGAACAATTTCATATTGGGCATGTTCCCCATATGCGTTGACATTGAACCCCTAAAATCGATCACCCTCCTCTCCTGAACTAACCACCCCGATTCATCCAAGTGGGGTATTACCAATGGCTGCCTTAGCCTGTTCAACTCCTGAGCTTCCTTCTCTAAAATCAACGGCGTGTCTATGATAAATTTCCACCAAGGATTTGGTGTCCTTACCCATGCCTGATGATCCAGCGGGAGATTCCCTGTTATTACGCTGGATGGGGTGAAAGGATGTGCTTCCATGCTGTTGCAAGATCTTCTTCGAACCACCCTATTGTGTCCGTTGGTGCTGCACGTATCTATGCAATCATCTCGTCCAGAATGGCTAATGCCTTGTTCCTATGCCAGATTGCCCAACCTACAGGGGGAAGAAGGAGGGGGAAGCCATGGCTATGGTCAGAAGATTGTACCAAGTTAGAGGGCTTGATGTTGAAATCAGAATCGGGGTTGGGACGCTTCAAGACTTTAGTGCCTTTGGAACTTGAAGATTTCTTTTCCGGGTCGATCTCATGATTCTCATTTTCTTATTTTCATGCTCAGAAGTCTGTGAAGGGTGACAAGGCATCACAGTACTCATCATGTTTTAACTGACAACTTGGTTCTCCAAACATGCTTCAGCATGTCTACTTTACGTGTAACCTTCTCTAAGGTCAGGTGGTGTGATAGGAGCCTCAGTAGCCTCAACGGCTCTATGGGCAGGTCCAGCTTTAAATTGAAAAGTAAAGTCCGGTTTAAAAGGTGTTAGGGAGCTCATATTTCCCTCTTTATCCTTAGTTCCCTTAGACATGACATCTGGTTGCTGCTGAGGTAGTTTGGTCCCACGGGCTCATCCATTCTTGAATGGATTTCTCTTCCTAGTCACAACATCCACTCCCCAAAGTTTGGTTCAGTTTGCTCATCTTGCTGCACTCCTTGCCTTTGTGGAGGTTCTTCAGTGGCAGCCTTCTCAAGTGGTCTGATATGATGGCAACAATTTTCTTGTCTGTGCCAGATTCTCCCACAATAGAAGTACATAGATGAAATGTCCTCATACATCACTTTTTTTCTAAGGCGTCCCACTCTGACCATGTTTATCAGAGGCTTGGTAAGGTCAATTTGTATACATAATTGCGCATAGCTAGCTCTTGACCCGGAAGCTGTATACAAGTTAATTTTCAGCACAGGCCCAATAGTTGAACCGATTTCACGGAGTACCGAGGAATCATAAACTCAATTGGGAGCTCAGGGAATCTAACCCAAACAGCAACAGAGGAAAAAGTAGCTTCAGAGGCTTTAAAGTATGGTTCCCACGGTTTAATTGCAAGAAAATGTTCCCCGATGAACCAGGGTCCTCTGCGAAGAACTTTGTCATAGTCTGTATCATCACTGAACTTGATAAGAAAAAAAATATTTCCCAAGGTCAACACAATCCATTTTTGCTACAGGCTTCCATAAGGTATTGATTTTGAAAGTGAGGTAACTGTATCCCACAGTTTTCCCATACACTTTCACTATCAAGGCCTTAGTCCAAGGTGCCCTTATTCGAGACTTAGTCTCCTTGGAGAGCTTGACATCCACCATACCTTCAACTAAGTCATCAAGCTCTGTGTCTAACTCCACCTCTGGGTCTTCCACCCTATCAAACCTAAAAGCATGAGCATAAGCTCCAGGGATGTTTCCAAGTAAACTATTCTTATAACTCACCTGAGAATGGGGTGGCAAGAAGGGTTTTCCTATGAGATTGTCTTTGCATTTCTTCACACTCCTCTCTAGCTCAGCTTCTTCCTCACTCGAACTTAAGTTAGCTTGTTGAAACTCGGGTTCCATTGCTAGTTTTGAAATTTCTATTTCAAATTCACTCTCCATAAAAAGTTCAAGGCTGTAACTAAGGACCACCGCTTGCGTGGTAAAACTTTTTTTTTTTAATTTTTTGAAAATAGGCTTAATTGCAAAGACGCTCAAGGCATTACCAACCCTTCTATTTGGTCTATTCGTGCTTGTTTTATACAACTTATTTTTTCAGCTTTTTGAGAATGAGCTGAAAAGGCTACACCCTACAAAATGAGGTTTAAAAGTGCTATAATTTGAAAATATACGGGGCTAAAAAAGGGATGCAATCTATGAAGTGTAGCCTATAGCCTATTGTATGACAAGGTATATGCATTATTTTTGGGTAAGAAGAACAAATTTGAATAGAAAACACCCCTCCATTTATTGTAGATCTTACTTTTGGGTATGAAGAACAAATTTGGATAAAAAACACCCTTCTATTTATTGTAGATCAAGTTAGTCGTGATAAGACTTGTATTGCTTTGTATAGTCTTCGTTTTCTGTACTATTTGATGATCCCCGATACAATTATAATTTTTTCTTCAAAAATAAAAATAAAAATTAAGCATATAATAAAAGCAAACAAATAAACTATTGAAAGTATAACACATATAACTTAAAGAAAGTTCAGAGGATGAGCTTGTTAGTATATAGCTTAGTCTAGCCTAGCTCATATAACCAAGGTTGTCAAAATCGGGATCCTATGTAGGATCTTTGAAGGTAGGTGGGATTGTAGATCGTATGATCGGATCGTGAATCATAAAATCCTACATATTTTCAGATTTAAAGCAAAAAACACATTGATAACGGTTTTGTATGTTGAATAATCATATAAATTATAAATTCATCCATAAAAAACTTAGATTTGCATCATATGATGTAATTTGCATGTCATACATCGCTAAATCTATACTAACGAAACAAATATATTTAAGTTTTAACCCAATATATTTCAATAAATGTTTGATATTTAGCAACCAAATACCAAAATATTTATCAAAACATATGGAAAATATTTTCCAAGTTCTAAGTTCCAAGTTTGAAATCCAAAATAAATTAGCAAATGGAAACTAACTAACTACAATATGAAATCCAAAAGCAAGATAAATATTAAGGGGAAGTGAACATTTAGTTATTCTCATTCTAAGGTTCTTATAACTACCATCCTAAATTCCTAATCATCATCATCCATTTCATCATCTATGTAAATATTATATATTTGTATGTTAAAGCTGCAAAAGATATCAAGATACAATTTCATACTCAATTATTCAAGTTATACCACTTAGCAACAATTAGAGAGCATGCTCAAAAAAATTAATCAATCAATATACAAATACAAGCATAATTGATAAAATTATATATAAAAAAATATTTTAACAATATTAGAACACAAATTACTATATTGATCAAACAAATTTAACAATATTATAACTTAAAAGGTAGCAAAGCCAACATCAAATTCTTCATTTAGAATTGATGAAACATTCCTTCATTTTGATTACAAGTGAACTAGCAATTAGACAACATTTTCTTAGGTTAACATAATTTTATAAAATAAAAAATAAAAATTCATACCATCAAAATATGAAAAAATAAAAACCCTTAAAGGTTCATCAAAACAAAAAATTTATCTCATAAAAAAAAAACCAAAAATTTATGTTTTTGGTAGGATCGGTAGGATCCCATACACGATCCTACCATTTTTACGATCCTAGCGCGATCCTAAACGTTTTGGCGAGATGGGGTTGTAAAATTGTGCGATCCTACAATCCAGATCGCGATTTTGACAATCATGCATATAACTTAACTCAGTATACTGTATTTGTAGTGTAAGGACCCAATTTGAACTCCTAGCCCAAAAAAGTGTATGGACTCAAGCCCAAAAAGCCCAAAACAATAAATTTGTAGAGAATGAGTTGAAAAACTGGGCTTTAGTGAATTAAGCAACAAGTCAATGGGTTTTGATGACAAAGAAAGAAAGATTATAGACATTCTCTAAAGAAAAACGTCCTCGGCCAAATCCGAGGAGACTGATTCTTCTATATTGCTTTTGAAGCGTTATTACAAGTCTGGTTCTAGGTTGCTACTTTCTTGATTTTCCGATCCCCCTTCCTTCACGGGTCTCTTACATTATATATCTCCCTTCTGGTGATCTTGGTCTTCTATTTGTTGATCACCCAAGCCACCACTTGAGTGCCCGTCCCATCAGACACCCCTTCTGGCTTTCTGTGAGTTGTGGTAGCCAAGGCAGCACTGTTCAAGGGTCTTCTTCACATAAATACGGCCAGAAAAGTAGTTGCAACACTGTTCAAGGGGTCTTTTCCACATAACTGCGGCCAAAAGAGTAGCTGCAGTGCATTAAGTACGGTAGTAACAGCTTTTCCTCAGGTGCCTCCTAACTTCCACTTTTTGGTACACTCGAGGTGTACGATCCTGTCACTTGAGCTTTCTAGAAGGTCGTTTTGATCGATGGGATCTATATCTGGTTCGTGTTTAGCTTGTCTGATGAGGTATTCCTCCTCAGACCACCTTCCCAGTCATATCATATTCATAAAAGTCTGAGCTTAAACCACTAGCTACTGTTTAATCGTCTTCAGATCACCCATGTTCTTGGCCAAGGCCAAAGGCCCAATACCAGATTTGGGCCTTTACCCTTACAATAGCCCCTCAAAATTCCAATTTTTCCCCTCTCATCCAAGGAGAAAATTAGGGTTTTGATTTTTTTAGAAGATAGCACCAACTGATTCCTCGATTCACACGTGCGGGAGTGCCGTTTTGCTCACCCCATAATAGTTTCTGACACTCCAGAGTCCGTGAGGCATCATTAATTGCTCCAGGCAGCGCTTTGTTTCCCAGATCTAACGGTAAGGCACAAATCCAACGGTTGATATTTCTCTTGAAATTTTGAGTGGGGTAACTCCTACTCATTTCATTATCTATATAAAGCATACAAGGAAATCATTTCTCCATTTCACAAGTCTTTAAGTGCTCTAAAGATATCAAATACTCACATTCTCAAAACTCTCTAAGTCTCCAAACTTCTCACTCCTGCTCGTCAGAAAATCTTTTGAAAACCTTTCTAAAGGTATCAGAGACTAGCACATGCTTTAGTTCCTGTAAGTTTAAATTCTTTTAAACATTTCTTTTTCTCTTCAGCCACTCTCCTCGGCCTTCCAGTTCCTGTTTCCTTACTTACAAATTCCAGTCACATCTTCTTAGGTTGTCCACATGGGTAGATTCGCGAGCCTAGTAGACTCCCTTGTCAAAATAGAAGCCTTTAAAGATAAGTACCATATACCTCAGGAAGTTGGCCTGTGATACTGTTCCCTGGAACAAATAGTGACATATAGAGAAAAGGGGGAAGTCGTCATCCCCATGATAGCTTTCATAGAAGGGGGAATGACTTTCCCCATGGGTAGGATAACACGGGATTACCTCTTTAACCATAGGATATGCCCCCACAAGTGCGCGCCTAACCTATTCAGGGTCTTGGGTAGCATTGATGCTCTCAATGAGCATCTGGGTCTGCGGTTCACCTGGTATGATGTGGTTCACATGTACAAGTGCCACTTCCAAAAAAGCGCGGGATATTATCTCAAATCCCGATCTGACGTTGTACGACTAGTATTGTGTCTACCTAAGTCCAACAAGGGTATGAAAGACGATTATCTTATAGTTTCGGGAGCGTGGCATGATGGCCTTCACTACCACGTCTGAGAGGGAGAGCCAGGTGGGGTGCCTTAGGATTAGATTCCTTAGCAAGAGATTTGGACTCTTTAACCCTAACCATGTTTTGCTCCTTTTTGGTTTTGCTTTCCTTTAATGATAGATTTTGATTTTCTAGCCATGTTTTGCTTCTCAGCTATTTCTGCATATAAGAGGCAAGTAGCTCCTCGGCTCAGCCTAACCAACGTTGCTACTCTCAATTACTTGCTGAGATCCGAAATCTTCGTAAGTGAGGACAGACAACTGCGAGCCGTCCACCTGATTCTGGATTTTGAGCCTATATCGAAGATATTCCAAGAGATATTAGAGCAGGTGACCTACGGTTGGCCAGGATCGATGTATCAAGACCAGATTTCCTTGCCCAATACGACCTTCCCCCAGTTGCATTACCAATCCAGCAAAACCCTTCACCGTTCGCAATACCACTTCCACAGGTTCTGCCCCAAGCAGCAGAAGTAGAAGAAGAGATAGCATCCTCTCATTTATCTCTTGAAAAAGAGATAGATAACTTCCGTTTCGAAGAGGAAGGAGTGCCTGGTAGGCTGGTGGGGCTCTTGAATTTTGAGACTGAGTCCGACAAGCTTTCCATAGCTCACCCGCCTAAGTTAATTGTTGCCCGTGTTGACACAAGTTCAGAGGAAGAGGAAAGGATGGACCAGAAGAAGGGTAACAGCTTGAAGGGCCTACTGGCCAACAGGAACAAGGGGCAATCTTCGAAAGAAGCCCTCAAGTCCCACCCATTCTTCCCTCTCCTCCACCACTACCCCCCACTGACCTCGGATTGCACGCCATAAAAGATTTAAAGAAGAAAAGGCCAGTGGAAGATCTTGAGGAAGGGGAGGTAGGACCCCAAAAGGGTTCTAAATAACAGTGGAAGGCAAAGGACCCTAAGGACAAGAGGGCCACCTCTGTGGATAGCCAGGACGAAGTTGAAGTGCGCCGGGGACCGTGCTCATGGGCTTCTCGGCTAAAGTTGGATGGTGCTCCCATCCCTTAGGATACCACGATCTGGGAGTCTCAAATAGGGCACGCCACCTATCTTGTCGAGACCTTGGAGCAGCCGCTCCTACTCTCAAAGACATGGAGGGCCTCAGGCATACCAGGCAACCTGACCTCTTCATGTCATTGAAGAGGGACCTTGCAATGGTAAGCCAGACAACGTACTAAGATGCACATTCATTCACATATTATATGTTTTTTATTTATTTTATTTATTTATTTATTTTTATAACCCCTTTGCTACTTTCATGTAGGTTATCCAGCAAATTTATGTGGCTGAGGAGTGGGCCAAGAATGCCCATGACAAGGGTAAGGCTGAGGCCCAGTCCCGCCTTGAGGTTGAGAAGGCTCTCCAAGCCCTTAAAGCAGAACATGCAGAACTGGCCAATAAGCTAGCCCTTTCAGAAAGGGAACGCTCAAGCGCCCTGGCTCGTCTGAAAACTGTTGAAGCCCAAGCCGATGATCAATGCAAGTAGCTCTACAGAACATAGTTAAATTTGGCCACCCAAAAAGAGTTAGTTCTGGATCTCAGGGCCGACCTGTGAAAGGCTAAAGAGGTGGCTCAATTGGCCAAGGAGGTGGCGGAAGCCGAAAATCAAGTAGCCTACACCTTTGGCATGGAAGAAACATAAGCCGGGCTCACCGAGGAGCTAGCTGAGGCATGCAGGGATTACTGTGATGTAACATGGGCAGAAGCCCTCAACATTGCAGGAGTCCTTGCAGACTTAGAGTGGAGGCAACTGGGGAGGATATATTATTATCTTGACATTCGTGAAATCTTGGGTGCTCTCCCATCTCCCTCTGCCCAAGCTCTTGAGTCTTCAGAGCAGCCTCTAGTTGTCCAAGCTGCTCTCCCTTTCCCTGAGGCTCCTAAAGGATTCAGCCAAGCTGGTGATCAAGGCCAGGGGGCTGAGGGCGCCAAAGACAAGGATAAGGGCAAGGAGAAAAAGCCCTTTTTAGAAGCCAAAAACCCTGCCGAGGACAAGGAATTTGTAGCTAGGGCAAAGAAGTAGAGGCCAAGACCAAAGAGGCTAACCCTAAGGCCAAGGACGCTTCTACCTCTCAACCGAGCCAGAAAGAAGACCCTTCTGCTTCTAAGGCCAAGCTTTAGCACTTAGGATTTTCATGCCTTTTTTTTTTTTTTTGAATGACATTCTGTCAATGTATATACTGTTTTCCTTCTTTCATTTAATGAAAATTTATTTCTTTTTATCTCATGTACCTTTACTTGATGTGCCTCGAAACCTATTACTACAAATAGCCTTGAACAGTTGCGACTGTGTCTTTAATAACAACTAACAATAATACACTGCTAACAATTTAAGCAATTTTAGTCAAGCACCAGCAATATAGAGGTTTACCATGTATCTGCATTGAGAATGGAACCCTTTGTAATGAAATGGGGGCACATGGTATATTTTGTAAAAAATGAAAGGGACAGACAACTCTCATCTCGCTTACCACTTAGATAAATAATTAAGGATTTTAACTCACTCTAAGCCAGCAATCCGAGGAGTTGGATATAATCCTGAATCTATTTTGACCTTTAGTGAAGAACAAATAGACATCATAGAGTGTTAATTTCCCCCAAGGCATGTGGTCCAAGGAGCCAAGCATGTCCAAGGTTTAGTTTAACACTTGTAAAGGAGAACAGATGTCGTTGAGTGTTAATTTTTCCAAAACATCTGGTCTGAGGACATAGGCATGACTAAGGTTCTGTTTAATCACTTATATAAGATGTCATAGAGTGTTAATTTCCCCAAAACATTTGGTCCGAAGACACAGGCATGACTAAGGTTCTATTTAATCACTTATAAAAGATGTCGTTGAATGTTAATTTTTCCAAAGCATCTGGTCCAAGGACACAGGCATGACTAAAGTTCTGTTTAATCACTTATAAAGATGATAATGGGAAGTACGAGGTATTTACACAATAAATGAACATATGACAAAGGAAACTTTCATTAATAATAATATATTTTCATGTTATTTACATTCCAAGGTCGTGGTATTACATGCTCATCTAGATCTTCGAGGAAATATGCTCCTATACCAGCCACTGAAGTGATGCGATAAGGCCATTCCCAGTTTGGCCCCAGCTTCCCCCATGCTGGGTTCTTTGCAGTACCTAGAACCTTTCTCAACACCAAGTCGCCAGGTGCCAACGGTCTCAGCTTCACATTGGCATCATAATCCTGCTTGAGCTTGTGTTAGTAATATGCTAGTTGGACCATTGCGTTTTCTATCCTCTCTTTAATCAGGTCTAAGCTCTTTTCTAGCAATCTGTTGTTACTGCTTGGGTCAAAAGAACTTGTTCTCAGCGTTGGGAAATCAGTTTCTAAGGGGATAATAGTTTCGACTCCATAAGTCATTGAGAAGGAGGTTTCCCCTGTTGATCTGCGAGGTGTGGTTCGGTATGTCCACAGGACATGTGGCAGTTCATCCACCCACTTTCCCTTAGCATCGTCCAACCTCTTCTTGAGTCCGCTTACCATGACTTTGTTAATGGCTTCGGCTTGTCCGTTCCCTTGGGAATAGGATAGGGTAGAATACTTATTCTTGATTCCCATGTCACAACAGTATCTCCTGAAAGACTTGCTATCAAATTGGAGGCCATTGGCGAACATCAAGGACGTGGATGCTATCAAATTTCTTGGTATCCAAATCTTTAATGTTCGCCAAAGGCTTGGCTTCTACCCATTTAGTGAAGTAGTCTGTGCCGACCAGTAGATACCTCTTGTTTCCTGCTGCCTTGGGGATAGGGCATATAATGTCTTAGCCCCATTGAGCGAATGGCCAAGGGCTGGATAGAGGATTAAGGACTCCTCCCAGTTGGTGTATGTTCGGTGCAAACCTTTGACATTGGTCACACTTCCTCACATACTCCTGTGCCTCCTTTTGCGTGTTCGGCTACCAATAGCCTTGAGTGATGGCTCTGTGCGCTAAAGATCTACCTCTAGTATGGCTTCTGCAAATTCTCTCATGCAACTTCTCGAAGAGTAATTATGTTGCCTCGGGGTGTATGCACAGCAGGTATGGCCCAAAAAAAGAGCTTTTGTATAACTTTTGGTCCTCGGACAGCCAGAACCGAGGAGCCTTTCTTTGTACCTTGTCTGCTTCTGATTTATCCTCGGGTAAGATGTCCTTCTTCAAGAATAGTACTACGGGGTCCATCCAGCTATGCCCTACTCAGACTTGGTGAATATGGACTTGCTCTTTCATCACCCCTGCAGGTTTGTACAAATCCTCTATAAGGATGACCCGAGGTAAGTTTTGTGCCGATGAGGTTTCAGGTGTGGCTAGGGAATCAGCATGTGTGTTTCCACTCCTAGGGATATGCAATGGGCTAAAAGATTTAAATTCTGATTGTAGGTGCCTAACTTGACTCAAGTACCCCTGCATTCTTTCATCCCTCACTTCAAATTCTCCTTTCACTTGGCCGACGACCAATCTGGAGTTCGAGAACATCTCTATCACCTTTTCGCCCATTTTTTGGACCATGGCCATTCCCATCAGCAAAACCTCATATTCAGCTTTGTTATTGGTGGCCAAGAATCCCAATCTTAATGATTTCTCGATGGTGATCTTTTCGGGGGATACTAGTACTAACCCCACTCTGGAACCCTTCTGAGTTACTACACCTTCAACGTACACTTTCTAGGATAGGGGACCCTATTGGGAGATCATGCCAACCGATTTTCCATCCATGTGTTGTGCTTCCGTTTCTTCTTCTAACAGGGATTTGGTAAACTCGACTACCAGATCCGCGAGGACTTGGCCCTTGACAGAGGTGTGAGGCATGTATTTAATGTCAAAAGCCCCCAGCATTGTCCCCCATTTAGTGATCCTTCCCATATAATCAGCACTTTGTAGCAAAGCTCTAAGCGGGAGCTGAGTTAAAACAACTACCGTATATGCCTGGAAGTAATAGAGGAGTTTACGTGTAGCGTGTACCACTGCTAAAACAGCTTTTTCCAGTGGCAGATAACGGACTTCGACCTCATGTAGTGACTTGCTTACATAATAAACTGGCCTTTGTATGCCGCTATCCACTCGTATCAGGACCAAGCTTACGGCATGGAGGGCCACAGCAATATAAGCAAACAAGACCTCATCCACCTCAGGACTAGACATAATAGGTGGTCGCGAGAGATAATCCTTAAATTGCTAGAAGGCTAAAGCACATTCCTCGGTCCACTTAAACCCTTTCCACTTGTTCATCAGTAGGAAAAAGGGTCTGCACCTATTCGCTAACCGAGAGATGAATCGATTCAAGGCAGCAGTCATTCCGGTCAGTTTTTGGACTTCCTTGGGATTCCGAGGTGGTTGTAAATTGTTGATTGTCTTAATTTGATCAGGATTAACTTTGATTCCGCGATGAGTAACCATGTAGCCCAGAAATTTGCCTGATCTCACACCAAAAGAGCATTTGGAAGCTTTAAGGCGCAACCTGTGCTTCCTCAGAATTTCAAAAATGGTTCCGAGATCTGCCATGTGCTCAGATACTACCTTACTCTTCACCACCATATCGTCTATATAGACCTTGATGTTCTTGCCTAACTGGGGTTCAAACATTCTAGTCATCGTCCTTTGATAGGTAGATTCTACATTTTTCAAACTAAAAGGCATTACTTTGTAATGGTAGTTTCCAGTGAAAGTGACAAAAGCCGTTTTCTCTTGATCTTCCAAGGCTAGTGGTATCTGGTGGTACCTTTGAAAGGCATCCAAGAAGCTCATCCGAGGATGGCCCACGGTTGCATCTACTAGCTGGTTGATCCGAGGCATGGGAAAAGGATTTTTTGGGCAAGCCTTATTAGGTCTGTGAAGTCTACACACATTCGCTATTTCCCACTCTTCTTCTTTACCACCACAGTATTGGCCAGCAACTCAGGGTAGAAAACCTCCTTGATAGCCCCTGCCTATTGAGCTTCTTGACCTCTTCTCTTATAGCATCAGAGTGATCCTTGGACGATCGTCGAGGCGGTTGTTTTTTGGGAATGACAGATGGATTGACATTTAAGTGATGGCAGATGAAGCTCGGATTCACCCTCGGGGCTTCGTAGGCATCCCACGCGAACACGTTGACATTTTTCTTAAGAAACTCTATCAGCTCTTCCCTCTCTAGAGGAGGTAGCTTAGCTCATATCAAAAAGAACTTCTCCAGATCATCACCGATCACAACCGTTTCTAGGTCTTCGCATTCTGCCTCCTCGGCTGATCCATTGATAGGCAAGTCCGGAGCTCTTAATTGCTATAAGCCCCTTTCGGTAGGGGCCGAGGACTCAGCTTTGGGCCGACGTAAGATTGCATTTACCAGGCACTCCCGAGCTGTGGATTGGCTCCCAACGATTTCTTCAACTCGGTCGTTCGACAGATATTTCACCTTTTGGTGTAGAGTAAAAGAGATGGCTCCCAGGGCATGCAGCCAGGGCCTAGCCACAATGGCCGTGTAGGGGGAATAAATGTCCACCATGATGAAGTCCACCTCCACTACTTCTGAACCAGTCTGCACGGGCAATTTAATATGGCCTTTGGGAATGACAACCTTCCCATCGAAACTTACCAAGGGCGAATCGTAGGCTATTAGGTCTTTGGGTCTTAAGTTTAGTCTCTTGTATAGGTCGGGGTATATTATCTCAGCACCACTACCTTGGTCCACCATCACGCTCTTCACGTCATACCCCCCAATCCTGAGCGTGACCACCAAAGCGTCATTATGGGGCTGTATGGTCCCAATCTTATCCTCTTCCAAAAAACCTAATGTAGGTTGGGTATTCACCCTAGTCCTCTTTAGCTTCGGATTGGTGTCCTCGATGGTCAGCCAAGCCACAGACATCACTCTAGAAGGACAAGAACCGGTTCTCCCTAGAGTAGCAAAGATGACATTTATCGTGCCCAACGGAGGCCTTGAGGAAATATTCCTTCGGGGTTCTGGATTAGTTTGTCCCTGCAAACCACTAAAGTGGTGCAAAAACTGCTTTAGCCTTCCTTCTCGAACCAGCTAGTCCAGATGGTCCCATAAATTTCTACAATCTACTGTAGTATGTCCCCGGTCCTTATGATACTGGCAATAGAGGTTCTGATTGTGCCTTATAGGATTTCCTGCCATCTTATTTGGTCATTTGAAGAATGACTCATTTTTAATCTTCTCCAAGACTTGATGCACCAGTTCCCGCAACATTGCATTAACCGCCTGAGTATTGGCAGACCCTGACTGTTCGGAAAAGTCCCTCCGAGGCCAATTATTGTTGTATCGGTCCGAACTAAAATCCCTCCTCTCCTGAGGGATAACCTTATCCTTTCCTTTCCCCTGCTACTGGTCTTTCTCAACCCTTTTATACTTATCAATTCGATCCATGAGTTGGCACACACTGGTGACAGGTTTGCCAGTCAAAGACTTCCTCAGACTGTGCTTGGTTGGGAGGCCGACCTCGAAAGTACTAATGGCGATGTCATCAAAGTCACCATCAATCTCATTGTACATCTCCCAGTATCTATCTAAATACGTTTTCAAGGTTTCGCCCTCTCGCATGGACAAAGATAGCAGGGAGCCTATGGGCCGAGGAACTCTGCTGCATGTGACAAAGCGAGAGCCAAATGCCTGGGTAAGCTCCTCGAAGGAACTTATGGAACCCGCCCTTAAGCCATCAAACCATCTCATTGTAAGGGGTCACAAACTGGAGGGGAACACTTTGCACATCAAGGCCTCATCATTGGATTGGACAGCCATTCTTTGGTTGAAATGGCTCATATGCTCCACTGGGTCTGTCCGACCATTGAAGATAGTGAATGTTGGCAAATTGAAACACCGAGGAAGTTTTTCCCCTTCAATCCTGCGCATGAAGGGTGATCGAAAAATCTGTTTCAGTGCCTTACTCATAGCATCCCCTCCTAAGCCTTTGCGAGGTGGGCTCTTATACCTACGCTTGTGATGTTGCTCCTCATCATAGGAGAAAGACTCGCTGGGTGGGGTCTTTGACCTCCATCTATAATTGACATCCTCTCCGTCATCAGAGGAAACGTCAGAGCTAGAAGGGAATCACTTTCGCTGTGCACGGCGCAGCTTCCTCTTTAGATGGTCAACCTCTAGTTGCAGGGCTTTAGTATCTTCCTCACGAAAGAGATGGCTCTTACCCCGAGATTGAATCTTACCGGACTGGACAGTATGCATACTCCCCTTACAATCCCCTCTACGTTCGAGGTTGACAAAAGGATTTTTATGTTTGGATCCTACGAATTCTTCCTAGTGTGGACCTGAACCTACCATGGTCAAACGTTGCACTCACTAGCACCCAAGTAATCTTCCCACAAACGGCGCCAATTGTAAGGACCCAATTTGAACTCCTAGCCTAAAAAGGTGTATGGACTTAAGCCCAAAAAGCCCAAAACAATAAATTTGTAGAGAATGGGTTAAAAAACTAGGCTTTAGTGAATTAAGCAACAAGTCAATGGATTTTGATGACAAAGAAAGAAAGATTATAGACATTCTCTAAAGAAAAACGTCATCGGCCAAATCCAAGGAGATTGATTCTTCTATATTGCTTTTGAAGCGTAATTACAAGTCTAGTTCTAGGTCGCTACAGTGTTTCTTTCTTATTTTCCGATCCCCCTTTCTTCAGGGGTCTCTTACATTATATATCTCCCTCCTGGTGATCTTGGTCTTCCATTTGTTGATCATCTAAGCCACTACTTGAATGCCCGTCCCATCAGACACCGCTTCTGGCTTTCGTGAGTTGTGGTAGCCAAGGCAGCACTATTCAAGGATTTTCTCCACATAAATGCGGCCAGAAAAATAGCTGCAGTGCATTAAGTGCAGTGGTAACAGCTTTTCCTTAGGTACCTCCTAGCTTCCACTTTTTGGTACACTCGAGGTGTACGTTCCTATCACTGGAGCTTCCTAGAAGGTCATTTTGAACAATGAGATCCATATCTGGTCTGTGTTTAGCTTGTTTGAGGAGGTATTCCTCCTCGGACCACCTTCCCAGTCATATCATGTTCATGAAGGTCTGAACTTAAACAACTAGCTACTGTTTAATCGTCCTTAGATCACCCATGTTCTCGGCTAAGGCCCAAGGCTAATACCGAATTTGGGCCTTTACCCTTACATGTAGTATGCTCATATTACTTGTATTTCACACATACTTAGCATATATAAGGCTCTTTATTGCATAGTGTTACACACACAGAATATACATCATTATACAGACTATTCAATCTTTCTTTCTCTCACTTTATATTCTTAACATGGTATCAAAGTCATTGCTCTAACATTTTGGTACCTATGGTCATCTTTGGCGTTCTTTCACTGCCCTCGCCTTCATCCAGTAGCTACTGTTAGAAGCGAGTTATTGATGTCACGCCCACAGCCCCTGCAACGCTCGAATCTCGTCATTCTGTCAATCAATGTACCAAAGCAAAGGCATAGCGTGACAGATTGGCCACCAAAAGGTCCAAAATTCACCCGTCTGGTCTTCTTCGAGATCTTATATCCAAACTCTAGTTGGCTTCCTCCTTGCCACCTCAAGTTTGAGGGGGAATGTTAGTATATAGCTTAGTCTAGCCTAGCCCATCGGACTTAGCCCAGTATATTGTACTTGTAGTATACTCATATTACTTGTACTTCACGCATACTTAGCCTATATAAGGCTTTCTATTATACTGCGTTACACACACAAGAATATACATTAATATACAGGCTATTCATATTTTAGTCTTTCTTTCTCTCACTTTATATTAGAGCCAATGGCAATAGCATAGCCACAAAGATTGGAGGATTGAAGGGCAGCCCATAAGCTTGTCGTTTGGAGGAGCTCAATTTAGCATGTCATTTTAGAGCGATGACTTGGTCGTTTGGACCAAACCCGTATCCGTATGATTATGAATGTATTGTATTCAAGTTCAACAGCCCACCAAGGCGAAGGCTATCATGCTTGCTAATCATTTTTACGGCGTCGTTTGAAACGCGGCACCTCTTTTTCATATATAGTGAGTCACTCGAGACGAGACCGTCTAATTCCTTCCCAAGGGCAAAGGGAAAGGAAAAGGAAAAGGAAAATTTTCCGAGGATTTGATTGATGGGTACTCATTTTTTAAGATTGTTTTTGTTTTTGTCAATGAAAGTTTATTTATTTGTTTGGTTATAAACAAACAAACAAACTGTACGTGTAGCAGAGGAAGAAAGAGGAGCAGAAGCAAAGAAAGGGAAGAAGGAGAAGGAGGAGGTGATGGAAGGAGTGGCATCAATAGCACTGTTGCCATGTGGCTCCATCTCTGGTCATTTCATCCAACTTCCCCATTCTATCTGCTATGGCCTTCATGGCACTGGTATTTTTTTTATTCATTTGTATCACATTCACACTCTACTTTTCCTTTTCTATTTCTACTTTCTAGGCTGAGAATTCAGTTATAATCAATCGTTCATGTGTTTCTTGTATAAACTGGGTTTTCTCTGGATTTACTTTTTCATTCACTTCTACCACTATATGGTTGGATTGGTTGCAGCATAAGTATTTGTAATTTTGTGGTTTGGGACTATTAATGTTAACTTAGTGGGCTTGGGGAAATGTTGTGAATTTGCAAATGGGCAGAGTGCTTATAGAAGTGGGGAATTTAAGAGAACTTGAACACTGTTGAAAGGGATACACTAATGAACACATGGTATTCGTAAATGTGAAAAGGGGCATTGTATCTTTTTTGTCGTTGAAAAATGTTGTTTCTTGTCTAATGTATGCCTATAGATTGCTTTTTTTTTTACTTCTGTTTCTATGATTTTGGAGTTTGGCCAACTGCCACAGATATGATTGATAACTCATCCATGAATTTTAGCACTGAACGGTCATGCTTAGAAAAATCTTGTTTTTACATTATATTAACATTGTTTAGTGTTGGGTCACAAATAATATTATCACAAATATTAGCAATCCAAAATAACAATCACACACAAAACACAAACATTTACGTGGAAAACCCTTTCTCTTTGAAGGGAAAAACCATAGGACAAACTCCGAATAATTTCACTATTATCAAATCAATTACAATAGTTCTTGTGTATGTCTCACAGCTAAAGAAAAAAATCTCTCTTGTTTTCTTTGCTCTCACACACACTAATTATCTTTCTCAAAGGCCGCAACACTTTGCACTCTCCTTAATATTTTCTTTTTCATGCACAACTCTCTCTTGTTAGTCTTCTTTATCTCTAAGCGGCTCCCTCTTGGCTGCTCTCTCTTTTTTCTTGTGCGGCTTCCTCTTTCTTTTCTTTCTCTACAATATGCGGCACTCTTTTGTTGCTGCACTCACCAATCCTTATGCGGCACACTAGTCCTTGGCTTTATAAGCAAGTCTGCCGCCCCACATCAATTCTAGGAACACATGGATTCCTAACACCACCTCAACTAGAATTCTTGTCATGCATTAATTATTCAACACACTAGCTCCTATACAAACACGAATTGGAACTCATGTGGTCTCCTATTTCTAATAGGAGTTTTCCACTACATGACTCTCTTGCCACAAAATCGGGCTGGAGCCACAACATAGTGTACCTATATGTCTTTATTAGTTGATAAAATAAACTTTTGCTTAGGAATCTTTGGCACTTGAGGTGAAATAGGGGTAGTTAATTGGTGCATCAGTAATTGAATGCTCACTGGATACTCTAAATATTTCCCTGTTGGACCTTTTTCTTTATCATTTTTCTCTGACTGAAAAACCTATTAGACTTGTTGTCATTGGACTTATATCTGGTGCCAAAATCAGTCTTACACTTAATTGATGTGCATACAGAGACATTAAAGTCAATGTGTCCACAATAGTGATAGAAACTTTTTGGAAATTGGAATTTAAATTTTTACCATCATTGAATTTGTTTTCTAGGCAAGTAATGTCCTTATGCGTTTAGCCTTTGTGGATTTTCCAGCCAGTACACTTCCTCACCTTGGCTGTTTTCATGAATGGAGGATTTCTTGGTTCACTTTGTCCAATGTCCTGTCGAGGCTTTTCTGGGAACCTCTCTATAAATGTCTGCCATTATTATACGTTGATACTTATTCTTTTTTCTCTTTTTACATGGTGAAAGAGTTGGCATGTGAAAGAGAGTGCAGCAGGGGTGAGGATTACCGCTTGATCAAGCTCACAATCATAGACTACAATGTAGGAACTTTTTGCCTCTTCATTTATTTTTATTTATTTACTTACCTTTATTCTGCTTGTTTCTTCTTTGTTTGTTTTTTTTTCCCCCCTCAATTTTTCTCTAACTGTTCAAGGCATAACAGAGAAAGAAAGAACAAAATGTTGTTGTGGAGTGTAGAGGTCACGATGCTGCCCGCTTCCACAGCATTGATCAAGTTCATGGGTAAGCTGTCTTGGCTGATCTTGCTGGTTTTCTGAGCAGGGTAAATTATAACTTCGATGCTTCCATTAGCATTCTTTTGTCTTTGTTTGATATTAGAAAATTCATAAAAATTGTTTAGTCTGCTTACGCTTGGATTTTTTTCTTTTCTTTTTAGTCAGCTGATGACTTCTGTCTAGATAAATATTAAATTTCCATCCCAATGTATTATATATTTAAGTTTGAAATGACTTGTACTTTTATCTTTGATATTAAGTCCCAAAAGATTATCTATCTTTTTGTTAACATCTCTTGTCATTACTCATCATCATTGCATGTGATGATGTGAATATCAATTCACATTCTACGTTCATATTTATTTGGAGGCAGGTGGGAGAAGGATGTTGTGGGTATGGTTGAACAAAAGGATGGAAAGAACAAGATTTTTGTCTCTTTTGTGTGTGAGACATTGAAAGCTGAGCAAGCAGCAGAAGACCATATCAGGCAGTTTATGCCAAAGTTAGCTGGGGTAGATGCTGTTGGTATGTGACGCAGTCTCTTCTTGTCCTCTCCCTTGTTCTCCCTCTCTCTTTTTGAATCTCTGTTTTATAAGTTTTATGAAAACTTAGGCACTGGTCTAGGCTTTCCTACCTGCTTGGTTTCTTTACGAACAACAGTTTAAATATTATTATCGACTCAAACTTTTTTTTATTTTTATTTTTTATTCTCTACTCTTCGTTCAAAAAGATACCTGTTAAAAACTTCAGCCATTTGTTCAGTGCACAATTTGCATGTGTAAGATTACAAAGTGATGTGAACTTCCAGTCACCATGCTTTTGAACTTTTTGGAACCAAAAGTCAGATTAGATGAATATCATTGCATAATGGATGTTATGCAGAGAATATGGGAGAAATTAACTTTTTATAGTCACGAGGACAGTTTTGGCCTGCTTATGTATTGAGCATACTTAAATGCTTCCTAGACTTTCGATTGTCATCCTTTAAAATGATTATCTGAAGGTTTCTCTGAATAAAATGATTTCCTCGTGTTTTCTTCAGTCTTTTATTTTCATGTTAGCTAAAAATAAGATAAGACCCTATATTTTTCTCCTTTGCAAGTGGATATGCTTAAAATGCAACTTAGTTGAAAGTTTCTTCTTCAAATCAACTCACTTTTGACTTTTCCAATGGAAGCAGGCTTTGTATGTTGATTGCTTTGGCAATTAAATTCCCTAAAGCTAGTCACATGAAACTTGATTTAGGGTATTTTTTGGATGCAATCTCTAGGATATGACTTTGAAGGTCACGGCAATGATTTTTAAGTCCTATTTGGAGAATATATTTTCTAGAATCAGAATTGAGATTATTGCAATTGCACTAGCAGCACGTCACATCACTTTCATACTGTTCAATTTTCCATCCCCTACCTCAATCAGGAAAAAAAGGTATTGTGCACCCATTGTATTATACTCAGCAAATACCATTTCTCCAGCTTGAGCTTTTGCTCTAGTTTCACAGGAGCACTACAGTGTACCTCTATTGTGCTAGTGAGTCTGCAACTTCTGTTCAATACTTACAGCTCTTTTATATATTGATTTCATGTCAAAATTTTATACCTTGAAAATTGATATTCCTTTCGAGTGTCAAGCACCTTATTTGAGAATTAAAACCTGCAGTTAACATCGGCCCAATGAACATTACAAGGTTGGACTTTGAAGAAGAGGAGCCAGAGTGCCAGACGCTATCCAAATAAAAAAGAAAGAGCCGGACCGTGGGCTGGATATTTGATCCTTTGAATATATTAATATCCTTGTTTATTCTAACTTCGATTGTTAAACCCGACAAGGTGAAATCAATATGATGCATGCAGTAATAAGCTGCATTTGTAGTTCTTGTTTTTTGTTTTGGTCCATTTTGATGCCTTTTGAGTTCCGGTAATACCAAACTTATTTCTCCCCACGTTAAGATGAATTCTCTACGTCAAAATGCTGAGATAAAGCCATGCCTCACTTATGACCCTCTGCATGATACTGATGTAAACATCATATTAGTTTGACTCAATGGGGACATTCTGGCTTTTTGCCCTTAATTTTTAAAAAATTTAGCAATATGCCCCTATTTTGAAACTATATAAGCATATGCCCCTGTTTCGATACTTGATGACCATAAAATCGAGTTTCCACACAAAACTCGATTGGTTTAAAATCGAGTTATGTCCGATCAAAAAAAAAAAAAAAAAATTGCATAGAACTCGAGTTCCGGGAACTCGAGTTTCATGTAAATTTTTTTAAAATTTTTTGTAAGTTTTTTTTACAAGTATGCATATCAGTTTCAGTGGCCCTATAGCGGCGTTTTTTCATCCCTATAGCGGCGTTTTTTTTTTCCTATAGTGGCGTTTTTCTGGAAAATTTTTTTTACAAGTATGAATATCAATTTCACTGGCCCTATAGCGGCGTTTTTTTCTATAGCGGCGTTTTTCTGGAAATTTTTTTTAGAAGTATGCATATCAGTTTCAATGGCCCTATAGCGGCGTTTTTTCATCCCTATAGTGGCGTTTTTTTGAAAAAAAAATTTTATAAGTATGAATATCAGTTTCGGTGACCCTATAGCGGCGTTTTTAAGCCCTATAGTGACGTTTTTAGGCCCTATAGTGGCGTTTTGGAACTCGATTTCCATTTACTCGAGTTTTATGCAAATTTTTTTTTTTTTTTTTATTATTTTTTTTTTTAAGTTTGATCGGGCATAACTCGATTTTAAACCAATCGAGTATTTTAAGTAACTTGATTTTAGGGTCATCGAGTATCGAAACAGGGGCACGAACCTATATAGTTTCGAAACAGGGGTATATTGCCAATTAAAAAAAAAAGGGGTAAAATGCCAGAATGTCCGACTCAATGGTATTGCCTGACCTTTTGGATAGAATCTGACTTCGAATTTCTCAATTGAATTATCTTTCATAAAACAGATTCCCCTAATGCGGTCCAGTGTACTTGGCATAATAGCTTGTCTAATGTTGATAATCACGACTTTAAGTCATACTTCCAAGTTCCAGGGTTATGCTCGATGATTCCACATTAAAATTGAATTTGATTGTCAAGGTACATAGATTGGAAAAAAGGAACGACCACAAATTACTTTGGGAAAATGAGCATTTGTCACTGATTTACAAACTAAGCAACAAAATATTTTTGTTTTGAAACTGTTTAACAAAATGCCACTATATGTAAAATTCAATATTCTAAAAATCGAGTTCTATGTATATTTTTAAGTGGAACTCGACATTAGCAATATCGAGTTCTACTTAAATTTTCGAAACACTTTAAGTGACAAAATATGCATAGAAGACATTACTAACGTCGAGTTTCACCTGTAACTCGATTTTGTTAAAATCAAGTTTTAAAAACAAGGGCATTTTGCTGTATAGTTTGTAAATTAAGGACAAATGCCCATTGTTCCCCATATTACTTATTCTAGAGATTGTACCACAAAAGCAAAGTGTAGGTGCTTCAGAGTGCAATGCATATCAGAATATTTGACTCAAATACCATTCACAAGAGGAAGGATGGAACCTTAACTGAAATGGAATTCTTGGAGAAATTACTCAAACTAGATAACTAATTCATCATAAACATGTGTATAGATTACTTCACAAACCAATCCAACAATGAAATACACTTATGGGCCTTACATAAATGTACACAATAGTACAATTCACGATAACATTCCATGTAAAGGATGATGTAAAAAGAAATAATTAGCAGCAGCTTTTAGCCTCTTGCTGGGAAATATTTGGCCAAGGCAAGACTGAAGCAGAAGACAAAAGTCCATACGAAATTGTGATGGTTGATTCCAGTTTTCACCAAATAAGTTGAACAGTTTATCACGTTTGAACAACCCAACTTCATACTTGCAAATGATTAGAAATCTGCACAAGGAAAGGATATGTCTCGTTAGAATTATAACAAACAATTTCTTGGTGGAAGAAAGTACATAAACCACCTTAAAGATGTTACCGCATAAAAACACATTTAGATAAAGACTGAGTTAAGGTATATGAAAGTTTAGTATGCAACTCAAATGATCCTTAAAGTAATTGGAGTCGGCTGCATGGATCCTTTAAGGTATGAAAGTCAAGTCATTTAAAAAAATTTAAAAAGAGAGTCTTCTACATAGGCTATAACAGACATCACCATAAGCTAGGATTAATTTTCAATATCAAGGCAATATTTGTCCATTGAAGGTGCTGCATCTTAGAGTAATAACACCTCCTATTGCAGAGTCCCAGGTGATGTTAGGTAAGAGTATCACTGTAGGGCTTCAGAAGACTTTATGCGAACACCAAAATTTCAAATCAGTGAGATGTTAACGAGCTGTTGTTCTTTGTCTCACAACTTATAGTTGATATCCGTGCCATTGACCAGCATACATGAAGAACACACACCTGAAAAGGTTCACCATGAATAGGTCCCACATAAAAGATCTCTGGTTGTTTTATAAACCTATCCAAGATATTTCTTGAGAAAAATTTAACCTCTTTTCTTTTATTATTTATCTTTGTGGTAGAGACAGTCTGGTATTAGAAATGTCAACAAAAGAATGCTAAGAATCATTCAAATTATCAAAATATATATATATATATATATATATATATATACTGATATTATAGCAGTATAAATAAGCATATAAATGTGGATGTGCAGCTGTTTAAAAAATATAAATATTGCTGATGAACTCTAGCTCAACTTGCCACGTGGAGGGTGAGGTTACGGGTTCAAGACCCGTTGGTGCATGTATAACTTACCAATAAAAAAAGTATTAACTATTAATTTCAGATCCCCCCAAAGCCTTCTCCAATATAAATCAAAATAGTTGGTGCAAGAGGATACCTGAATTTCATTCCAACTATCACTCCAACTCAGATGCCTCTTCCGAATCAGACAAAGGTAAGAGAGTGCAGATCCCAAGCATATGTCCATTTAGACACACATAATACTCAATGCAATCCTCATACGAACCCAATCTACAGCTGGCACTTTGAGGTATCATCTTAGCTTGCAGCATGTTCCACAACTTTGCCTTACAGTAAGGGCACACCTCTGTTGGATGAAGCTGGGCGCCCCTTTTAATTAGCATCTTCCGGACCTTCGACATTGAGAACGACTTGAAAACTCCGCGAAAGAATCCCACATCCCCTTCCTCCCCTTGATCAAGATGTTCACAAGGATCAGACACATACAAAACATCTGTTCTGCATTGTGGCAAAAGGAAACTCTTCCCTGATGTCCTAGAGAACCGGGTCCTATAAACAAAATGGCCTGGAATTTGAATGCTATTGAAAAGGCCACCCTTCTTACATCCTGAACAGTAAATAAGAAGCTTCCCAAGCGCTCTCCAGTTCCCATCTACACTGTGACTCCCATTAGATTGCAGATCAAGCATCATCTTTGGTGCTCTAGTTCGGCAAAACTCCTTCCATAGTACTCTCTTAGCTAGATCATCAAACCACTTGCATGCACAGGACAGAGCAGCAATTAGCTTAGGATTCCAGTTCAAATGTTGGAATACTAGGAATATCACGTCTTCGCTTAGATGCCCTTTTGTGCATTGACAGCTTGACGAGTGTATGCAACGGTACTGCTTTGTTAGAATCATTGTCAGCCACCTGTTAACAATTATCATAAATCCTTGTCATACACACAATGAAGAAAAGTTGCTTAGTTAATATTTTACACTGATGACCAAGTTTTTCAACCAGACAAAAAGATCCAAAAAAAACATTATCCAAATGGAAGGACCTAGCCTAGAACTATGCAATTTATAACACCGGAAGCAAGAGGCAAGAACATAGTTCCAGCAGTCACATTTCAAGCACATAACAAAAAGCAATAACATCATGCAGCCGTTCAAAGTATACTCAAACTCAAGAACAAAGAGCTATTCAAGGCATTTGATTCAAAAGTTTCACCTTCCAACATAGTCTCTCACCTACATAAGAAGCAAGTGTAATTAATGAACTAATAATGATGGTCTATTTTAGAAATGCTAGAGAATGTTGCAGCAACACACCTTCCCCAATTCAAAGTTGATAAGAAAACATGTACGAGGAAATATTTTATTTAATAGGTAGAGTTTCTCCCCCATCCTTTGATTCATCAAAATACTAAGAGAAGAGGGAAGGAGGAGGGGGAAGAGAGAAGAAGAGGGGCGGGGGGAGGGGGGGGGGGGGTGGTTCTCCCTATTGTTTACACCCCACAAATGCAGATATGAAAAACACTATATAAAGTTGATGAGAATAATATAATATCAGACAATCCTACAGCTCCATGGTAAACTAGCAATGTAACTTCTTGCATATGGATCTTATTCCATTTCTTTATGGACCTCTCTAATTATCCATAAAAAGATCGAATCCATGTTCATGTAGACATAAATTGAAGGCTATATAACATCTAAATTTGTTGCAAGCAGCCACAAAAATGGTGAGCTCTTACGCATATTTGATGAAGAGTATCTACCAGGCAATAACCTTAAGGTAAAAACATAAAGTCTATCAAAGTCCAAAAATAAAGTATATGAAAGCTCAAAAGGGATTTTTGAGCCCCACACAGCAATGACATAATTAACTCACACGTAGATTACTTCTCCTACTAGCATAAGCAATGATGCAATCCAATAAAATCTCAATAGAATAGGACCCACCTTTAAATTCTTCAAATTCCACAACGGCCACAGATTATGAAATTTCCAAAAGCAACCTGGCTTATCAAAAAACAAAGAGAGAGCTTAAACTCGAATGTGAAATGGGTAGCTTTGCATTTGACTAGAATTTAGTTGTAATATATCAGAACATAAACCAAAATTTTACTCACTAAACCAAACACAAACAATTCAAAGCCAAAAAAAGACGAAGCATTTTTGTTCTAATTTACACCAATCCAAACATTTTCAGTCACACAAAAGAATGAACTTATATTTCAGTTTTTTTTCTCAATGCATGCCATACACTTGTAAAATTCCAGATCCACAAGCCCTTCACATCAAAATTCCAAGCAATTAAATAAAAATAAATAAAAACCCCACATAAAGTCTCAAACTTTACAGTTTCCCTAGACACCCAGAAACGAAAAATGAAGAATTTACAAAACCCTAGAGCCCAGCAAAACCAAACAAAACCATAGAAGCAAAAGAATCTGAGACTGGACTAGATCGTAATTAAGAAGAAATCAAAGACCCAATATCCTCACCTCAGCTTATACTCCCAGAAAGCCTAGCAAACTCAACCCCGCACAAATGAAAGTTCAACACAGAGTTTTATAGTCATAAAGAAATAAAACAGAAAAATTAAAAAATTAAAAAAAAAAAGTGGGAAAAATAATAAAACAATTACATATAAGAAAGAAAAAGCATCTTGGAATTTGGGGTTCTTTAGGGGCAGAAGAAGAAGAAGAAGAAGAAGAAGATAAAAACAGTCACAACAGAGCCACCGGAACTGAAAAGGAAAGCAAAAACGCAGAAAATGGGACTCTCAATGAAGAGAGAGAGACGAAAAGAAGAAGCTTTTTTTTTTTTTTTTTTTTTTATGTTGTCTGCTTCCAAATAGAAGAAGAAATTTACTGAGAAGGTTAAACATACAGTGTAGCTGTTTTGTTAGTCGAAGGACAAATGAAATTTGGCCACGTACACAGAGTTTGTGGCTATAATTAATAGTGGGACCACTGAATCTCACCTGTCATTCAGATAGTGGAGGGTCATTTTGAGAGAAGATAAAGGTTGTGTCTGTCAAGTATGGAAGTAGTGTTTTTACTGTTGGTAATTTTTAAATTGAAAAGAAAGAGCAAATTGTTTTGTGTCGGGACCTTTAGAGGTATATGTCAGAAGACAATTCTGTCCGGCCAGAGATTCTTCTTTTTTGGGGTGTATACGTGGCATCTATTTATTGGCTACCTCTCTCAACTTGTTTATAATTATCAGACCATTCTCGCTCATCTTCAGAACGGTCTGTACTCTGTTGTAGGAAGAGATGTTACTTAAACGACAGTTGTAGATAATTATTTGTAGCAATCTCTTTTTTTTTTTTTTTTTTAACTGAAGATTATTTGTAGCCATCTACTCCCTAAGGTGAATTCAGCCCACACGTATTGAAGCCGTTGGTTACGCATGTTTAAATAATAATTTTTAATTTTTTTATAATATATATGAGAGAAAAAATATATAAAAATAAATATAATATTATTTAAAAACTAAAAACGTATTTTTAAACTTGCATACCAGACGTAGCCTAATAGCTTTAATCTATGAAGTTTCATACCCTACAAAGTACAAGCATTATTGAGTTTCGTCCTGTGAAGTTTTCTTCTTATGTATTTGTTTGAACTTTGAACTCATTACAAAAAATCCTCCTTGCAACTAGGGGAGTGTAGCCAACCCGCTAAAATCGATCCGACCGAACTCAACCCACTGGGTTGGGTCAGTTTTTAGAACTTGGTGAGTTAGGTTGGGTTACAAAATTTTTTTTGATAACGGATCGGGTTAGGTTTGAGTCATAAAATTCCAAACCCTCCAAACCCAACTTGACTCACCCATATATTTAATATATATTTAAAATATATTATATAATTAATAAAAAAATTTAAATAACAAGCTCTTCTTATCCTATATAAAAGTCAATTAATTCACACAAACTCTAGTAGATTACTATTGTTATTTAATTATTAGTGTTGTTTGCCTTTAAAAAGTTACATTGATACTAATCATTGGATTTTTTTAATATATTTATATTTCGTGGGTTCCAGTTAACTCAACTGGTAAAGTCTCTGATGGTTATATACGAGATCTGGGATTCAATCTTTGCCTACACCAAAAACTGATTGGTGTCTTGGTTTGATGATAAAGAGCTATTATCAGAAGCAGACGCCATAAGTTGAAACTCTCTCTAAAAAAAAATATTTATATTTATATTTTTTGCTGCTCAATTTAATAAAAATAGTAATAAATAAAATAGTCCAACCCATGGGTTTGACCCGACCCATGGGGGTTGGGTTGGGTTGGACTTATGTTCAGTTAGGTTGGGTTGAATTTTTTTTTTACCCACCATGATAGGTTGGGTCAAAAAATCCCTTTAACCCGACACATGCACACCCCTACTTGCAACCCAGTGAAGGTTTATCTCTCTATTGTTACTTCTACCTTACAAAATGTTTTATACATTGGACATTTTAATACGAATAATGCTTTCATTGCTTTTTAATTATTACACTCAGTGTCAGCTCGAAGATATGGAAAGCAAGCAAGGTAATATGATTGTGAAATTGGATATGAGTAATGTTATGATCGGATTAAATGAGATTTCTGTTTTTCAATCCTTACTTACATATTTCATGAGTTGCTTTATGGTGCCATTTGGATTGTGTAAAGATCTACAACAGATAATGTGTTCATATTAGTGGGGGCAATAGCGCAAGATGAAAATCTTATTCATTGAATTAGTTGGGAGAAGGTTTGTAGGCCTAAGGAGTGTAGAAAATTGGGTTTTTCGAGATATGGAAGAATTTAACACTTAGATATGGAAGGACGAATTATGTAGGGAAAAAAAGAAGAAAAAAGAAGAAGATCTTCAAAGGTTTATTGGGTTATAGACAACCAAATAAAAATAAAATCATAAAAATTTAGTTCACAATCATATTCTACATTCAATTTCTATATTATGATTGGAAGTCATTTTTGCATTTCTAATTATTTCATAGAAGATGAGTAAATATATTTAGATGAAATGCATGTCTTGTAGAGCTTGTATGATATGATTCAAAATGATGTGCAATTCGAGAATAATCGTTAGTGTTACTTTGAGTATTATCTAACTGATTTTTCCTTCTAAAAGATCATGTCTTGTTATGAGCTGTGCTTAACAATGAAACATGAGAATCTATCACTTGACCACATTGTGGGGTCTTCTAGTGTCTCAGACTTATATCTGTGTCTGGAGATTTGAATAAAATGATCATATATATATATATATATATATATATATATATATATATATTTCTTTGTGGTTAAAAAAAAATGCTGACAAATTCTATATCTTCCATTCCAAAAAAAAAAAAAAAATGCCAACAAATAGATATTAGTTAACATTTTAATCTACAATCTTCGCCTCAGTTTGGATACTAATGAAAAATGAAAATTATTTCACTATTCAGCTTATTTTTGTTACTATTTATGGGTCTCGCTGTACTATTTCAGCTAGTTTTTACCTTTATCTACCGTACTTTCAGTAATAAGTTTTCAGTTTCAGCAAAATAAGCAGTTTCTAAACAGACTCCAAATCTTCTGTCCCACTTTTCCTGCTCCACTTTATATTTCACCAATAAAAACTTACCACATATTCACATAATTAATTAAATATTACCATTATTGACTTATTAATACTACCATTATTAATTAATGGTAGTATTTAATTTATAAGTGAACATGTGGCAAGTTTTTATTAGTGGAGTATAGAATGGAGCAGGAAAAGTGAGACAGAAGATTTGGACTCATCCAAACTGACCCAAATATGAAATGAAATTTTAATTTTTTGAATTGTACATATACGGAAGCAATTTTTTGTGCAACTAAAGAATAACTTCAAAACTTGCTATAAAATTATATATCCATATTTATATATGATTAGTACGTAATTGGATTATAAAAACTATGAGAACTCTTAAATTACATTGGAAATTAGTAAACCAAACACGAACTTTCTATAATACAATAAGATTAGGGGAAAAAAAAACTAAATTGAAGAATAGAACACAAAATATTTCAAAGTTAAAACTCAAAATAGAACTGCATATGCAATTCCAATATGGAGCAACAAATATATACTAATTAAAAAAAAAAAAACAGTTTTACTGGTTCATCATTTGTATTGCAAACTCATTAATTATTCCAACAACTTCTTTTATACCTACCTCTAAATTTGGTCCAATAGGTCCAATAAAATAATTGCTCAATAGATATTATTATGCTTTCCATATCTATAAGCTTAGATATTACCTTTTCATTCAGCAAGGATTTTCGACAGCTAAAAGGCTGCACTTGGCACAACTTCATATTAGTATCTAGCTCATTAAAATATTGATACTAAACTTAATATCATAAATCTTCAAACTTCTTATCACTCAAAAAATAAAATAATAATACTAATATCAACTAAAGTGGAGGGGAGAAGAATATAAAGAAATCCAATACTACAAATGATTAGATTAAACAATTAAAATAATAATGCTACTTTTTGTCATTTATATTTTTTAGAAAATTCAAATTTAGAATAGGTACTATCAACCCAAACCTATCTTTTCCCATTTTTTAAGTAAGTGCACTGAAATGGACTAAATTGGATTGAAATGAACTGAATTAGACCAAATGGGCCGAATCGGACTGAATTAGATGAAAATAGATAGAATGGACCGAAATGGACCGAGGTAGACCAAATGGATCGAAAGAAAAGTGTGAAAGAAGTTCTTTATAAATTAAAGTATATGAATGTGTATAAGCAACATATATGTAAAGTTAAAATCGTTCAAGATATTGTTAGGAAAAAAATCCATCCTAAAGTCAATTAGTTAATATATTTAATATTGTCAAAAAAAAAATTAAAGGAACAAATCAACAAAAAAAAATGGTGAAGTGGCTGATGATGTGGCTTAACAGGAGCATAGTAACATAAAATTTTCTACTTCAATTTTTAGATATTATATAGATATTGGTGTTGAATTTCTATCATTTATGGGCTAAATCCAAAATTCTGCACAAGCAAAAGTGATTTAAAAGTCCATAGGAACATTTGGGCCTTTAACTCAATGAAACATTGAAACTATCAAGCTATACTCTTTTTGAGAGAGAGAGAGAGAGAGAGAGAGAGAGAGAGAGAGAGAGAGAGAGAGAGAGAGAGAGAGAGAGAGAGAGAGAGAGAGAGGAGTTTGTGAAATCATGATTTTAGTTAAAAACGTGTGTGTAAGAATTATTACTTTTATACATGTTGAGGGTCATTTTTGAGAATCCAAGTAAAAGAAAAAAGCCCAGCAACATAGGCAGCAAAGGGTTGGCAAACAGATAGCAAAACCATTAGGCCCAAGCGACAGGAATAATGGATCACGGGCCCATGAAATAAACAAATGGGCATTGAGGAGGCAAATGGGCTTAAAGAAGCCCAGAAAGAGAGAAATAGCAGGCTCATGGGCAGTATATGATATAGAAAAGTGAGAATGGGCCACTGCAAGCCCGAAGTAATGCAAGTAAAGAAAGTAAGGGATTTATGGCAAGCCCATAAGCCCCCAAGGATGAGAATAAGGTAATTGGGCCGGGGAAGCCCAAGGAAGTTAGTAAAAGCCTATGGGAATTCGGAGTTAGTAAAAGGGTCAAGGGAGCCCAAAGAAAGCAAATGAGACACGGATGCCCAAGAGAAAACAAACGGGACACAGGAGCCTATAAGTGATGCAATGGAAAACCAATGGCCATAGTAAGTCACTGGGGGAAGAACAAACGGCAGGCCTAAAGAGGTCCAGCAGGATTGAGTCATTACAGCAGGAATGACAGAGTGATATGGCAGAAAATGATGGCAATTAAGGAATAGGCTAAAAGAAATGTAAAGCCCAAAATCAAATAAAGCACGGCCCTTAAGGGGAGCGGGAAATCAAAAAGCAGCTCACATAAAAGATCAAGAACAGATGGTAGACTATGCAGGTAAGCCTCCAGACTACGGCGGACGCATGAGTAGCAGGTAGATTTTGGACACATATGGAATGAAGACACGCGCAAGACCCAAACATCACCAGCCTGTACCCAGCCAATATGGGACATGGTGAGGTCATAGGTCAGAGGTAAGAGGGCATGGTTTGGCGGTGGGGAGAGGGGAAAATCTATTTTGGGGTTCTGCTCAAGCTCTTTTGGGGGTACGTCCTGCAGGGATGACATACCACCCAAAAGAAGTAAGGTTTAGTTGGAACCACTAGGTGCATGCCATGAGGGATAGGGAGAGAGAGCACCCACACTGTGGTAGGAAAGGGTGCCACGGCAGACTAACAAATAAAATAGTCCTCTTTGTCTGGTGAGAGAGAGTGGTACACAGACGGTCCAGTAGTGATCGGTAAGTACACTCAGACCAGACAAAGGTGGTTAAGAGCATTCTCATCAGCTCTCTCATAAAAAATGCCATTTTGACACACCAAAAACCTACTTTATCATTTTAGCACATCATTTTACAACGTACCATTTATCAAATGTTCTATTTTTTTACAACTTCATTTAAATATTATTTCTTAACTCTTTTTTATTCTTTTTTTTATTATTTGTTCCTAACAGCCATGCTCTTGTTCTAACGGTAACATTCTTGCTCTAAATCAACGGTAACATTTTCATCAGCTCCTATTCAACTGTCATATTTTTTTAAATCCATATTTTCCATTTAACATTTAAAAAAAAATAAAAATAAAAATAAAAATAAAAACAAAAACTTAGAACCTGTCACCTTAAAAAAAAAAAAAAAAAAAAAAAACTCAAAACCTGATCCGTTCAAATAAAAAAAAAAAAAAAAACAGATATCCAATAACAAAAAAAAAAAAAAAAAACCTGTCAAGACTCATGTTAAAAATACTCCTCCCATTCAACTGACATATTTTTTTAAATCCATATTTTCCATTTAGCATTTTTTTTTAAATAAAAATAAAAACTTAGAACCTGTCACCCTTAAAAAAAAAAAAAAAACCTCAACCTGTTACGTTCAAATAAAAAAAAAAAAAAAAACACATATCCAATAACAAAAAAAAAAAACCTGTCAAGCCTCATATTAAAAGGCAAAAACATATTTATATAACTGCAATCCAAAAGCCAACCTGAATTAACACATATCCAATAACATCAACTCAAATTTACACACATGGTTGGCTTAAATGTTACTCCTTGATCACAGATGGAGTAAAACACATATCCAATAACAAAAAAAAAAAAAAACTGTCAAGCCTCATATTAAAAGGCAAAAACATATTTATATAACTGCAATCCAAAAGCCAACCTGAATTAACACATATCCAATAACATCAACTCAAATTTACACACATGGTTGGCTTAAATGTTACTCCTTGATCACAGATGGACAAATAACAGACATACTTGAATTAACACAACACAAATGGTACTTAAATAACATCAACCTGTCAAATTTAGACAAACAGACATACTTGAAATAACATCAACCTGTCAAATTTACACACGTACTTGAATTAAACAGAGTTGAGCTTGCCACTTCCTTGATCACATATGGTACTTAAATTTAAGACAACACAACAATTGGCTAGTACTTAAACTTAACACAATGAAACAACATAGCCAATGAGTTTTAATGGCAGCCACATAAACAAAATGAAACAAATAAACCAAATCAAAAGTTTTAATAGCAACTCCATAAAAAGAAGAGGAGAGAAATAAACAAAACCAAAAGTTTCACAACTCTCCTTGTAATTGCCATAAATGTTCAACGAGATTCTGTTGGAGTTGAGAATGAACTTCTTTATCCATAATGCGTTTATGAACTTGAATGAACTCCGAAAATTCATTTGTTGGCTCTCGTGACATTGGTGTACATGAAATCTCATCAATTTGCTCATAATCGAAGTCCATTGCTGTAGCTTCATCTCGCTCATCTTCAATAATCATGTTATGAAGAATTACACATGCTTTCATAATGTCTTGTAGTGTTTTATGATAGAAAAACCGTGCAGGTCTACGTACAATTGCAAATCGTGCTTGAAGCACTCCAAATGCACGCTCTACATCCTTCCTATATGCCTCCTGAGCTTTTGCAAATAATTTTTTTTTTCTCCTAGTGGAGATGAGATTGTCTTCACAAATGTTGACCATTTTGGATATATGCCATCGGCAAGATAGTATCCCATTGTGTAATCCTGACCATTGATTGAGTAATTAACTGCAGGAGCACGTCCTTGTGCAAGCTCAGAAAATAAATGAGACCGATCCAACACGTTAATATCATTATTGGACCCAGGTAGTCCAAAAAATGAGTGTCATATCCAAAGATCATATGAAGCCACTGCTTCCAAAATAATAGTTGGCTGGCGAACATGACCACAATACATCCCTTTCCATGCAGTTGGACAATTTTTCCATCTCCAATGCATGCAATCAATACTTTCCAACATGCCTGGAAATCCACAGTTTTGGCCATGGGCCAACAATCTAGCGATGTCTTCATTGTTTGGTGACCTCAAGTATTGCTCTGAGAAAATAGCAACCACTGCTGCAACAAATTTTTTCAGACTCATCATTGCAGTGCTTTTAGCTATTCTCACATATTCATCCAAAAATTCAGCTGTTACTCCATATGCAAGCATCCTAAGTGCAGCGGTCATCTTTTGAAGAGGAGATAAACCAAGCTTTTTGGCATTATTTCTTTTTTGAATAAAGTAAGGTTCGTGAGCCTCTACCTTAGAAAGGATTCGGAGAAAAAGAGAACGTCTCATTCAAAATCTCCTTCAAAATACTTTGGGAGGATATACAGGTTCTTCAGCAAAGTAATCATCGTAAAGCCGTTTATGGCCTGCTAAATGATTACGGTCGATATACCGACGACGCTTACGTTGTGATGTCTCACCCATGAGAAGTTTTGTAATTATCTCATCTTCATTAGAGTCATCATCAAGCAATTCACGAAAAAAAGAACGACCCATGGAGATAAACTAGAAGAAAACATTGGAAAACAATTATCAATATAGATGCAAGAAACATAATATGAAATGAAATCGATAACTTTAAAAGAAGGTTTGATCATTATGTAAAGAATATAAAATTTTCTTTAACTACAAACGTGGCCAAGATGAGATCCTCTCCTATCTTCTTCTAGCACTTAAGAATTGTAAACCAATGGATACATTTTAGAAACAATTAGAAGAGCCCAACAGTAAAGACAATCATAAAAACTATAAGAAAATATAACCAAATCAGCACCAATAGCACAGCAGCGTCCATAGCACAGCACAACACCAATATTAAGCATGACAGTAATATAAATTCTATAGTAATATAAAATCAAACAACGAAAATATACGACATTTTATATAAGCTAAAATGTTAGGATTACTTAATAGTGCTTGGTTTGATGAGATTGAAATTAGTTGTAGTACAGGAAACAGTGTCACCTTTTGTTTGTCTTGTTATCATTTCAAGTTGACACTTGACATTGGAAAAGACCCAGCAAGTGAACTTTTGCAATTCCTCTTACTCACACAATAGCACAAGACATATTAAACCCATGTCACTCAATGGCACTAGATGACAAGGGTTTGATACACTCCAAAACATAAAAGTAGCCGGAAAATTAAAATAACAGGGGATCCCACCCTATTCTTTATATATTGAGAAGAAAAAGATAAAAGAAGAAAAGAGAAATGATATTTTATAATATTTATATAATGTACATGAATATGACACAATGCCCTGATGAGGGCAGAGGAATAATGGGGTTTCCCTCAAATTCATATTAAGGCCTACAATCACAAAATACATATTATAAGGCCTACAATCAGCTTCATCCAAAAAATGCCACAAAATACATATCAAGGCCTACAATAAGTTCCTACAAAAAAAAAAGGCCTACAATAAGTTCCTACCAAACAAAAAGGCCTACAATAAGTTCTCAACCCAACGAACAACTTGATCTTTGTTTTGCAAGGATTTCCTTTTTGAGTCCATCATAAAAAGTTCTTTGGTATTCGTTCATGCCACTTGTGTCTAGCAGCATAATTCTTTCATTCTCTTTCAACTCTTTCAAGCGAACCTTTTCCGCTTTGATATGCACTCTCTCTTTTTCTTGTGCATAAGATTCATCAAGCATTTTCATTTTCTTTTTCAAATATTCCGCTGCAACATCTTTTCCATCGTCTTTTCTCTTTCGATTAGCCTTTTCAGCTTTTCTACCTATTGGCCTCTCAAAATCCGTAGTGTCACCAACCCCCCCTCCTTGATCTATTGAATCTGGAGTTTGAGGCATTTCTTTGCTTGGAACTTCCCTAGGCACAATAGATGCCCACTTGGGAAAATCTTTCAACATTAGCCAACAATGTTCATATAGAAAATGGGTACCGTATAATTCTTTAAACAATTGCCTTGCTTTCTTAATCTAAAAAAAATTAAATAAATATAACATAATTAGTTTCTTCAAACATTTCATTTGTGTTGTAAGTCTAAAAAAATTAAAGAACATTGCAAAATTTATACCTTCATTTCAGCAGTGGTTCCACTTTCATTCTTTGCTTCAATTTTAGCTAAGGCACCACAAAATTTAACTGTTTCCCTATTAATCATTCCCCATCGACTTGTTAGAGATGAAATACTACGTGTAGAGTCAGCCTTGTGGTCCTTGAAGTATTTTGCAACTTTACCGTAAAATGTTGTTTTATGTTGCTCATTACCATGCACAGGATCGACACTAGTATTGAGCCATGCTGCTACAAGCAGCTTGTCTTCCTCAGGATTGAAGCCAACACCATGTGTTGATTTTTTCTTAGAAGTGGCAACTTCATCATCTAGTGGAGAATCTTGGACTAACAGAGGACTATTTTCAGATAAACCGAAAAGTTCATCCTCACCACTAATATTCCCCCGTAAGACATCAGTGAACGATGAATACTGTCTTGAGTCCATGCTGTGATTAAATGTTAGTTAGTTAGTTGTTTAGGCCGTTATAGCTGTTAATTTCAATTTTGCTCTTATCTTTGTGTATATAAACAGAGACTGTATTCTTCTTTGCTAAGTTAATAAGATTTTTCATTCACAAATCTTTGATAGAACTAACTTAATTAATAACACATATGAACTTTTACAGCCTCTGTAGTCTATACAAGAAGTAGATATGGTCCACTACATTATTGTAAATGTTACAACAACATAGAGTTGCAGACTATATATCTATGTTCATGCACAGCTAAACAATGCAATCCCCAAAGTTCACAACGGCCCTAAACGAAAGAAAGTCTTTGAAATATGCAAACAAGAGGAAAAACAACAAACTAATTTTTTACATTTCCAAAATGAAAGTTCAGCTAATTAATAAGTGTGATGATCACAGTTGACAATGAAATGAAACAACACCAAGCAAAGGTTGCAAGTGCAGCAAAATTCAACAGAAATAAAATTACCACTATCAACTTCATTAAGCAATTGCAAGTTAAAAATGCTACTTCAAGAAATCAGTTACAAGTAAAAGCGTATATTATATTATGTACAATGCAATAATATAAAATCACTTAGAATTTCTTCTCTGAAATTAGTTCCCAAGAACACAATTGAGATGGCTTATATTGCTACATAAAACACTCAATGAACCTAAAGAAGAAAAATCCAAGTAGGAAAAGCCAATGATCTCAACCTCAGAAGACTACCTCATTCCATAATAATAAGATGTAGGATGAGGTTGTGGGTCCAAGACCCACTCGATGTGTTTGTAAAAATTATTTGCCATGGGAAGTTTTGCTTGCAACACAACACCCATTCCATTAATCTGATTTCCCATAACATAAATGTTTTCATTCATTCCAGCCTTGTTTCAATTCACTAAAAGAAGGGGGACAAAACTAGTTTGCATGATAAACCTTGTCCAAATTGTCATGTTATATTCTGTCTATTTATCTCCACTGCAAACCAAATTCATAGTTAACTAACTTTCATAACAATGGATATGTACTCCTAAATTATTTCCAATCTTAAAACATATTTTCACTCGTCACTCGAAAGACACTGATATCATAATCCTAAAATTACTAAGTAATCTAGTTACAATTTTTTTTTGTTGATAATTCAATAGTTGGCCCCTTCTCTCCTCTCATCGACACCCCCACCTCACTCTCTTTTTTTTTTGGTAAGAGGGATAATATTAAAAGAAACTAAACAGAGCTACAAGGAACAGGGCAGAGCCTGTTAACAAAAGAACCTTGGCAATCAGCCTCTAAAGCTAGCAACAATGTCCACAAGCGGACTTGAATGAATAACAAAATCTAAAGATTGATGAAGACCCAACTTAGCTAATCTATCAGCACACATATTAGCTTCACGGTAAATGTGTCTAAAACAAAGGCGAGGAATTCTGCTAGCCAAAATTTTGCAGTCATCGAACAGGGGGGAAATAACTGAATTAGCATAACAAGGATTAATAATGGCGTCTACCAAGGCTTTCGAATCAAGTTCAATAATAACGCCATTAAGATTCATCTGGTTGCACAAAAGAAGTAGCACCGAAATTATCTCCCACACACAAACTATCTAAACCCCAGCCCTTTTATTTTTTTCTCTAATAAATACCAAAATACCAAGAATAGAAGTAGCAACGAAATACCAAAAATCACAGAGAAGATGGAGAACTGACCTGTACGGCGATACCGAGATGAACTTCTGATCAGCGATACCAAGATGAACTTCGATCGGAGAAAAGGCGATACCGAGATGAACTTCCGATCGGCGATACTGAGCTTGAACTGAGAATCGGCGACTCTGAGATCAACTAAACTGATTCGGTGTGTGAGATCATAGAACAGAGGAGAATCGGTGACTCTAAGATGAACTTCTGATTCGGTGTATCAGATCATAAAACAAAGAGAAGAGAGCAAAAAAAAAAAGGGGAAAAAAGGAGAAAAAAACCGGTGAACATCATTTTTATAGATCAGTGATGGTAGAGATGAAGTTGAATGGAGTATGTGAGACAGAAAGATGGCGGTGTGAAGCAGAAAAGAGCAAAAGGGAGAAGAAAAGAGTGTTGGAGAGTGGAGATGGTGAGGCAGAAAAGGAATGGCTGAACGTGAAAGAGGAATGGTTATTTTAATCCGGATGAGAGAGAAAGACGAATAAAATAATTATTAACGGAAATGGCATTTCAGTCCGTACCATGCCAAAAATGCCACCGAACTGTAGCATGTCTTAAATTTTTAGCACATATAACATACCTGATGAGAGTTCATTTTTGTGTTTGGTATGTCAAATGTGCCAAATATTTAGCATTTGGCACATTTGAGATACCTGATGAGAGTGCTCTAAGGGATAAAATAGTAAAATTTGATCACGGCAGGCGCTATAAAAGGAGGCCCTTGCCGTGCGCAAAGAAGGACAACAACATTAGGATCACAGTAACAACCATTTGGGAGAAATCACAAAATAGAAAACAAGGATGAAGAAAAGAAAGGAAAGATAAAAAAAAACTAAAACAAAAAAAAGAAAGAAATGAATAAATAGAGAGTTAGATCAGCAGGCATGCACCAATAGGTTGTTTCCCTCTCTCCCTTTCAAAATCCTGCTATCTGCCAAAAGCAAAAGAGTTCCTCCGGGCACCAACCATTCAGGTCCGTTTCCCTCAAAGTGATTAATTTCCATTGCAAGATTTTCCCTGGGAGATTAATTGCATTAATAAGAAGCGTTCTTCCCTCTCTGGTTTTGGTCCTGTGGACTAGATTTACTCTGATTTCTTTCTTCTTTTGATTGACCTATATGTTCACCACTTATTCACTTGCTTTCTTTAGTTATTGTTATTGTGATTACCTTTCTTAATTAAGGATTAACTGTTCACTTTTATTAAGAAGCCAAAATATTCTTCTTTTTGTTTTATTATCATCCCTGCCTGCCATGACTCATCTAGAATAGCTCTGCCTGCTGTAAGCATGCTTCTGGCAGACGAGGCATAGTTTGCGCACAAGCCGGGCTAAGTTAAGTTGTAGTTGAGCTGGTCTCAACTCCCTTACTCAGAGCATTTGGGCCTAGTACCACAGGAGGCAGCACGGCATAACACAAAAAAGCCCACCACATTAAATTGGCGACTTCACTGGGGAGTTGAGAAGCAAATAGGGACAAAAGCCCTCACAAACAAATGCCTCCAAAGTCCAGAACAGCGCGAAACATAAGTGTCGTGCCCTCGCAAGCAGAGTCTATGCCAACAACGCCCCACCAACAGTAGCCTAACCAAGCGAAAGGTGCTAACAAAATAGGGGCTGAACTCCCGCCACAGCCAAGAGTCCCTACTAATAATGCCAACATTTTCATTGAGGTCATGCAGTCCCTGTAACACTTACAGCAGCAAATGATGGAAAAAATCCCTCAGCTAAAAGAGGACAAAACAAAAGAGAAAGGAAGCCAGCATGACCCAGAGCATGTGGCAGACCAAGAAGAGACACCAGCAGGAGGTGTCTCATAAAATGCAGAACAACGTTTTATCACTATGGCCGAAGTAATAGCCTTCTTGGAGCAAGAGAGGGTCAGGGTGCCTAAGGAGAGATTCTATGCATGAAGGCCTGCTTACCCACTAAGGGTACTTAGCAAACCATACGTTGAGAGGTATGAGCCACGGGCCTTTGCATAGTACAATGGTAGGAAGGGAAGTGCCACTGAGCACGTGAGCAAGTTCATTGATACTCTCGACCCTTACGCAGGACGAAGACTTATGTCTCCAGAGTTTTCTAAATCACTATGTGACTGGGCATATACATGGTATATTGGCTTGAAGCTAAGGTCGATTCTAACATGGGATGACATGGTGGATGTATTTTGCACTAAAGACTTTCACAGAGAAGAAACAGTAACACTTGCAACTCTGCAAGCAACAAAGTAGAGAAGTGGTGAGGACCTGATGGAATACATCAAAAGGTTCAGGGACATAACACTAGATTGCTATGACCATTGTGAAGAAAGAACATTGGTGGAAATGTGTATGACAAACATGATCAGGAAGTACAGGGCAGTCCTAGAAAACTTAAAAATTTCCCAATTTGCACAGTTGTTGCAACAAGCCAAAAAGACTACTCAGTCTGTGAAATCAAGCTCGGACAAAAGAAACGCTCCGCAGGTTATAACAATATCTCCTGGCAAGCGGAGAAGGAAGACTGAGGGGAAGGAATATGATACTCCCCCACCAATACCATGCACTCCAAAAGAGTTAGATGTGCTACTAGACAAGTGGATAGCAGACGGAGTTTTTAAGCCTAATCAAGTTTCTAGAGAGCCCATAGAAGAGGAGCGGAGGGACCCACGCTTTTGTCGTTTACACAACTACGTGCAACATCCTACAGTAGAATGTTGGGCACTCCGTAGGCTAGTGCACTGCAGGATTAAAGAAGGGATTTTAGAACTATCTCAGCAAGAAGTCCAAAGAAACCCACTCCCAAACCACAAAGGGAAGGGTGTAGCGGCGGTAGTAATTTGCACTGACCTAGGGGAGTACGAAGAAGAAAATCCAGCCCTGCCTACCGCGGCCATTACCATTTTACATCGAAGCTCCAAATTCAAAAATTTGTTTGACCAGCTGGGGCTCACAACAAAGGAAAGAAAGATAGCCACATAGGTTTTGGTGAGTATCGCCTCTGGAGCAGAAGTAGAATGCTTATCAGTGGAAATCCCAGATGACATAGCTCTCTTACAGGAGTCAACCGATATCACTTTTAGCAATGAGGATATGGAAGTGGGGTACTCAGACCATATAAGGCCCCTCTACTTAGCAGCATCCATAAATCAAATCCCTATCAAGAGAGCTTTGGTAGATACAAGTGCTTCCGAAAACCTCATTCCATTGAGCACTCTACAAGCGGCAGGAATTTCAGAAAGAAAGATTTAAGGATGCCCAATGGAAGTGACGGGGTTCAGCGGAAGGGGCAAATACACCGTAGGCCATATCCAGCTGTGGTTAAAGGTGAGACCTATAGCTTCTTTAATGCGGTTCCACGTGGTAAAGACAGAGGTCTCATACTATGTGCTTTTAGGGAGACCATGGTTACACAAACACCGGCTAGTCCCATCTACATACCACCAGTATGTGAAGAGAAGGTTGAATGGCAGAATAATACGTATAGCGGTAAACCCCTCGCCATTTGTGCAGGCAGAAGCTCATCTAGTGGAAACTATGTTCTACGACCAATGGGCTCCATCCGGGGAAAGCTTGGTATCAAAACCACGAGGTACCTTTGTACCTAAGTAGGAAGACATCCAAAGTGATCCGGAGCCCGATCTAAGGGAGTTGTTAGCACGAAAAAAGAAAAGGAAAGAAGCGCCTGCCGCAGAATCAGATGATACGCCACAAAGTGTCTGGGTCCGAGGCCCTGACGGCAGGGTCATGTACAAATTATGAAGGCGCACGGGGCCCACGAGTGAAATATAGACGAGCCCCACCTAGAAGTGGCAGCACGAGAGTTTGGCGTGTTGCATGGTTCAAGAAAGTTCAGAGGAAGAAAATAATAAGGAGGAAAATGAAGAGGTGGCAGAAAAGGAGGTACAAGTTGCAGCAGAAGAAGAAATAGAGGAAGTTGACTTAGGGTTTGTTTCACAAGGACCAAGGCCTATCTCAATTAGTGCAAGTTTGACAGAAAAAGAAAAATCAGAATTAGTACTGCTGTTAAAAGAATTCAAAGATGTCTTCGCATGGGATTACAGTGAAATGCCAAAGTTAGACCTCGAGATAGTGGCGCATACGTTGAATATGGACCCAGTGGTCAAGCTAGTGGCCTAGCCTACCAGGGTATTCCACACTGAGATAGAAGGGTAAATAGTCAAAGAAGTACAAAAATTACTGGCCGCAGGATTCATCAAGCCTATTCAACACCCGTGCTGGCTATCTAACATAGTACCAGTAAAGAAGAAGAACGGGCAGATAAGATGTTGTGTAGATTTCAGAGATCTTAACAGAGCCTGTCCAAAGGACAAGTTCCCATTGCCAAACATGGATTTGCTAATAGATTCTGCGGTAGGAAGATGTTTTCATTCATGAATGGGTTCAGTGGATACAATAAGATCAGAATGGCATTAAGGGATGCGGAAAAAACTGCTTTTAGGACGCCTATGGGAAATTTCTACTACATTGTGATGCCTTTTGGGCTAAAAAATGCGGGTACCACTTATCAGCGAGCAATGACTGTCATATTTCACGACATGATGCATCGTAAACTGGAGGACTATGTGGATGACATAGTGGTAAAATCAAGGAAGAGAGAAGAACACTTTCACGTGTTAAGGAAGGTATTCGAGAGGTGCAGAGCTTTCAAATTAAGAATGAACCCTCTCAAGTGCGCATTTGGAGTGTCCTCTGGGAAATTCCTGGGCTTCCTAGCTCATAATAGGGAAACAGATGTGCACCCAGCCAAAACCACGGCCATAGCAACTATGAGACCTCCAGACACGGTAAAAGAGTTAAAGAGCTTCTTAGGGAAGGTCTCATATATTCGGAGATTCATCCCTGGGTTGGCATAAATCGCTTCTGCTTTCACCAAATTGCTCAGGAAAAGGCAAAGTTTTGAATGAGGAGAAGCGTAGCAGACGGCCTTCAAGAGGCTACAACAAATGATGATGAACCTCCCTATAATGCAGGTCCCAATCAACAAAAAATCACTGTTACTCTACCTGGCCACCAACTCGTATGCCATTGAAGCATTAATCGCCCATGAGGATGGAGGTGGCGTTGAGCAACCAGTGTACTACATCAGTCGTGCCTTAAAATATGCAGAAACTCATTACCCAATGGCAGAAAGGGCGTGCATAGCTATTGTGTATGCTTCACAGAGGTTGCGCCATTATTTCTTGGCTTACGAAGTATGGCTGATGACCAAGTCCCGTGCTATCAAAGTTTTGTTGCAGCAACCGATCCTCTTTAGTAGGATATCCCAGTGGTTATTACAATTGTCACAATACGATTTGAGAACGGGGACACGCAGGGCGGTGAAAAGCAAGGCTATAGCAGATTTATTGGCACAGTTTCCAGGAGAGGAAGAATTCCTGTTGGATGATGAAGTTCCAGGGGAAGTAGACATAGCAGAAGAGGTTAGAGAACAATGGGTAATGAAATTTGATGGGTCTTCTACCACCTAATCTGGATGAGTGTGAGTAGTTTTGTACCATGAAGAAGATAAGGCAGTGGCACTATCGTTCAAACTGGAATTCTCTTGTTCAAACAACACGGCAGAATACAAAGCCTACCTAACTGAGCTGGCCACAGCTCTCGAAATGGGAGTCAAGTATTTAAGGATATTGGGTGATTCGAACTTAGTGGTCTGCCAGACCAAGGGGAGCTTCTCCTTAAAAGAACCCAGCTTAGCCCCATACAAAGCAATGACCCAAAAGATGGAAGAAAAGTTTTCAACTTTTGAAATAAAACATGCTTCAAGGAAGGAAAATCGGTTTGCAGATGCGCTAGCCGCACTAGGCTCACAAATAATGTTTGAAGGGGATAGTACCAAGGTAGAAGTCAGCAAGAAGAAAGAATCCATTATTGAGGTGTTGAAGGAAAGGTTCCAGGAGGAACAGCGAGAAGGGGATTGGTGGGTCCCCGTAAGGAAAGCCTAAATAGAAAGGGAAGATGCCGCAGAACTAAAGATATTGAAAAACTACGCCCTGGTAAGAGGAGAATTGTACCGCAGGATGCTAGATGGGGTTTTGTCTAGATGCGTGGGCCAAGAGAGGCTTGGAGAAAGTTAAAAGAAGTACATAACCGGACTTATGGATCTTGCGGAGAGGTCAGCCTTTACCGCAGACTTCAAAGGGTAGGCTTTTATTAGCCAAGCATGGGTAAAGACACAGACAGAGTCCAAACCCAATGTAGGACCTACCAGCTTGTAGCAGACAGAGAGGAAAGTTACGTTGTGTTCATCAACAAAGACTGAAAAAGCCTATTTATACAATACCTGACATAAGGCATCTTGCCACAAAAGCACAGCGAAAGATACAAGCTTAAATGGTTGGCAACGCGTTACTTCTTGCATAATACGGTCATATTTTAAAAATGGTACGATGGGCACCCCTTAAGGTGTTTGGGCCTGAAGAAGCAAGAGAAATGATAAAATAAATACACTCAGGAGAGTATGGGGAACACCAGTGAAAGAAAAAGTTTTACAGATGCCTGCTGCAAATGGGCTACTACTGGCCTACCATGAAAAAGGATGCGGCAGAATTTGTGAAAAAATGCCACAGTTGCCAAATGTAAGCCAACTTGATTCATACTCACCCGCAGAATTTACATAGCATGGTCATCCCATGGCCCTTCCACACTTAGGGGCTTGATTTGGTAGGACCAGTTAACCCACCATCGCGTGGATACATATGGTTTCTTTTGGCTATGGAATACTTCACTAAGTGGGCAGAGGCAGTACCACTACATAAGGCTACAAGAGGAGCAGTGACAAACTTTATCAAGGAGAATATAATTGTAAGGTTTGGAGTGCCCCACAGGATCATCAGTGACAACGGTACATCATTTGTCAACAGTGATGTAAGGAAGATGCTAGAGTTTTACCAAGTTAAACGCCACCGGTCATCGCCTTATTACCCTCAAGGAAATGGACAAGTAGAGGCAACAAACAAGACCCTCATAAAGATTATCAGTAAAATGAGCAAGAGTATACAAGAGAATAAGCAATGCACCTGCCAAACGCTATTTGGGCTTATAGGAATTCACCAAAGTCAGCCGCAAGTTTCTCACCTTTTTCCTTGGTCTACGAAACTAAGGTAGTGAGCTCGGCAGAAATAATGACTCCATCCCTAAGAGTTATGCAAATGCAAGAAAAAGAAAAGGAAGAAGAAGTCTTTGCAGCAGAAAGATGCGAAGACCTAGAAGGACTTGATGAAAGGAGAGAAAAAGCCTAAAAGCACAGCCGCAGATACAGACAAAAGATGACTGAAGTCTATGGCAAGATGACTAAAGAGAAAGTGTTCGTAGAAGGACAACTTGTGTTAAAAGTAGTAGACTATGTCAGGCAAGGCATGGCAAGACCATCTAAGTTTGCACCGAAGTGGGAAGGACCCCTTGTGATAAGGGAAGCGAATCCAAGTGGGCATTACTGTTTGACTCAGGTGGATGGCAGAGACTTAATGGATCCCATCAATGGGAAATGGCTGAAACGTTATTATGCCTAGGGAGAAAAGTTATGTGGTTGTCCTTTTCTTTTGTTTTGTTAAAAAGCTTTTATGTTTCCTTTACCTTTTCCTTCTTTCAAATGACTATGTCACAAGATAAGATTGTAACGTGCTTTCATGAGTATGTAATGAAAAAAAGTACGAAGTATTAGCATTCTATATCATAAGCAATAGCAAAAAACAGTAGCAAAGTATAGCATCATAGTTACAAACCCAAACTGTGGCAAACTAGCCAAATAAGCGCTATAGGAAACATAAAGTGTACTAGATGGGGTAATAAGAGAAGGGAAACAATGAGACAAGAGAAAACTGCATCATCATCAACGAAGTCCGGAAATGAGGGGCTGATCTTCAAAACGGCTGGACCCACCAATACTAGAAAGAAGGCGCCCGCGACGACCCTCAAAGTCTGCCACCTCCTTCCTCAAAACCTCAATTCGTACATCTTTGGCGTCAACAGCAGGTTAAACTCTCCTCATAAAAAGGGCCCGGGCAATCTCACGGAGGTGGTCCAAGATGAACTCCACAGCGAAACCTACACTAACAAGCTCCTTGATCGCGGCTTTCCACTACAGGATCCTCTCGATAGAGACAGTGTCAACAAAGTTATGCTCAATATCGTTCAGCACACTCCCCAACATCTTCAAGAAATGCTCTCTGTCAGAACGGCCAAGGTCGAATCCCTGCATAAAATCACCACGGTTGCTGTAGACCGTCACCAAGTGAGACGCACAATCCTCGGGAACTCTGAAGCCATGGAAGTCTACATAGGGAGGCCCAGAGCCCCAGAAATTCGCAGGATCAAGTTCATTGACCTCAAACTGATTAAAGTGTGCAAAAAAGGCTGCAGCCTCACTCACAGGGTCCGAGACGGTGGCAGAACTGCTGCCCACCTCAAATTGAGAAGGGGCAGCGGACCTATCAAGAAAACATAAAGGGTGAAATGGGAAACCATGATCTAAGAATGACAAACTCACAAGGAAGAAATAAAGAAGGAGATAAGGGAAAAGAAACTCATCGAGAGCAATGATAATGCGGGCTGTAGGAAGGATAGAAATAGGTACAGAAGGTACGACAGAAACTGGTGCTGTAGGTATAGTAGGAACGAGTGTTATGGGTGTGACAGAAGGAGCTGTTGTGGGCATCCCTACGCTTGCTGCAATTCCTAGCCCTTCAAAGGTCTCTGTAAATAGGGAGATAGGCATACAAATAAAGGGGAGATCACAACAAGGAGCGACGTAGATATATACGTATGAGGCAGAAAAAAAAATAAAAAATAAAAAAGAAGGGGAAGAGTGAACTTAGCAAAAAAAAAATGGGGGAAGGCACATACCCATGAATTCGGTCTTGGGTAGAGCACTCTCCTCTTTGTCAGAGTCAGAAATCCTCTTCTTCAGGACGGGCTCATCGTCAGGATTCTCAAGAATGTCCTCAGACTCTTCAGAGGACAAATCCGCATCTGGCCCGCGTGTAGAGAGCTAGGAATGGAGGAAAGGGTAACTACCAAAGAAGAACCATCCTTCACAGCCTGAGACAAAGCTGCGAAGGGGTCACTGGTGGAGATAACAAGGGATGCGACAGGAGGAGCAACCCCGATCTGAGCAGTTGCAGGAGGTGTGACCCCTCTTTGAGGAGTAAGCGTCTCGGTAGGAACGGGGGTGGCCTCACTAACCTTCCTAGTATGAGTACCCTCATCTATGGGTACTGGCCCAGTGGGAGAGGTAGGAGCCTCAACAGGAGCTTCGTGTGCAGCAAAAGGGGCAGGTGTCGGAAACGCTACATCAGCACCAGCAAAAAAGCCTCCCATGGGTACACCCATGGAGGTAGAAACCTCCTCAGCTATGGGGTGGTACACAGAGAGAGGCTCGGGCTCATCCTAGAAGACAAAAAAGAAAGGGTTATGAAGATCAAAGGAACTTTTGGGTGAATGAGGTACACAAAAGCATATGGCAAACGAAACACATACAAAGAAAGAAAAAAGAAAAAAAAGAAAAAAAAAAGGGGGATGTACCTCAAATTCAAGCTCGTCAAGCAGTATGGGATAGGTGATAGATGTATCCTCCTTATGCTTAGATTGCAAAAAAATGGGAGAACAAAAGACAAAGTGAAAGAAAGAAGTCAACAAATATGTCAGGGTTAGCCACAGGGAAAGTAAAAAAAAAAAAAATATATATATATATATATATATATATATGTGTAAAGGATAGGGTAGGATTAGAGATGACGTACTCTCTGCTCAGCAGCAAACGCAGGGTGAGGGGTTGTTTTTCTCTTACTGCCCCGTGTCCTGCTGGAAAAGGGAGCATCTATAAGTGGCCGTGGAGTGGCAGGCTTGGACTTACTTGCAGACTTAAGCTTGGCAGGACCCTTCTTACTCGGCGTAGAAATGTTCGTCATTTTAACTTTCTTCTCCCAACCTGGAGGATAATCACCGGCGTGCCAATACCACCCTCTTTTCTCCTCATCACATTTAAAGATGGCAAACCAGTTCTGTTTCCTAGCATATGCTAACACGGACTTGAAGGGCAAGAGCAATCGAGGATTAGCCGAAATAACCATACTGAGCCCATCAGGAGGAATAAGGGTGAAACTGCGACTACCTACCAGCTTTTGCTCGAATGAAGTCATCACTGCCTGCCAATACCTATGCATTGCAGGAGTACAAAGGCCCTCCCTCAGTGAGCCTGGAACGGTAACTGCAGTGAAGCGATGGCTCTAGAATTCGAAGGCAGTATGCCATAGGAAGGGTCGGACGGAAGTAGGGGACTCTATGAGAAAAGAAAGGTCATCAGGAATGTCCTGATCTAATCCAAACTGTCTCCTCACTCGGTTGGCAGGATAATGAACAAATCTGATGCCTTCGTCGGCTAAGTAAGGCAACCATCCAGCATTGGTGGCCCCCAAATAAGTGATCCCTGTCTCATCAAAACCAACCAAAGGAGTGGTAGTCCCAGCAGTATCAACAAACAAACCCATTGCAAAATCTATACATGTATAACCCGTACCCAAATTTCTGTAAGCTCTCTAAGAAAAACCAACACCTTCATCAAAAGACTCAACAACAGAATAATCAATGGGCTTCAAACCAGACCAACAAAAAGCCAGCGAAAAATCGGACTCAAATCTGCCGCAGAAATCAGTAATTACCCTCGGGCATTATTGATACTTCTCTCTAGCAAAGCGAACGAGCCTACACTTTGCCAAATGTTGGGCACAACGCTCAAATAACAACTGCTGCAGGATAGTACTATGAACGGAGGAGGTGACTATGTGACAAGACCCCACCTGACTCTCATTACTCCGCAGGATATCTAATTGGACATACAAATGCCCCAAGAACATAGGGGCCAACGGCAAACTCACCCCGGCGGATATCTTGATGGCTAAACAGAAGTATAAAGGCTTTACGGCGTAATGGGGGTGAGAGCCAAAAACAAATTTACAAAACCAAAACGCAACAAAAGCCGCCCGACAGGCGGTCATGGAGAACTTAGAAGAAGAACAACTTGGCATTCCTGGTCATCCTCTTCTTCAATTCAGCCTTAACAGCCTTTTCCTCTGGAGAAAGTTCTAAAGTGGCAGGATCAACGTCACCAAGGATTGGCAAGAGTAACTAGTTGGCCACATCTTCAAGGGTCATGGTGAGTTCGCCGCAGGAGAAGAAGAAGGTATGGGTGGTGGTACACCACCGGCGGACCAAGTGACGAAGGTTGTAGAGGTCCCGAAAGTTAGATAAGCAGCGAGATGAAACGATGGTCTTCAAAACACCGGCCCACTGTAACAAACCCATGAAGCCCGTATCGGATAACTCCAACCCAAGGTGGTACCCGACCCAAATTTGAAATGGATAGGCACGGGGAGTGAAATGCTTTGGCGAATGACTAAATCGGGGATCGAGGAGGCCAACGGGGCCCAAGAAACATCGGGGTTTCGTCAGAAAAGTGTGAGCCACACACGACCCGACGGCGGCGGTGCATAATCGCCGGGAATCTTTGGGAAATGAGGGTGGACGTCGTACCAGGGATCGATTAGAGAGGCGCATTCACTGTCTGGGTTGCGCTGTGCTTCTTCCTCATCGAAATGGTCAGACTCGGAATACTCGGTCTCCTTGCCTACATCATGTGCAGCAGGAGGGTCGGGAATGGCCTCTTTCCCTTTACGGCGGGAGGAGCTTTGGCTTTTCACCTACGCCATAGTATAAGGGTTTGATCGGAGTAAATGGGTATGAGCGTTTAAGAAGAAGGAAACGGTGTAGAAAGGGAGACAGATAAAGTATTTTGAAAAGGAAGGAGTTTGTGTTTGGATTGCAAAGGGACTCTCTCTTAAATACCGAGGTCATTAATATCGGCATGAAGGGAGGTGACAGGTCAGCCATCAGGAAGGGAATGAAATTAATGTAATGGCGGCTATGTTTCAGATTAACTGCTAAACTGGGAAATTCGAAGAAACAATACTATTCACGGCAGGAAAAGAAAAATATATATATATATGTGTATGAGATGGGGTCCACTGTTCAAAAAGCCCGTGAAGGAAAAGAAAGAAGAGAGGTAGAAAGGACAGGAAAGTCTTTTATTCACATATAAATCGTAGGAACGCTTCATATGGTTAGGGGGCTAAATGTTGAGGGTCATTTTTGAGAATCCAAGTAGAAAGAAGAAATCCCAGCAACACGGGCAGCAAAGGGTTGGCAAACAGATAGCAAAATCATTAGGCCCAAGCGGCAGGAATAATGGATCATAGGCCCATGAAATAAACAAATGGGCCTTGAGGAGGCAAATGGGCTTAAAGAAGCCTGGAAAGAGAGAAATAGCAGGCCCATGGGCAGTATATGATATAGAAAAGTGAGAATGGGCCACTGTAGGCTCTAAGTAATGCAAGCAAAGAAAGTAAGGGGTTTATGGCAAACCCATGAGCCCCCAAGGATGAGAATAAGGTAATTGGGCCGAGGAAACCCATTGAAATCAGTAAAAGCCCATGGGAATGCGGAGTTAGTAAAAGGGCCAAGGGAGCCCAAAGAAAGCAAATGGGCCAAGGATGCCTAAAGGAAAACAAACGGGACACAGGAATCCACAAGTGATACAATGGAAAACCAATGGCCATAGTAAGTCACAAGGGGAAGAATAAACGGCAGGCCTAAAGAGGTCTGGCAGGATTGAGTCATTACAGCAGAAATGATAGAGTGATATGGTAGGAAATGATGGCAATTAAGGAATAAGCTAAAAGAAATGTAAAGCCCAGCCCCTAAGGGGAGCGGGAAACCAAAAAGCAGCTCACATAAAAGGTCAAGAACAGACGGCAGACTGTGCAAGCAAGCCTCCAGACCACGGCAGACGCATGAGCAGCAGGCAAATTTTGGACACATATGGAAGGAAGGTACGCACAAGGCCCAGACATCACCAGCCTATACCCAACCAATATGGGACATAGTGAGGTCATGGGTCATAGGTAAAAGGGCATGGTTTGGTGGTGGGGAGAGGAGAAAACCTATTTTGGGGTTCTGCTCAAGCTTTTTTGGGGGTACGTCCTACTGGGATGACATACCACCCAAAAGAAGCAAGGCTGAGTTGGAACCACTAGGTGCATGCCATGATGGATAGGGAGAGAGAGCACCCACACCGTGGCAAGAAAGGGTGTCACGACAGACTAACAAACAAAATAGTCTTCTTTGTCTAGTGAGGGGAAGTGGCACACAGACGGTCCAGTAGTGGTCGGCAAGTACACCCAGACCAAATAAAGGTGGTTAAGGGCTAAAACAGTAAAATCCGGTCACAGCAGGCGCTATAAAAGGAGGCCATTGCCATGCGCAAAGGAGGACAATGACATCAAGATCATAGTAACAACCATCTAGGAGAAATCATGAAATATAAAACAAGGGTGAAGAAAAGAAAGGAAAGATAAGAGGAAAACTAAAATAAAAAAAGAAAGAAAGGAAAAAACAGAGAGTTAGATCGGCATGCATGCACCAATAGGTTGTTTTCCTCTCTCCCTCTCAAAATCCTACTCTTTGCCAAAAGCAAAGAGTTCCTCCGGGCACCAACTATTCAGGTCCGTTTCCCTCAAAGTAATTAATTTCTATGGCAGGATTTTCCTTGGGAGATTAATTGCATTGAGAAGAAGCGTTCTTCCCTCTCTGGTTTTGGTCTTTCGAACTAGATTTACTCTGATTTCTTTCTTCTTTTGATTGACCCATATGCTGACCACTTATTCACTTGCTTTCTTTAGTTATTGTTATTGTGATTACCCTTCTTAATTAAGGATTAACTGTTCACTTTAATTAAGAAGCCAAAATATTCTTCTTTTTGTTTTATTATCATCCCTACCTGCCATGACTCATCTGGAATAGCTCTGCTTACCGTAAGCGTGCTTGTGGCAGACGAGGCATAGTTTGCGCACAAGTCAGGCCAAGTTGAGTTACAGTTGAGCCGGTCTCAACTCCCTTACTCAAAACACTTAGGCCCAGTACCGTAGGAGGCAGCCCAACCCAGCCCAGTATAACAATAATACCGTAGGAGGCAGCCTAGCATAACACAAAAAAGCCCACCACAATACATAATACGTTACCCCCTCACAAAATGTGCTCCATAACGAATGATGGAAAAAGTCAAATATTTTTCTTTCATCTAAAATAGGAGAGGATATATGGTGTATTTGATAAATGTAACCACCCCTCACCGTAAATGTTAAATGAAGAAGTTTACTCTCATAACAAGTCAATCCATACATAGTTTGTTAGAGATTGTGGGATTATTTTAATTGAAGAGTATAAAATAGGATCACTTAGACTTAGTTATTGGCTTGTCTTATGGACGACTTAGTACGCAAATGTAGGTGTCGGGCATTGTTTAATAACATTATGAAGCTAAAGCCACAGTAATCAAAGGAGTTATATTACTTCAATGGCTAATGTCATGTCTCATTTCCTCGATAGAATTCGTAAGCCTCACCATTGTGTTCAGCCTTTTCACAAGCACTTTGCAGTTTGCACATTCTGGTAGCCCTGATAAGTTTCTTCAGCCAGGTTCATCATTACTTTACTTGAACTTTCCTGAATCTTCTGCGTCAATGCTGACCTTACCTATATTTCGACTCCAAGTTTTTTTTTTGATAGCATTGTACTCTTTTTGGGCATGACATGCCTTGTGTTTGCTTAAATAGCATGTTTCCTCATTTAAAGTAGATGAATCTTTGAGATGATGAATGCAAATTTCTTTAGGACTAACGGACTATGGCTATGGCTTTAATATAAGATCATTGACATATGAAGAGAAGAAACAGATGCATCTTATTATATGTAATTGAAAAAATGAAACATCGACAGAAACAGAATATTAACTTGGGGCTCAGCGCTTGTGACATGTTAGTATCAAGCAAAGACTTGTTTGAAGTTTGAACTAATAATGCCTGCAGGACTTTCATGTTCATAGTGTGAAAACTAAACTACAATATTCTGGAGATCCAGGAATCTGCTTGAGATCATTTCCACTTGCTCGTCCAATAACAAGGTTTCCAATAATAGCATTTTCATTTTCTTATTGTACCTTTTCTGATGGGTAGGAAATGAATTTAAAAAAAAAAACAAATAGTAATTGTGAACTCAAAAAGTTTCCCCATATATAAAGCATCCCCATACCTGGAAACCTAGTGCCAATGAGCTCTACTAAGTCAACTGTCACCTCTTCTCTTTGTAAAAGTAAGGTAGAGGATGACGTCATAGGTTCAAGATCCACTAAGGGCGTAACTTACCAATTAAAAGAAGAAGAACAAGAACAAGAAAGTGCAACATCTCACCTAGAGCATCCTTGACATCAGGTGACACCAAATATGCAAAAACTATGCTGCCTGAACAAATTCAGACCATTGCCAAACAAATGGAAATGATCAACCAAAACGAAGCAATCTTGAACAAATTAAATAACATTAAAATACTGCCATTCATCATATTTGAAGAGGAAAAGAAAAGTCTAAGAAAAGCACATATACAATCAATTCTTAAACAAGAAGGAAAAAGATACAACTAAATGATGAACAATTGTATAGTTTTTTTCTCCCACTCAAAGAGTAAGAGTACATGAAGTCAAGGATATGCTGGATTTATTCACAAGGTACAAATCGATCACACAAGGTATGAAATTCAAAAGGAAAGCAAGAAGCAGCATACCCTTCAGAAATATGTATATGAAGCATGTTAAGATCAGTACACACCACACTCTCCATTAAACTCTACACCCAGGCCTGTAATGTCAATTGTAGCAATCTACTATTATGCTGCTGCAGCATCATAAGCTTGTTAATTCACTTCTCCATTACAAGCTTAGGTTTATTTTCCTATCATTCCTTTACAAAACAACGAAGTTACAGAATGTTAATTATTTTTTTTCTTTCTCTAAAACTCAAGCAACAACGTTTGCAGGTTTTTTCTCTTGGAGGGAGATCACAGTTTCAAAAGCACCAACCAAGGCCTTAACCTTGCTCTTCCGGGCTTCAACAAGTTTACTTGCCGTTTCTTCTATTACATTATTAAACAAACCCTGAGCATCTTTCTTCCCCTGCACATCTTGATGCCTCAAAACAACTTTTGGTGGATTAGCTTCCATACTCTTTGTGTCACCATCACCTCTACTTGTCCTTTTAAAGCCTCTCCTTCGGGCATTGGCCTTGACAATTTGGTTCTCCCCCAACATTCTACCTTGCCTAAATTTGAGCCTCCTTGGACTGTTATTTGCAGACTGAATATCAACCACCTTCCCCTGCCTGAACTTCAATTTCAAAGGTTGGGAGTTTTTATCTTCAGAAAAAACCATCCCAGCCTTTCTGGGCCTCCCTTTGTATCCCTCTTCCAAGGTGTCTGCTTCTTCAGTATCCTCAAGTTCACTATTTTCCAAGGGTGAGTCTTCTTCTGCTTCACTCATTGTATATTCAGACTCCTCTTGATATTCTTCTTCACAGGTTGAAGAAGACAGAATATTTGGGAGGGATGTAGACTTCAGTGATGATGATAGAGCATGTGACAGTTCAATTGCAATTCTTTCATTTTGAGCAGATTCCAAAGGTTTGTTCTCAGTTTCCACCTTGATGACATACAAGGTTTTCTCTGGGACCTCTTCATTGTTGGGTTGCTTAGGTTCAGCTTTTCTAATCTTGTTCTGATTCATAAGGGGAGACACATCTTTCTTGTTCCTGAGCTTTCTTTCATTTGAATTTGCGACTCTATTGACAGAAGAATTTGATGACAATGAGGCTCGTGTGGAAGCCAGGCCTTTCTTTACAGCTACTCTATTGACAGAAAAATTTGATGACAATGAGGCTTGTGGGGAGGCTAGGGCTTTCTTTACAGCTACTCTATTGACAGAAGAATTCGATGACAACAAGGCTCGTGGGGAAGCCAGGGCTTTCTTTACAGCTACTTTTAAGGTCCCCGTCATCTTGCCAATCTTGACATCACTCTTTCTTAGGCCACTTATACCTCCTGAGGAATTAGGAGAAGACATTGGTTTCACTGCCACAGATTTTGGCTTCAAAGGAGTAGCTTGTTTTGCAGACAAGTTTAAATCTTTAGCTTTTGATGAATCTTTTCTCGAAGAAGCTTCCACCTTTTTGGGAGACGATGACATTTCTGCCTTCATGGGTTTTTGGGTATTAGATTTATGTGTATTTGAATAAGGTGAAGATTTAAACTTGACCCCTGACATCTTCTTCCTCTCCGTCAGAAATTTACTTTCTCCAGGATTTTTGCTGCCAGGTGATTTTGTTGACACTTTCTGTTTAATGGTCTGAGGAACATCAGATAAATGGGTTTTGGAGCCAGGTGAAGGTTCGAGCTTGACCACTGTCATCTTCTTCATCTCTGGCAGATCCACACTCACTAATGGGTTCTCGCTGTCAGGTGGTTTATTTACAACTTTTTTCAGTATGGGACGTCTTGCCTTTCCTTCAAATGCATGTTTCCTCCCATATTTACAAAAATCATGACAGGAACCAGTAGACGCCCTGAGATAATGAGGAACAATTTCTCCACTGTTTAAAGAGTTTGCTTTTCCCGTAGAGTTTCCCCTCAAATTATTCCCATTTGGCTTAATTGTCTCTGGGGTCGCTGGTAAATTGACATTCTCCTCAGCCATCAGGTAGGAAGGAGATATATAGAACAAAACTCACAAGAGAAAACCCTGATAGCCAACAGAAAGTATATTATAATAAGGCAAAGGAATAATACATGAAGAAAAATCAACTAAGCTAATTGAACAAGATATGATTGTGGTCAAAGAAGAAAAGTATATATATGTTGCATTAAAATAGAATATACATACTAAGATCTAGTCAAAATTTTGAATTATAGACAACTCCAAGCAGGAAATATTTCCACAAGATCTTTAACCTGAAAACAAGAACAAAAAAGATAACATTACATCTATGAAGTCATCTTATAAATTAAAACAAATATTGTTTTTTAAATTTTGAGGTGATTAGATACCAAATGAAAAGGTAATAAAATTATAAGCTTCCAAAAGAAGAAGAAGAAGGAGAAGAAGAATAAGAAAGCTGTAAGCATTCAAAACCAATTCTATATTATGGCTGAAAATTTTCCCAGAACACTAATAATAATAAATACTTCTTGTATCTCACTTCTGAATTAAATATTCTAGTTGGCAATATCAATGGAAAAAATAAAACACCTCTGGCACATTACATGTTAAAAGTAGATATCAAAGGAAATTTACATCGTTTTCTCTTTCAATTTCTTTTTTTTTTCTTTCTGACCAGTCTCTTTGGACCAAAGAAGAGCACAATAGACACTTAATTCTTGTATGATTAAGTATTTACATGTAGCGTATCAAAAAAAGATCAAGTATTTGAATGTAGAAACAAATGAGTAAGCGGAAAGTAATATTAAACAGAAGAGATAGACAAATGGGATCCTTTAACAACCGCAGAAAAAAATCATTAAAAATAAAGAACAACTCGAGTATCAAAACGAACACCTCAAATATCAATCAGTCCCATATAACAATATAACCCACTAATAAAATGTTGGATCCATCATATCTGCAATTTTCAAGTCCCCTACAGAACAACACATTAGAAATAGTTCCACAAACTCCATTGGTTTAATGAAACAGGTAATTCTTCTAAATAATTGAATTGAATTCTCAGTGAAAAGAACATCAAAAGATTCATTCCTTTTAACAAATATCAGGGAAAAAACAACAGAAATTGAAACATTCATCTTAGGGGAAACAAAAAATATATATGCATCTCCCGGTTGCATTCTAGTGAGCAAAGAAGTCGGTGTTAAATTTAACAAATACCTATCAATGAGAACTGTGCCACACCAACAATATCACACCCAGACCAACACAAATCAATTACCAAAATATCATTTTTCTTCAAATCCATCTCCAGAAATCAGAAAGTGATCACAACCCACATCACAATATCATTAAAAAAAGAACATAAAACAGCTGTTCATAGCAAGAGTCAAAGCTAAGTATATCTTTCAGAGAAGACAAAAAAGAACCATTCTACAAGCAAAACCCAATTCCAAAAACCCCACAGAGAGAGAGAGGGAGAAATAAAGACCAGATTGTCAAGAAAACGCACCCACAATACGAAACCAATAGAGAAGAAGCGGTGGTGCCTTGTCAAAGCTTTATGTACACCCAAACCCACCATCAAAATCTCAACTTTCAGCGAACCCATGTGTGTAAAGGACGAAAAGAAACAAAACACATGAAATTCTATTAAAAAAAAAAAAAACAAAGGCTTTATAGGTGGGGCTGAGAAGGCACAGCCTGACCCTGAAAACACGTACAAATACAGATATACACAATACAGACACCTCTTTTATAGGTTGTCTCAGCTACAAAGGCTGCTTCAACAAGAAAGCAAAGAAAAAGCAAAACCGAAAATATAAGTATGAACGCAAATAAGGCCTACCTGAAACTGAAAGGCAACGAGCGTAAGAGAGAAAAGCCACCATCTTTTTTTTTTTGCTTTATCTATAATAAAGAAATACTACTATTATATATATTTTTGGGATTTGCTTAAAGAGATCGTGCAAGCAGGCAACTGTTTCTGTTTGTATGCTATGCTATAGCTTCTTTCTATTTTTCTGGTTGGGTGGCGTTTTCTTCTCTGCTCTCTCTCTCTCTCTCTGTGCGTTTGTTACAGAATCCAAGACACAGAAAAACAGGTCCCACAGGGTAACTGAAGCATGGGTTTAACTCCTTATGACCAAATTTATAATGTGACAAAGAGTTTATTTCAAGGTTTTTTATTTTTTTTTTTATTTTTTTATTATTATTATTAATTGATAGTTGCGGAGTGAGAATTGAAACCCGGATGTTTTGGTTGAAAATATCTTAAAGTGTCATATAAGTTTTTCTTTAGAAAGCTATTTATTTAAAGGAAAGTTACCATGTTTTTGGTATATCTAGATATTTAGTATGTGTTATTAATTTCATATCTAATTTTTTTTATAGGAATTTCATATCTAATTGTTAATTAGATTCTCCCTTCTACCATATACATAAATATTATTCACACATTTTATTATGTGCATTTGTAATCATTTTTATTTTTTACTATAACTGATATAAATATTTTTAAAAAAAAGTTAGGGACATAAATTTGTAAAGAAAACTCTATATTTAGGTGACCATAATGACATTTATCCGTTAGGGGTTAATATCTTAAAAGTAAATAAAAATAAGTTGGATGGTGAAAATTTTGGTGGATGACAATTTATCTTGAAGATGAATATGAATTTTGCTTTGGAGGATTTTCATATTTTTATTGGCATTATCTATTATTAATGGCTTGAGTTTTCAAGAATGGTAGAATGATTATATATGTTAACATCACATAATGTTGTAAAATAGTTTATAACTTTAGCATTTTCTTTTAAGGAGAATTTTAAATAAAAATTATTTCTAAAAACATTTTGCTGAACATACTTTTCACATCAATTTTGGTTTTTGTCACCGTTGATTCGTTGAATCTTAATACTGATACAAATACTATTAGTTCATGTTAATTCACATATATATCATATAGGACTATTTAACTGTATTTTAAAAAATTTCTTAAAAAAAATCTGTATTTAGAAAAAAGACAAAGAGATTGTTTTAGAAATATCCCACACGAGATCCTCTGAATTTTGTTTAATTAAATGATATTTCAAAGAGGTCGTGCCAACCATGTATTTTTAGGGTCTTTTTCATTTTTTATTTTCGAAGTTACTATTACGTGAGAATAGGGCTTGTTTGGAAATCGAACTAAAGAGTAAAGATAAATCTTCAGATCTAAATTAAAGTCAATTTGGAATTAAAAACTAAAATTTCATTGCTGAGATCATTTCTTTTTTTTTTTTTTTTTTGTAATTAATAGGTTAAAATGCTAGAAAGCTATGTTTTAACATTTTTTAAAGGTGGCCTTTTTATATTAGAGAAAAATATATCTATTTCTATTTCTAAGATGCTTTCGACATAAAAACAAAAAAAAAAAAAAGATGCTTTCGACATGATTAAAACCGATACATATTTAATTTCTACTCGTCATTATTAAAACAGTTTTTCTTTTTCTTTCTAATCACTAAATGTGCACCTTCATTGTGAAGAAATTGATACGAACCCTATTTATTTTTATAAGTGACGTTGTAGACAATATCCTTTCCTTCATGACTAAGAAAAATATGATAGACGAATATTTTAACAACGTGATATTCACACAGACACACTAACATGAAAATTAAGTTGCACAATGGTTTCATTTTTCCTCCCTAATTATAATCAAGCATTTTATTATATTCCAAAAACTTCTTTTGCAATTGCATTTAGAAGAGTCATTTTCTAGCTGCTGGCATTAAGTAGAAAATAACAAGTGGGAAACATATCTTCTCCCTTCCATCTTTTTATCTTAAAAAAATAAATTATTGCTTTCTTTTTTTGGTATTTAACACCTTTGATCATTATATAAAGGTTGAAAATTACAATTTCACTTCATATTAGGGGGGGAAATCACCATTAAAAACAATTGGGAAATTTGATTTCTTATAGTAGTTTACCCTCCCTTTTTTATTTTTCCCTCTTGTTTCAAAAGCAATTTTGCAAATTGAAGACTGTAGTAATTTAATTGTTAAATTTGTAATACAACAATACTTATACAAAGGGGGTTGTAGTGTAAAGGGAAAACTGAGGCAATTTTGGAGGGCGTTTGCAATTTTAAATATGTTAGTTGGGCGGCGGGTGTCCCCCACATAAAAGCAAGGTGTGCATATTTACATGCTACCATGATCTTTCTTATTAAATATTCTTATTTTAAAAATATTATTATTTTATCTATACTACTGTTTAAGAGGATTTCCCTATTTTGACCAGATTTTTTTGTTTTAAAAGACCCCCACACCTCTAGGTTTAAGTAGAGACAAAACTAAAGGATAATCTAATAAAAATACATGTCTAACTTGCACTAAAACATTGCCTATAAAATAGGAACATTCTTCCACTAATTCACTTCTTCAAAGTAACTATACGTTTATTTTTTTTAATAGAAAAATAAGTTAAACAACTCACGTTACTGCTGTTTTTTTCCTTAAAAGAAACACCCCATGTTTATCCCAAAAAAAATAAATAAATATAAAAAAAAAAAAAACTAAATAGATATATACACATTTTTTTTTTTTATAAGTAGATACATCTTTAACTCCCACTAAAACGTTACATACAAAACATGACCACTTTCCTGATGGTTTTCAAATTGCTCTGCTACTTTTTTTTTTTTTTTTTTTTGGTAAAAGTTAATAATTTGCATTCATTATAATTTGGATGAAATAATATACTTATCACACCTCTAGGTTTTTTTTTGTGATTGAAAAATATAGTAATCCCAAATTATAATGGATTTAAATTGTTAACTTTTATAAAATAAAAATAAAAATAGAAGAGTCTCTGAGCACGTGCTCAAAGGCTAGTATTTATATTCTTTTTTCCTCTCATATTCTAAAGTTCTTAGGATAATTTTATTATAGAGTTCTTAAAATTCTATTAATTCATTTTATAATTTATGGAGTAGTTTCACAATGTCAATAATATTTATCAATCAATATTTTGACATCTAGTTGAATAAAATTTAATTTACTGATTTCAAAATAATTGATATAATCTTAAGAACTCTAAAAGATATTAATTTAAATGGCAAACTCTAAGATTGGAGGCAACATTCTTATAGAATCTAGGGCAGGAAATCTTTTTTCATGACTTATTTTATATAATTTGTGATTAGTACAATATTATTTCTATATAAATTTATCATTAATTGATACTACTTTTATTAATCAATAATTATAATATGTCACTTCAACGAATATAATTTTTTTTGAAGAACAATGATGAAAAATTGTAAGTCATTTGAACTTATTGTAAATTTTACCATCATTGGCAGTTGGCAATGATAATATTATATTTTGTAACCAAAGTTTCACGGTCTGGTCCTAGCTCTCATTCATGTGGACCAACTTATCAAATTTATGGAACAAACGGGAAAGCTTCGGAGAAAGTAAAATAAGTAAATAAACAAACAAATAAAGAAGAAGAATAAATCCCGAACTGCAATTATATATAAAATTAAATTAACGCAGCAGACTTTTTATTATTTTTTTATATATATATAAAATATAAAAATTTTATTCTAATTTAATTTAAGTATATATGTGTGTAAAATTTTCTTTTAAAAACTTAAATTTCGGTCCTTATCCTCACATTCCAAAAACACTTATACTTATAGATCGACTAGCATAAAAAATGTGCGAAGATACGCAACAGATCTTTAATATCCTTTCTTATAAATATTAAAATTTGACCCACTTGGTCGGTAGCAAATTGTGATAAAAATACTATATTTATAATTAGGAGTTTGAACAGTTACCTATTAGTATTTCTTTCTTTAATCAATCCTTAATAACTGAGATAATGTCAGTCTTCTCAAAAAAAAAAAAAACTGAGATAATGTCAGTCATGTTTCAGTTTTTTTAATGCTTTGTCGGAGAGCATAACTTGAAGAAACAGGATCCCATCAATCAATTTTTTTCTTTTAAAAAAAAAAATTTCCTACGATTGCAATCACTAGGGTAATTATTAATATTAAATAGACAGCTCACAAGTCATACCTCACGTATACTTAAATATTATTGAAAATTTTAAACACTTGCCTAAAACTTAGTTGGCAGCATTTTGAAAGTATTTAAGGGAATTCAAAGTTCAAACTAGTAGGAATAGAACTTGCCAACAACTTATTTGGCATCATCTTGAAATCTTGAACTTTATTTTTACCTTTTAATTTGACTTCTGTACATGAATTGTATGCACATTTTTGCCTAGTAGTAGTTTGCTTAATCTATTTCCTTTCAATAAGATCTCCCATTCAAAATTTACTAAGATCCAAACTCCAAATTACTTCGAGTTCAAAGTTTTTCCCCCTAATGTATGGTTTCTCTCTCCTTAAATAGGAGCACATATGTTAAGATTGTAAACTTATTTAACTCCAAGAAAAATTAAATGACTTTGCCATTGATTATAATAATTATATAGCATTTCGAGATGCAATAGTACTGTTTTTTGTAGGATTGTTTAAACGTTGATGACCATGGCAGTTAAATTCACAATCCAATCCTACCTAAGATAGAAAGGGCCTTTAAAACTGTATCATAAAATTCTACCTAAGATAGAAAGGGTCTTTAAAATAGTATCATAAAATCAACTCAAGGATCATAAAATCTTACAAATTATTAAAATGCCTAATAGTAATATAGCAATAAGATATTATATTACTATCTTTTTTTTAATTATTTTTTTATAATTCAATAATTGGGGTGGAAGAATTCGGACCAGATGTCTTATTTAGAAATACTAAAATATGTCAACCAATTGAGTTACAAGACTTTTAGTCAATTACAACTTTAATACCCAAATTTAATTATATGGTATATAATATATGATGTTAGTGACCACCAACCACACTAGTCACACGTAACATAAAAATAAATTTAGATTATATGTATTGAATGATGTCATTTCAAAGTTTTTTTTTTTCTTCATTAATGATGTATTTAACTGCCGTTTACCTAATTATCTAAGTCCAAAGGAAAATCCTTCTTTATATTACAAAAAAACAGATATAACCCTGTACATAGCTATAAAGCTATAAAGTTGTACTTTAATTGATGAATAAGACACAATGAAAACACACTTAATTGACTTACTGCTACATCATTATCATCATAATCAAAATCATGATTGGAAGTTCGCAACATAAAAATCTAGATAACACTTTCTAGTGCCTGCTCCACTTTTAGCATGCAAACCTATGTGGGAAGGACCTTCTTGGCCTATGTAACCATATCAATTTTCTTGGTAAGTTTTAGCCTATATTTTCCACCACCCAAGAAAAAGGAAAGACGTGATGTTTGATGTTCAGCATCTCACAATTCACAAACTTGGAGGATGTGAACGAAGGAGAAGGACCAGGTGGGGTTTCCAAGGAAAGTGATAGCTTTCTTTGTGGGTAAAATGTCATGTTCTTTAAGGATGGAGGACCAAAAAGAAGGTGGTTGCATCAGTATAGTATGTGAAGGGCATGCCCGAAAGCTTTGAGAAAGTTGTGACCAAATGGTGATCAGAGAGCAGAAAAAGCAGAAAAGAGACAAAAGAGCAATAGGAAAATCACCTTGGATTCTCACACTCTCTCTCCAAAGCTTCAGGTCTAGCATGTTCTTCAATATAATTTAATTATTACAGTACGTGAGAAACCCACTCTTGTCCATACTTCAAAGTGCAGGGCCACAATAAAACTCAAACTACTTTACTTATTAGTCCATTTATTTATCATAAGCCTGCCTACCCACATAATTTTTTCAAAGCTGCTGAAAACGGATATAGGAGTTGGAGCTCAGTAATTCATTGCCTAATCAATAATTATCAAGGACTTGGTTCAAGACTAGCTCTCCATTGCACTAGATTGGTCACGATGCCGATATGCATCTACTTTTGGCAGTGTCTAGTGCACTAAACCTAAGCTTTACTCAATTATTAATGGATCTTGTTATCGAGTTGTTGTAAAATAGCGGAAACTCAAATTACCAAGATTGATTGTGAAAATATTTTAAGCTTGAGAAAGATTTTCAAACTAATCAATAGGAACGAAGGAAAATTAATCCAAAAGAAAATAGACACAAAACACCAAGAATTACGTGGTTCGGCAATAGCCTACATCCACGGGCAACAACGAACAAATTTCACTATAACAAATTTGGGATAATACAAATTGTTGTAAAGGCACTCTCACAAACCCAAATCCCAAATACAACCAAATAACTCTCTCTCACAAATACAAAACCAAAGAACCAAAGGTTCACAAATACCAAGTGCGAATTGCACACAAACCAAAGAGAGAGTCACAAAGCAAATCCAAAAGTTGCAACACACCAAGAGAGAGCAAATCACCAAACCGCAAAACCAAAATCAAGCAGTAACAAACCCCTCTCACTATTCTAAATTGCAACTCACAAATATCAAATAACCAAACAAAGAGAGAGACTTTTTCTCACACACTCTCATCTCTTTCTCTCTAATTTTCTGTAGTAGCACTATGCTTATATAGGAGACTTGAGTTGGCTAGTATATCCAAACCAAGAAGGACTAGAATTCTTTTCCACACACAAAAGGAGAATCACTCCTATTCCAAATAGAATTCAAAATCAAGTGGTAGACAAGACTTCTAATAAAGCTTGATAACTTCAAACAACAGTAACCCAAAAGGAGTAAAATTCCTTCCTTATCCAAATCCAACAAGGAGTTGAACTCCTAATTCAAGCCATATTCTACACGAGTGTCTTAAGGGCAATCATTAAGATAGGATTTTCAATGTAGTCGATTCACTTTTTCTAGATGGTCGAGCATACTAACTTTTACTACTTCTCTAGCTTCCCAATATAGAAGGCATTCATTTTATGGTCATGTTAATGAGTGTTTTAAGGGCACAGATTAAAGACTAATAAATACTCAATTATAAGTTGTAATGCATAATTAAAAAAAAAAAACATATTAATAATTCATTGACTTACACCCACAAATTTAGTGTGTGTATTTTCTTGGATATATGTGTATAATTTGACTTTATTTTTAAAAGTGTATAAAAATATTATTTAATAAAGCATTAAATGCATTTTAACCATTGCCTTTAGGACATTTATTAATAAAATCCTTCATTTTATTCTTCTTAACAATTATCTTAAGAGCATCTAATAATATTTTTCATTGTCAATTGTTCTAAGAAATGATCAATTTAATCGATTAATCATTTTTCTAGCACATGTCACTTCCTTAAGATATGAAAATTGTTATAAAGAAGATTGTCTATTACATTACCCTTCATGTATATTTTATCAAATAGAAGAACTCTCCCTCTCCCCCTTATGTTTATTTATATTTATTATAATAATATATTGTGTGTTTGTGTTGTGTCCGTGAATGATGCACGCGTCCATCAAATTTTTTATTCTTTTATTTTTGGCTGAATTGTCCATCATTAGCAAATTGAAAATGAAATAAAAATGTCATTGTATTTGGTATGAGAATTTAGTTGAGGTGGATGACCGTCCAACCAAAAGTAGGTTTATTAGGATCAAGAAAATCAATGCTTTCTTTCTTCCCAATTGATTTTTTTTTTTAGACATGTTAAATGGTCATGAATTGCATTCACTAGAGTAGATTTCCATTTCCTTAACTAGGACAAAGGCTTAATTATTTTGCAGAGAGTAAACGTTGACCAACTTTGTTTACTTGTGTTGAATGTGTCTACCATTTACCCCCAAAAGGTGTAGAACATGTGTTAGACTTAAACCCCGTGACAGCGTAACTATGTTTATACACCTAAATTCCATCAATTTATAAGTATTCAACATTCAAGAATTGCTTATAAAATTTTATCTGCAGTCTGAAGATTTTATTAAGCCTTTTGAAGGTGTGTAGTAATCAAAATGCCATTGAAATCAAGTGTTGAAATAATTATAAACCATGAGTCCATTCTAGGTTGCTATTATGTTTATTAAAACAGAACATAAAGCATTAACGGCCCAGGCCAGGACCAGTGACGTAGGAAAGGACATGCACATATTCTTGGTTCTTCTTATGTGGGTCTTTGTATGCAATTATGCAGAGAATGTCCTGAAGCTTTGTATGCTTAACAATGGCTATACAGAATAACCAGGGCCCCCTACCAGAAAGACGCAACTGCTCCTATTCTTTATTTGGTTGGTGGGTTAGGTCATGAAACATTGAGAGGACCAGACTTGTAAAGAAGAATTTCCTTTCACAAGCAAAACACTCTCGGTATTGGAACTACTTTTCACATTGCAAATTTAAGAAAACAGAACATTGGTTAAATAACACCCTTATAACCTAAATATACAGGAAAAATTGTAACCCTAAGAGGAGCAATCTTCACAAGTAAATTTTAATTCATTCTGTGTCATCGTTTCCTGCCTGAAACAGTCTTCTTCACGGCTCCCACTGAGACTAAAAACTGATCAAGGGATGATAAGGTCTTCATGTCATCTGGAGGGAAGTAACTGGCCGCCTTTCCCATAAGTGATGCGAAGAGAAGAGAGAGTGAAGGCCATGTGGCATAACGCTCACCCAAGAGGTCATCAAGAAATGCGAATGCAGCTAAGAAATCAGACCTGCTTGCATTTATTGGAGCAGCAAAATGAGCAGGAATTACTCTCTTGAACCTCCAGTCCCGTGCAATGCCATCAATCCAGTCCCTGACCTGAATTTTAAAGCACATACGATTGTCATACATACTTTCTTTTGTTTCGGTGAAACAACAGTGTACTTTCAAATCACCATTAAAAACTCAGTCACAACACTCAATTCAGTTTCACTACTATAATTTAGTGTGTCCTCATGAAAAACATCCAAGGGTAATTCAAAAACAAAACAAAAAAAGTCCACAAATCCTCTCCTTTAAATGCCTCTTTTGGTTGGTTCAGTTGCAATTAAGTTATAGTATTCAACATCTAGGCATGAGTGGTAGCTCAATGTTTCTTATGAAATGCTAAGGCATATAAACCACCCTGTTATGCATATATTTGGTGTAAAAATGATAGGCAGCCACACTAACCAATGTCTGTCAAAGAGAGGAGCAAAACCTATATTTAAGAGCACCCCCATCCCCACCCCCCCAAAAAAACATAAAACAGGAATCTGCATTGGACTAGGGTAGCTACCTTTTCAGGAACTTTGCTGAACACCAATGTCTTTACAATGGGTGAAACAATCAACTTTTGTGACATCTGAGCAAAGCTAGCATTAGGCTCCAACAGATTTGATGGACCAAGAAACAAAATTTGTAGAACCATTCGTTCCCACCCTGCACCAAAACTCATGTCTAACTCAATACTTTGTGATAGGTACATACACTTAAGTTGCTTTCACATTTGTCTTAAATCCACTAACAAACACCAAAGAATGTGCTATTTGGATTTCAAGAGAGGACTAACCTTTTTGACGGTTCCTCATGTTGTCAACAATTGGTTCCTCTGGAACTTCCTTTCCTTTACTAAGAATTTTAACAGCCAAACCATTCTTTGCAGATGCTAACAAGGATTCTTTACTTATGCACTCTGGTGGCTGCCTTGGTACAAAAATTACAGCATCTGTTATAAGTAGTGTTCTTGAACGCTTATGATAGAATGCTACCTCCACATATGGCCCAATTCCTGAAATACTCCACAAGCAAATCAATTATCACTACTTTTGATTCATGAAAACATAGTTAAGGTAGTTGATGCATAGTTTACATTACCAACTTCTGGCGAGCTTAGAATTTTATGTTCAATCTCATCAGCCCACGGGGTTGACGAGTCCTCATCTTTCAAGGTTTTAGCACGAAAAATACCAAAAAACTCAAGTGGCAAATTCAAGGGCCAACTCCATTGCCTTGGGGCCACCCATACCTGAGCCCGAGGGAACTTTCTAGAAAATGGGCCAACAAATATTTTATGTTCATAAGCAAAAGTAGGCAGGACAATGTATTCTACAGGAGCTCCTAACTCCTTCACAAGCTGGCAAAAGACCAAGAGGTCATAAATAAGACACAGGAAATCCATAGAAATGCAAGATATGCAGAATTTTGGAGGCCAAGACTAAAATAACTTAGATTGAAAGTGTAAAAAAGAGGGATTAAATTAGTATATTGAGGAAGATCTTGCATATCTGGTAATTATGACTACCGACTTTTCCCGGACCAGTTGATCTTTCTTGATGAACAATTTAGATTTTAGAGTAGGTATCACGTAAGGGGCTGGTTATATTGCATTTTGGAAATACTTTTCTTCCTTTTGAGAGAGAGAATAGTAAACTTTGTTTTAATGAAAACAGGGAGGCATTATCAAAATGTTTTGTAATTGATGCCCATATAAGTGATTAGGGTCCTGCTGTGCTGATTTTAATGTAAAAAATGTGACCATGATATCTGTTTAAGTGATTAAGATCTTGCTATGATGATTTCAGTGCAAGAAATGTGACCGCATTTAATCTATTCACACTCCCTATTTATAAATTATAATACATTGCAATCAACTCAACTAAACAGCACTTTATGGAAAATATTTGGACATAGCTACATAATTCTCTGTTGCCATTTTCCAAAGTGGAGTTCTTAGATAGCCTTGAAAGAATGACCGGTATCATTCAGCACAGAAATAATTTGATAATAAAAGATCCTTTTAAGTATTTAAATTTATTCAACAAAAAATGCTGTAAACAACCCAAATAATAAAACTAATTATTCAAAAAATCTGAATTACAAGTAGCCAAGTTTTACATGCCAAAAAAAGAGTATAAGAAATTTTTTATGCATTTGTATTTCAATTGCCACCAATCTTAATAGTATTCATATTATATAGATTAACATAATTAAAGAAAAAGATGGAACCTGAATACACTCCTCAGTTGGAGCAATCGGGGCATGGACCCATAATCCACCAGATTTGAGTTTAATGATTGTCATTCGAATGTTCGTGGACACACTGCTGAATCCTAATGCTTGCTCTTGTTCGAATAGCCATATGCAGCCCTTCACAGCCTAAGAAAGATATTAATAGAAGGGACATGTTAGTGCATAAAAAGCAGAACTTCTAACTACATTATACATTATCATATGATATGACCAGTTTATTACTTCAAGTTATAGCATGCTTAATGAAATATCAACCTAGCATTTGAAATTGCAAGCAGACAAGGAGAAAGAAACCATTCTTTGTTTAGGCATATTTGTTCCTTTTTTCTTGTTCATTCCTCTGGCACTGCTTGTATTTAACTGTATCTAATCTATTGTACTTTCCAATCAAGATTGCACCATTTGATACAGATTGATGCAATGATTTCTGATTCAGAATGCTGAACCTACCGATCTAGAAAAATTCTTATCATCCTTATACATTAAAGCATCATATAGAAAAACTAAAGCACACCACAATCCCAACCTACAGAGTTTACTTAGGCTACCATTAAAGGCTCCTCAAAACAAATAAAAAATAGAGGCTATACTTAAGGTACCTAGAGAGGTTATGTTAAGTGGTGGCTTTGGAAAAGAAAGTCTAAAGTAAATAGATTTGACTAAGGATATGCATGATGGAGATATAACTAGTGCAAGAAGAAATGAAGGCATCACAAATAAGTTTCCTATCACCATTGATTTGCATTAAGTTCATATCTTTTTGCATTGGTAATGAATGAGCTCACTAAAATCGATTTAAGAGAAAGTCCCTTGGTGTATGCCTTTTAAAGTTGATATAGTTTTAGTGGATTAAACAAGACATGGAGTAAATCTCAAGTTAGAAATTTGGCAGGACGCTTTGGAATCTGAAGGGTTTCGATTAAGTAGGATTAAAACAGAGTACATATATGTTTGATAAAAGTAGAAACAATGATGAAGGGGCTATAAGACTTGATGGTCAAGAGATACCACTTTTGATATCTTGGATCAATAATTCAAAAAATGGAGAGATTGAAGAGAATGTGAACCATAGGATAAAAGTAGGGTAGATGGAGTGGAGAAGCACATCAAGAGTATCGTCAATTGTGTCATCGTAGAATACCTATTAAGTTAAAGGGACAGTTTTATAAGACTTCTACAAGATCAGGTATGCACTATGGGTTGAGTGTTGGGTTGTTAAGAAGCAATATATTCATAAAATTAGTGCAACTGAAATGAGATATTAGGGGTGGCTCCTATTGATACAAAAAAAAGGAGAGACAGTTGCTTTAGATGGTTTGGTCATATTTAGAAGAGAGCGATTAAATGCACAAGTGAGTTGATTCAAGTTGAGGTAGCAAAAAAGGTGCATAAAGAGCAAAGAGTAAATATCACTTGAGTTCTGTCAAGAGCAGGGCAAGGAAGGAAATTCAACATAACTTTCATACTATCAGCTTGCGGAATAAATTTCCATTATTATAGAGTTAAAAAGTAAATTTCTGCATCTTAAAGATGATAGATCCTCCATGATTAAAACTTGCTTAGCTGTTTTGACAGAGAATCATTAAAATATCTGGAAATCAACCAAGTGGTACTTGGACAAGCTGTAACCTATGAAAGAAAATGGAAACCACTTTCTATGTATTGGACCAACAAAGTATGCAAGAAATCATGCGCATTGACTGCAGTGGTTAAGTGAGTTCATGAACCATTTTTTGGAAACTCTATTTCCAAAATCATGTTTCAGGAATAGTAAAAACAATATGTGGTAAGTTGATAGTGTATAAAGTGGAACACAAAAAATGGACGGAAGGATTTGTATTCATGTTTCAGAAGCCTTGAAATACTGGCAAAATCTTACCACATATAGACACCACACTATCTCCCCCTAGCAAAATCATATGCTTGCCAAAGCCATAATTTGGATTAACTAAGCAAGCATATGGGAAACCATGACAAAGAGAAAAGTGATAAACTGATAATAGACAAATCACAAACCACAGAAACTTACTAGACCACTCAGTTGAACATAAACATATAATACAAAAATCTTAAAAGATAGAAAAACAGTTTCCCTTCTTAATAAGTGAAGCCAATAAAGAAACAGCAATCAAAGCAATACAGACAAAGGCAATAAACTGAGACAAATCCAAAGAAATTCAATATTGGAAACAAATGACAGCTAATTCCAATAAAATGAAGAGAAAACAAAGAAGAAATTAAGAAAGCTAGCTAAGAGAAACATTAAAATGAATAAAGTGAAGTTGAAGGCAAAGAAGCAGACCTCAGTCCTTATAGTGCTCCTGTTGAGAAAAGGGCCAAGAGGGAAAGGAAATCCAGTGAAGTTGAAATAAAACCTGCCACCACGATTGGTTGTGGTTGTGGCTGTGTTGGTGGCGAGGCTTGCTGAAGGAACCACCAAACTGATGGCATGATCTGCATCTCTTCTCTTGTTTCTGGGTTTTAGCTGCTTCAAGGAGGACCCACCAAGGAAACTACAATTTGGGTCTCTCAGAAAGACTGGGTTCTGCTTTTGCAAGATAGAGGATTTTGGGGAAGGAACAGCAATGGTTGCCACCATTTTTTTTGAAACCCAAGCCCTCTTTTCTTTACCATAAACTAACTAACCAGTTGGACTGTTGGAGTTCGTACACAGCAGAATCTAAGGTTTCAATTCCAGGTTGTGTTTGTGACACGTGGGTGATCTATGTTGGATTGTCCTACGTGGATTTTTAGATTTATTGTGGATGGTGGAGGAAGAAAAAAAAGAAGAGATCACGTAGAAATGGAAATCAGCAGAACTTTCTAGAACCGTGATTTTAAATTTTTAAAATTTGTTTTTAATACAATTGTTAGATCCTCAATTCCTCATAAATTGCAACTAAATAATGTTATGGATACAATATTTTCTTAATTGTTTATATGATTTATTATGATTAAAAAAATATTGCTTTTATTTGAGTTATTATTAACACTATTTTTATCATATATCAATCACATTAGTAGTTTGCGAAAAAAAGTTGTGGTTTGCAACCAGAGCAAAGCATTTCTTAGTATTGTTTACTTCTCGCTCTAAAGATTGAACTTGTTTTGAACTTTGCACACTATTGAAGGAAATGTTATCTCTAATTTTTATTCAGAAGTTTGGTAGGGTGTTGAATACATGCATAGCATTACATATTTGCCTTTGGCTTAGATGCGGAAAAGCAGTTGGTTAATATGTGTGTCTAAATGAGGTCATAGCATCATGCCAAATACAATTAAGACAAACAAGATGCAATTTTTTTTTTTTTTTTTGGGTGGACAAGATACATATGGGAAGGCAATGCACACAAGTTTTTGATGCATGACAATCAAGTGGAAAATAAAAAGAACAATAAAATTAAAAGATAAACCCTAAACAAGAAACTTAGGCATCAACACCTACCTAAGGCGTTAGGACTTAGCTCCCATTAGAAAATCTCCAATCTAAAATTTCATTAATCAATCATCTATCCTCAAATATAAATAGACCAAAGTTTTTACAGAGTTAAAGCTTCTAGGAAGTAAAAAGATGAAAGATAACAACTAATGGAAACTAATTCTAATTGAACTCAAATACTAATCTCTATCTAATTTCAAATCCTACCCTTATTTGAATAAAAGTTTACAACTATCCAATTTCCTATGAGATAAATACAAAAATCTGAAAATATAAATTCTAAAATAATTTTGGTTTTGCTCTAACATCGGTTGTTCAATCACTGGAACATTTAGTCAAAATTATAGCAGATATTTTGGAGCATCTTCAATCTTTTTCTTTTTGGAAAGCCTCACATCTCATGTACTTAGGCAGTGGCATGCAATATTATTTTATTTTTGTTGCATTCTCTTGCTAGTTGGGCTTGTGATTGTAACTTTCCGTTTTGGGCACCTCAGATGGAGATGAGTAGTATTCCCGCTTGATTATGGAATAAGAATAAAGCTTCTTATTAGGCCCAAAAAAACAGGGTCAAGATGTAGTACTGTGCTAGCCACAATATTCATGGCCTCCGCTAATACAGATCATTCCTGAATTCAAGGAATTACCAGATTTATACAATGGATATATATCACCTTGTCCCCACACCAGAGCTAGTTGAAGAACCATGGTAAAATTACACACTGTTCAATAGACAAGCTGTTCAAGAGAAATGTTGTTACACTGCTGCAAATTTTTAATGATCCAATCTTGCTCAGACTAACCAGACATAAAATACAGCAACTAAAAAACAAAACTATAGAATCATCAGAACAGCTTTACCTGTCGCAACTTCAAATTTCATAAATCCAGTTTTACATCCACCATGACCTCTATTTTCTTTTTCTTTCTTTTTTTCTTTTTTTTTTTTTTTTTTTTGAAAAGTAAAATAATTTCATTTGAGAGAGGAGCTAGGGCAAATGCACAAAATATGCAATAAACCACTCTTAAGAAACTATACTCTAAGAATTAAATGATCTAAAAACTTCAGAAAAGAAGATACAGGGATCCTACCCAAGCTAGTCATCAAATCATACAAAGATCTTAAAGCAAATTGCTTAAAAACATGATTTAAAAATTCAACCCCATCAAAAGTTCAACTGTTCATCTCTCACTAAATTGTTCACAATACTCATTGATACAGCTTTCCATTTCTTGGAACTTATGTTACAATAAAATCTTCCTAGCAAACATTCTAGCATCCATTGCAGTCTCCGGCATAACCCAAACCACCCTGAATAAAGTACACACAAATGACCAAATATCCCAAGCCACTGACCTATGCTATGAAGTAGAAGGTGCTCCATGGACTCCCCTCTATTCTTGCACATACAACACCGGTCAACAATCACAAGACCTCGTTTTCAAAGATTGTCCACTGACAACCCTCGGTGATTTGCCCAATGTAACAGCAAGTAAAACAGGTAAAGAGAAAATAAAAGAAAAGAAGAAGCAACCTTCTGAGGCACCTTAGCACCCCAAATGCTCCTCTAAGGAATAGAACTCCTCTGGATCCTCTCAAAAGATCATAATACAAACTAATTTCAAACTTTCTACAAAATGATCCTCTATTTGACCAGACAGAAAGTTGAATACGACAAATCAAACAAGACAAGAACACAAACAAATCCAGTAAGCTGTCATCTACAGCCACAAAGTCATTCAGGAGGTGTAAAATGCAAAGAACTCTGCCTGTGACTTAAACAAATAATTACAAACAGGACATAAACCAATATTAAGTTGCTTGATCCCAAATCTATCATCAACCAACAATAATTAAATTACATAACTATAATATAGAAATATTCCATACAAACAAATACTCAAGCTCTTCATATATGGTCTTCATGATAATTACCTATTACAACTGTGTAAATAACCTTAGGATATCCACAATCCAACTATGTCTAGGAAAATGAAAATTCACTTCAAGACTTGGATGCACCAACACTATAAAATTTCAGTCATTAATATCACAGCCATCATACCAGCCAGATTCTAAAATCACTAAAAATGAATCTGAAAATGAAAGTCTTGAATGGTACTGACATTGAGTGTCTTTCAAAGGGAAGCATTGGGGCAGCCTTACGGTGGAAAGTCGTCGAATTATAAGTTTCATGGTTCTTTGGATAGAGAGGATGCATTTTTATAGGAGCAAACATCTATTCACAGCAATTGCAAACCCCGAATAGCATCTCAAGTGATGATTTCTCTCACAAGCCAATCCAGACTAGGATATGCAAAGTACAGAACGAGAAATGACGGGAGAGCAAACAGAACTGTGACAAGTATGTACAAAGCCAAGATGGCTGCACTAGCAGGTATTGCATAGAGGACGATCAGAAGAAATATAACAACCAATGGGAATTTAGCCGTCAAATGAACAAAGAAAATCAGCGACTTCCGAAGGGAAGAGTGTAACGTCTCCACACTGAGATAGTTACTGAGACGACCATGGTCATGGTGGGATCCTGATGGCTCAGGATGACGAATATATTGTCCCCTCCTGAGGTTACCACTGCTTACTTGACCTCCCATTGGCAAATTTCCATTTGTAGGCCAGAGTGATTGTTGATCCCTAGCGAAGGAAGAATGAGACTTCACTCTGTCACCATGCATGCTCTCAACCATCCAGAGAAGAAAGTAGTTCTTGCGAGGAAACTTGAGATTTCCCCTGTAAACCAGACGGAAGGATAAGAGATTGCACCATGGGCAGGAGATAAAGAGTGGAAGCTGAATTGGTAGAGTGGGAAATTTCACAACAGCCCATTGCAGTCCCAGAATGCAATTTTTACAAAGGGTATGGCCGCACCATAAGACATATGGTACATTTTCAACGATGTTAAAGGATTCCCAGCATATTGGGCACTCTAGTCCTTCCTCTCTGCTAGCAATAGAAGAAGCCTCATCATCAGAGCATTCAGAAGCAGCTTGGGTTTGGTTAATAGAGTCATTTTTCAGTCCAATATTTCCAGCTATGCAATTGGATGCAAAACTCCACATTTTAGTATTTGAGGAACAATGACCATAAAAATAACATCACTTCCTAAGTTTGCCACAGAAACCTTGAACCAAGGTGTCTATTACCATAATGACAACTGGAAACACGTTACTCCAGAAACTTAACCTGAAAGAGAAGATAAAGTCAAGCAAATCATCTAGTCTGCAGCATATTGGTAAGAGATAAATTACTGATACACGGTAGATTAACATGGTATCAAAGTAAGAAGTCCCAAGTTCAATTCATGTCTACTCTACTCTACTTCTCATTTAAAATCTCACTTGTTAAGCCTCACCTATTAAAAGGGAGTTAGAGCCCACATGTGAGAGAGCGTTAGAAATGCAGTTAAATGATTAAATTTACCATTTTCAGCTTTAAACTTTTGAGAGAATCAGTAAATTAACAACTATATAAGAAATACTAGTAGTTGCTTCAGATCAAAATTCACAATTCCCAACAACATATACTGCAACATCTAAACGTTCACTCTATCAAAGCAACGCCTGAACCAGTTATAAGTAACCTTATGTCCACAACAAAACTAATCCCCCAATTCAATTTCTAGAACCACAACCAAGTTTCAAATTGACACAAACTACCGAAGGGTCAAACTTCGAATCAATAGTGCAAAAAAGAAAAAAAAAGTTTTTTGTTCGTTTTGACGAATACCCATTTCAAAATCCAACCCCATTCCAATATGGGTCTTTGGAAATTAGCCTTTCCAAAAAAAAAACCAACGCAGAAACGCAAGAAATAATCACCATAAAAAAAAGCTACAAACCCATACGTGAAAATCTAGGACAGAAATGGAGCAAAAAAAAAAAAAGAAATTGGCAAAGGATCTGTACAATTCAAAGCATGATAAACCATTATTAATAGTAAAGCTAAAAAGCTCAGAGTATGAACAGGTAAAAGAGAATTGAGAGACGATCTTATATTCTTACCGATTTGTTGGGTTGAAGCGCTATTTTGCTAAGAGAGAAAAATAAAATAAAATAAAATAAGCTTAAGCGGGTTCAGAATCAATTCAAACCCCCAAATCCAATCTCTCTCTTTCTTTATTTGTCTGAGGACTGAGAATCCTGGGCTGTTGCTGAAACTTGTGAGAGCGTCCACGATGAGAGATAAACTACTTTTTCTATTTCACTCATTTTTTAAAAACACTTCTTTTACACTATAATTTCATTAATTAGAATATTATTTCACTGTTAAATTTTTTATTACTCCCTCCAATTATTTCTCTTTTTTTCGATATATATATATAAATTAAAAATAAATTTACATATAAATAATAACCGCATTACACTATTACTAATTTACTAAAGTAACTTGTTGATATTCCATGCGATATGTCGTGCGTTTTCAAAAAATTTGTGAAAAAATATCTTTAACTCATTGGATTCATCAATACTATTATTTTTAGTTATTATAGTCATAGGTATTTAACGAAGCTTGCTAGTAAAACTAAATTTAAACTAAACCATAGTCTCTAGTCATATTTTCAATTCCAAAACTATGTATGCTTTGTTATATAGTGTATGAAGGGGATGGAGACAAATACATTTACATTGTTTGAGAAATTATAGACATCAACATAAAAGGAAAGAAGTACCACCATTCACGATGTTTATTAATTAGAAATAATATATATCTATTCATTTCAATTCAACCCATTACCCATGATGTTTACAATAAATAAATAAATAAATATATCAAATCTCCTCTTTTTCATTTTTTACATAGTTACGTTTGGTTATCTTAAAAATGTAAGATGTAAACAAATTGAAGGGATAAAACACAATTACAAAATAAAAATTGTAAAACATGAAATAAAGAATATGCCTAGCAATTGAAAAATTGAAACTTGTAGAGATTTATAAATGCCAAACACCCTTTCTCACCATGGGCAAACCAAATCCTAACCAACCCACCAAAAATATATTAGTCACAAACCATCAACATTGACATGGAATAGTTGAAGAATAACGTAAAACTGAAAGAAATAAAAGGAAAAATTGGCATCTTGAAGGGAAATTTCCATTATGCTGATACATTGGTGATTTTTGCAAAGGAAAGGAGAGAGAACAATTGGATATGCTTGGATTCCTTGCCATTGCCCTTGTCATTGCTTGTGATTAATCATGCAAAGCTAGAAATCATATTGAGAAATTTAAATTTTAAAAAGGAAAAAAAAAATAAACATAAAAAGGAGAAACTTAAAAAGAAAAAAGAAGTGATGGTAGAGGGCATACTAGGGGTGTTCACCAAACTGCATAAACCACACAAACCGCAAAAACCGCACCAAAACCGCCCGCAAAATGGCATAACCGTACCGCACCGCAAGTAATATTGCACCGCACCACACCACACCACACCACACCACACCACACCACAAGTAATATTGCGGTTTGCGGTTTTATAATAAAAAAACCGCACAAATCGCACCGCACCGCACCGTCTCTATATATTAATATATTTAATTATTTTTAATATTAAATATATTATTAATAATTTAATAACCCTAGTTTTCAAAAGAAAAAAATAGTTTGATAATCCTAGCAAGTGTTGATCAGGAAAACCAACCCAAAATAAAGAAAAACTAGCTCAATAATTTAAAACTCTAGGACCAAAACAAAGGGAAAAATTAGTTTTGGGCTGGGTAGAAAAAGCCCAAAATTTGAAAAATATACAAACTTCAAATCATTCAAACCGCATTTTATACACCTTACTGCATATGTGACTGCAAAAATGAGATGCGGTGCGGTTATGGTTTTGGGTAAACTTTAAACCACCGCACCGCACCGCACCGCACATGTGACCACAAAAATAAGGTGTGGTGTAGTTATGGTTTTAGCTAAACCGCACTGCAAAATGCGGTGCTAAAAATGGCCCAAAACCGCACTGCACCGCATCGCGAACACCCTTAGGGCATACTATATCTGTGATTTAGTCTTTATATATATATATATATATATAATTTGAGAAGAAATTCATTGCATTAAAGAAAAGGCAGAACAATAGATGGCCATTAGACTAAGCTTTAGCAATGTTAGCAATACAATCAGACTCATCCTTAAACTTAGTGGAAGGACTATCTAGAAACAATGCAACCTTGTTAGCTAACCGGTGTGCAGCCTTGTTAACTTGAGCTTGATGTGATCAGATTTCCATGCTTGTAAATCTGATACAGCAAGCTTTTCATCCTCTTTGAGATGGCCAATTCTTTGATGTATTTCTGCTTGATTAGTGAGAGCATTCATATTGATAAAGAGTCACTTCGAAAATTGTGAGCATTTTTAATAGTGATTAAGTCTAGGCTGGAAGTATGTTAAGATATAATTGTGTAAAGAAGAAAAGAGAAGGAAATTGAAAGGGGCAGGCAATTGAAGGGACTGAAATTCTGAATAGCCAATTGAATTGATGGGAGGAAATTAAAGGGTTTGAAATTCTAAATAGCTAATCAAATTGATGAGGAGAGAGAGAGAGAGAGAGAGAGAGAGAGAGAGAGAGAGGAGTAGTGTTAAACAATAAGGTGTAACTATTATAAAAAAAAAAAAATGGCTAAGTTATCAAAGAATGACGCTACTTGGCAGGACCTCATACTCTCTCACATGAGGTCTTTGCTTTTATATGTATATTAATTGATAATTCAAATTTACATAAGTTTACATTAATTGATGTGAGTAGAGATTTTGGTTTTGGATTTGGAATTTTATGTCATCCCATAAAATTTAGTTTTACTATTTTAAGTTTTTGACTTTTGTAGTATCAAACTTTAGTTTTACTTTTTTAGTTTTGACTTTTGTAGTAATCATTTATTAAAGTATTCTGGTTCATTTAAGAATAAGAAAAGTCACATTAATATTTTACCAAAAATTTAGTGTTTATTTGGAACTAATTTATTTAGTTTTTTGCTAAAATTTTTTGGTTAAAATTGTACTAAAGTATACTTTTCTTTTTAGAATGAGTGCTAAAGTATACTTGTAATTTGAAAAAGTAAGAAAAATTGAAATTTTAAAAAGATGTATATAAAAGCTAAGAGTCTAAATTTGGTAAAGATGCGATGTGAAACTTTCTAGACACTTAATACTCCTTAACACGCACAATAACAACCTAGTAAGATCCCATATTAGCAAACACGAGTATCTAATCAAATCATATCAGCAAACTTCATCCTCCTCCTCTTACCATCGGACTTCCATCTTGGTACACACGTAATTGGACCTCATTTTTAACTGGGTTTAAAAAAAAAATCTATCATAGACAGATATTAAATCAATTGTTCACCAAATCAGCAAAACCCATCAATATTTCAAAGATTAACACCTAAACCCATCAAAATTTCATAATGCAAATTGAGAAAAACAAAAAATCAAGATTTTTTTTTTTTTGTTGAGGTTGTTGGCGACATCTTTAGCGGGTTGGGTGGTTCTTCTTCAGAAGGAAGATGAGATTTTGGGATCTGAGATGTGAATCGAATGAGAGAAAATGAAACATAATTGTGTGTGTCAAGTTTTATTCTTTAATTTGCAATAAGCTGATGTGACATAACATGACTAAAGGGTGTAAAAAGTGGTTTTGCACCCATCCTAATAAAATATGCACTCTTAATTTAATTGGACCGAGTTTTCCTTCAAATTGATTTGGATAGTAATTCATAAAACCATCAACATGTATAGTATTAAAGGTTCTTGATGATTATGAAAGGGAGTTAGGACAAAAGTTGAATAGAGAGAAGACGTCGCTCTTTTTCAGCAAGAATACAAGAAGGGAGATCCAAGAGGAAATCAAAAATAGCTTCGGGGCTCAGATCATGCATAAGCACAAAAGATATTTGGGGCTGCTTACCTTAGTGGGGAGAGGAAAGAGAAAGGCTTTTAATGGGATAAAGGACCAAGTTGGAAGGAAAATAGCGGGGTGGAAGGGTAAATTACTATTAAACGCAGCGAGAGAAATTCTTATTAAAGCAGTTGCCTAAGCAACTCCAACATACACAATGAGCTGCTTTAAACTCTCAGATTCCCTGTGTAGAGAGTTAAACTCCTTGGTTAGCCAATTTTGGTGGGGTCAGAAGGATAAGGAAAGGAAGATGGTGTGGATATCATAGGGAAGTATGTGCACACCCAAATCAGAGGGGGGCATGGGCTTTAAAGACTTGAAAGCTTTTAACTTAGCACTCTTAGCAAAACAAGGGTGGCGACTTAGCCAACATCCGAACTCTCTCACTCACAGAGTGTTTAAAGCTAAATACTTCGTGGAGTGCACGTTTATGGAAGCACAAGTGGGAAAGAAGCCATCCTATGTGTGGAGAAGTTTAATGGCAGCCAAGGAAACTATTGAGGCGGGATCAACGGTGGTTAGTATTAAATGGGACGAAAGTGAATATTTGGCGTGATAGATGGCTACCATCGCCCAATTCGTTCAAGGTCATCAGCCCCTAGAGACATAATACGGATGTGGAGAAGGTTACATAGCTCATTGACAGTGAGGCTAGTACGTGGAAGGTTGAGTTTATAAGGGAGGTCTTCCTTCCCCACGAGGCAGAAATCATCCTTAGCATTCCATTAAGCTCACAAATGCCAGAGGACTCAAATGTATGGGCTTGATCAAAGAATGGCTTATTCACGGTGAGAAGTGTGTATGGGGTGTCGCTTAAATTGTTGAGGAAGACTAGCTCAACGAGAACAATTGGTGATTGCTTTGACAAAACAAAAGTAGCTCAGGTTTGGAAGGTAGTGTGGAAGCTCAACTGCCCAAATAAAATAAAACATTTTTTGTGGAGGGCTTGTAGAGAAATTTTGCCAACAAATTATCGCTTGGCTGCGAGGAGGGTGAGTAACAATGACCGTTGTGGCTTTTGTGGTGAGTGTGAGTCTTCAGGTCACATCCTTTGGGATTGTAAAATTGCTGTTGAGGTTTGGAAGGAGGTGGACCTTGGTCTTCCAAGGCTGAACCAACCTATGAGGGACTTTGTGGATGTGGTTTGGGCGGTGATGGAGAGGAAGGAAGACACGGACTGGGTTTTGTTTGCCATTACGGCGTGGCATATTTGGAACAATAGGAATAAATTCGAGCACGAGGGAAGATATAAGGAGTCGAGAAGAATAGCTAGGGAGGTGCGTGAGTTTGGGTTAGAAATCTAAGGAACTCAACAGCCCTGTCCATGCAGTATTGCAAGGGTCAACAATTAATGGAAACCACCAAGGCAGGGGAGGTACAAAGTAAATGTTGATGGGGCGGTTTTTGTGAGTTGGGGTTGGTACAGTGTGGGGGTAGTTATTAGAAATGAGGACGGTTTGATCATGGGGGCGATGAGCAAAAAACTACCTATCCCACTAAGGGCCACAGAGGTGGAAGCGAAGGCATTGGAGGAAGGAATTCAGCTGGCATGGGATCTGGGATTCAGGGACATAGATTTGGAAAGTGATGCGTTGGTCGTGGTGGGTGCAGTTGTTGGTTATGATCCGGGCCTTTGTTTAATTCAGAAAGTGGTAAAAGTGCAAAGCTTTGGCTGAAAGCTTTTAGATCCTGGAGTTGCACTCATGTTCGTCAACAAAGTAACATGGCAGCACATCTCATGGCCAGGGAGGCTTTTAATGTAACCGACTCTGTAGTTTGGGTAGAGGATACACCCAATGTAATTGCAAAACAAATTCAATTGGATGTAAACGTAGTGGACAGTTGTCCTAAGTAATGAAAGTTAAGTCATGGTTTCACTAAAAAAAAAAAAAAAAAGATTAAGTACCACTCAGTAGCTTAGAGGATTTTTCCTCCAAACCAATTTGGAGGTGAAGTTTTTCCTAAGTAATTAGTTTATAACTTGTAATTTGCACGAAAAAGTTTAAATATACAATTTGTTTTATATTTTATAAAAGATATACTTTGATAATCAAGATACTTATTAATATGTATTTATTATAATTATATTTGTAAATCAAATTATATATTCAACCATTTTTTAAATATAATGTGGTATAATCTAATAGTGTGTAAATATGGATGTTTTATACCCCCTAGGGGCACCCAAGTGGTGCACTCCTTGGTTTGGGATATGATGTAAACTCAAAAGTTCCAAGATCAATTCACCACACTATTTGTCAAATGAATTTCTGAGGTGTTTTATGGATTGAAAGTGCAATAGTCTAGCTAGCCCAAAGGATGGGAAATCAATGCATAAAAGATTTTAACAAAATATGATTATTATTTGTTTTCTTCTATTTGTTAACTATTCTTTCTAGAATTTGATAATCATAAATAATAAACATTTATTATAATTTTGTTTCTATATGGAGCAATATTGTGAGGTTTCAAAAACTAACAGGGTAAAAACAAAAAGTCAAACATTGTTTATTTATATATTCTAGTAGTATGGATTATTTAAAACTTTCATGTAAAAGAAAAAAAAAATAGAAATCTTATTAAAATTATTAAAATTTAATAGAGTTTCACCTATATTAAACTCATTGTTGTAATATATATATGTATATATTATAGGTAAATGAAAGAAAATATTTTATTAATATTATTGAATTTCTTTCAAAAATTAATGAACTACTTGAGTAAATTAACAATTTTAATAATTAATGAGCCACTTGAGTTAATTGCATGAATTTTATATGTAACACATACATATATTGAGTCATTTGGCATAACTAGAGCATATACTTTATAAGTTTGACTTTAAAATGCATAATGTGGGGCCCAAATATTTGGCAACCCCGACCCACTCCATATCAGGCCCAAGGCCCATGCCGAGGAGAGTACAGAATCCGAGGATGAGTAGGAGAGGCCCAAGTCATCAAGGAACTTTGCCAAGGATGCCCACGTCCTCGGCAGGCCGACATTGAAGAAAGGAATCTGTCATCCACCCATTAAATGTACGCCACCAACACTCTGGCCGCATTAATGGTGAATTGACCAGCGAACAGTGATGCCTTGGTTACTTCAACTAACAGAAGGCCTGCAAAGGCGGCTGATGGGATTAGCCCTCAGACACAGGTTCAGATTGCCGACAAGTGGACGGCAGAGATTAACTGAACAAGACTATATAATAGATTGAACCCCAAAGTTAAGGGGGTTGGCTCTTGGGGTTGGGAAGTTAAGGGGTTTTCAGGGTATTCTAGGGCAACCCTTGTATTCATTAGTTCTGAGGGAGGAGCTCCTCGGACTGGGCCGATGACGAACTTTCCCTTAGAACATTTAGCCAAAATCCCAATTATTGATCTTGTAAACCCACGTCGACTGTTGTATCTTTCGTTAATGCCTAGTCTTTCTACCCACGCTCTACAAATTTATTGTACAGGGGTTGCCTGGGCTCGGGTCTGCCTATCCCCAGGAGGGAGGCGCCCGAACCGGGTCCCTACAGTATGTATTGATTCATTACAATAAACTTTTGAATATGTATGTGTAGTATTGTTTCAATAAAATTATGTATGAAAAAAAAATTAGTTATATAATTTCTTTTGTAATTATATATTTGATATAGATGTCAAACCTTACAAACCTTAAATTTGTTGCCCTTGACATCTTAGACAATAATTTCTTATCATGGATCCTTGATACTTTGATTCATCTAGAAGCAATGAATCTTGATGAGATCTATGTTGATATAATAAATCCTGAAGATATTATTATGGATGACAATAAAGTATCCTAGAAGGATTGTTCAAAAGCAATAATTTTTATTTGTCATTATTTACATAAAAACTAAGTACTTTACTATAAAAGACCCTCTAGGAGAATTACAAGTTCTAGAAAAACTTGATCATCCCAAAAGCACAGTATGACTAAAGTTGCAATAAACTAAAGGTGCAAGTGAGTTAATCTGGAATTTTAAAATCAGCCCACAATTAAAATTATATAATAAAAGACACATATATCATGTTTCGAATGTGCTCCTGCAATAGCAATATTGAGTGTATATGTTCATAAAGTGTTATGAACTAGTGTTTAATATTCTAATGGCTGAACAAAATAATGAGCTGTTGCTGAAAACTATCCAAGGGCCATGAAATTAAGTGTTATAGGTGTGGTATGGAAAATCATTGGTCATGTACCCGTCGTACTCCTAAATATTTTGTAGATTTGTACCAAGCCTCCATAAAAGAAAATGAAAAGTGATTTGAAACGAACTTTGCTAATCATAATGATCTTGAAGATCCTATGAATTATCTTGATTTTTTCAAATGGAGTGGATATGACTCATCTTGATATGTCGTTGATGGAAAATTTGATAATTTGATTAGTGATGGAAATCTCTATACCAATTAATAGTTTTCTTTTATTATATTATTGCATTGTAATAAGTATGTTTACTTGGCTATGTTTTATTTATGTCTAAAATAATAAAGTTTAATTTATGTTTTGCATATATGAAGTATCATGGATCTTACGGGTAAAAAATTAATTCCAAGATGTCTAGTGAAGATTTTTGTCTAGTAGACAATATAACAACTCATATGACCCTTAAATATAAGAAATATTTTCAAAATTTAAAATTATACAAAGCCAATGTCAATATCATATCAGGTTCATCAAACTTAATTGAAAGTTTTGGAAGAGTGATTATCATGTTGCCAAAGGGCACAAAATTTTGTATTGATAATGCTAAAATTCTTATAAATCAAGCAAAAATTTACTCAGTTTTAAGGATATACGTTATAATGGTTATCATATTGAAACCAATAACGAAGGCAGTGAAGAATTTCTTTATATTACTTCGATAGTATCGGGCTAGAAGCTCATATTAGAAAAATGGCGGAAATACCATTTTAGTCCCTACATTTTGACACGATTTCCACTTTGGTCCCTAACTTTTTTTTTCACTGATTTTAGTCCCCGTCCTGAAAAACGCGTCTCATTTTTGTCCCTGCCGTTACAGCAGAGACGGAATTCGCTGAGCTGGCAAACGGCACAAGTGAAGAACATTAAAATATTCTCCACTTAAAGCCATGTGGCTTTCCCGCCCTGGCAGTTAGTCCCATTCCTGCCTATAAGAGGTCACGTGTCCCTCACGTGACCTTATAATATTAAAATATTGTCCCATTCTTACATAATCAGCTTCAGCTCATCAAATTCAGAACTTAAAACCCTAAAATTTATTAGAAATCCCAAATCAGCTCCTCTTCCTCGCCAAACCCATCTCCTCGCAACGAACCCAGCTCCTCGCCACGCAGCGTAGCACCACGCCAAACCCAGCTCCTCTCCACGCACCCCAGCTCCTCGCCTCGCCAAACCCATCACCCTCCTCGCCAAACCCAGCTCCTCGCCTCACCAAACCCATCACCCTCCTCGCCAAACCCAGCTCCTCGCCTCGCCAAACCCATCACACTCCTCGCCAAACCCATCACCTTGCCAAACCCAGCTCCTCGCCAAACCCATCTCCTCGACAAACCCATCACCTCGCCAAACCCAGCTCCTCGTCCTCGACAAACCCATCACCTCGCCAAACCCAGCTCCTCGTCCTCGACAAACCCATCACCCTCCTCGCCAAACCCATCACCTTGCCAAACCCAGCTCCTCGCCAAACCCATCACCCTCCTCGCCAAACCCATCACCTCGCCAAACCCAGCTCCTCGTCCTCGACAAACCCATCACCCTCCTCGCCAAACCCATCACCTTGCCAAACCCAGCTCCTCGCCAAACCCATCACCCTCCTCGCCAAACCCATCACCTGGCCAAACCCAGCTCCTCGCCAAACCCATCTCCTCAACAAACCCATCACCTCGCCACGCAGCTCAGCTCCTCGCCAAACTCATCTTCTCGCCACGCAGCTCAGCTCCTCGCTCACAACCGCTCTCATGGAATCAAGCTCGGTGTCATCAAGTGGAAGCTTGAGGAAAAGGGGCCCAACCCGATGCTTCTGCTCTGAGAAACCGGTTTTGGTTGTTTCGTGGACACCTGACAACCCTGGAAGAAGGTTCTACGGGTGTCCAAATTACTGGGTAAGTTAGTATCTATATAAGGGGTTTTCTTTGTACACTTTTTAAATTTCTATTGATTTTCTGGGTGGGGAAAAAAACAGAGTGACTCTGTTTAGTTATAAGTGTTTTCTTTAAGCATAAAAAGGGGTTTTCTTTAACTCATTATAATTCTAGAAAATGTGTTCAATTTTTTATCTCAGCTGATTAAACTTGAAAAAATTTAAAGCAATATGTTAGGGTCTTTTTTAGTTTCAAGGATTTTGGTATTTTGCTAATACAATTGTTGGATTGGATGTGACCAAATTTTGCTAATACTAATTGTTGTTGTTGTTTTTCATGTTTTATCTGGCTGTTGGGTGTCAGGTTGGACGCAAGTGTAAATTTTTTCAATGGCGTGATGATGAAATCTGCGAGCGTGGCAAGGTGCTGATTCCAGAGCAGAGGCAACGGATTCTAACCCTTGAAGCTGACATTGCAGGCTACAGGAAGAGAGAGAAGAGGCTGGTCATCTGCCTGGGGCTGTCTCTGCTGATAAGTGGGATGCTACTCTGCTTGATACTTATTTTGGTTGGCCAAATAGGTGGGGGGAAAATGGGTCATTATAGGTGGGTAGGTATTACTGTAAAAAAGCCATAATTTTGGTGTATTTTGGTAGGTGTTGGCAGAATTTTTGCCTTAGTATGTGTTGGCCTGAATTTGTGTAGGCATGTATTAGTGGGAAAATGCCTGTGTTTTGGTGTAAATCTCTCTGTAACTTCTCTCCTTTAGCAATGGAACATCACTTTTTATTGCATTGTGCATTGTTGTGAATTGCTTGTGCCTTGTGTACTCTGCATACTCTGATAGACCAAATAAACAGTGCATACTCTGATAGACCAAATAAACAGTGTAGGCTCATGATATTGAATGCCTAATACTTGATCAAAGAATTGCAAATTTTGATCAATCTTTCAAGATGATAAGAACCTGCTAACTGATAGACCAAATAAACAGTGCAGTGATAAGTAATGTTTATCAAAGAATTGCAAATACAATTGGAATGAAGAACACTTTGATAGACCAAATAAACAGTGCAATGCTAACTAATATTTATCAAAGTAATTGCAAATACAATTGATTTCCAATCCTTTTATACAATCCATTTCCCAATCCTTTTATACAGTCTGATTCCCTCATTAACTAACCTCTTAACACTAATTAACTTCTTAACACTGATCACACACAATCCCATACACTGATCATTAACTATCTAAGTTTTTAACACTGATCACACACAATCCCATATGTCCCATATATCCCATACAATCCACCTGCACTGCACACACACCTGCACAGACCAACTTAACATGAGTCAAATATGAACATGAGTCTCCAATGTAACAATTAAGCTTTTGACAATTACTTATTTTTGGTTGAATTACTCTGGTGGGGGCAAAATATTGAGCAAATCCGGACCAAAATCCCTTCTTCTTCTTTGATATGGTAGAGATTTAGCATCCCTCTTAGCAACAAAATCAGCCATGTACTGAGCAACAGCCTAATGAATAAAGAAGTTGAATCAGTCAATGGAAAGTGACCAAAATGTAACAGAGCAAAAGACAAACTGCATTAAGCCAAAGTGGTGATCTAACATTACCTGAGCACCCAATTTGGTTACATGTCTTGGTGGCACTTCTAAAGGAGTCTCATTAGCATGGAAAACTCTCAATTTTGACAAAGACATGAAAGAATCTGGCAATATTCTTATTTGATTGTCACTTATATCCAACTCTTCAAGCATCTCAAGATTTCCAATAGCTCTTGGCAAGGCCCTTAGGTCAGCAAAATTATTCCCTGCATTCAATTTCTTGAGACTTACTGCAAAACATAGGTTTTCTGGTATGGACTCGAGTTCATTGAAGCTGACATCAAGTTCCTTCAAATTGGAAAAGTTGCCCATTGTCGTTGGGAACTTTTTAACTCTGTTATAGTGCAAAGTGAGGATCTCCAAGCATTCAAGATTTCCAATTGCCTCAGGAAGAGCCCTGAGCTGATTAAAGTCTAATCTTATCTCCACAAGTGATGAACAAGATCCAAGTGACAAATATAAGCACTGACGTGAAGAACTTTATTTCCAGTATTGGTGTTTGGAGGCATATTGAAATTCATTTCTACACAAAATACTCTCAAATTCAAAGAACTAGCCTGCCCTTTTTTTTTCCCAAATAGTATAAATTTCTTTCTGCAAACTGTCTTGATGAACACTGTCACCTTAATATCTATAGACCGCTGAAGTCATAGACTAAATACTCATGACCACAGGGTCTAACACACTGCTACCCATGCTCAAACAATTGATTTTATTTAGAGTCAAAAGGCCTTATTTTCTATAATGATCAAATTGTCATGATATTTTATGACTGATTTGGGGGAGATTTTTTATTATTATTATTTTGTTTCTATAGCATCCCTGGTCATGCAACTTGTTAGTTTCAATTTATAACTAAATACGGGATGTCCTTATTGTGATATGGGGCCTAGATATGGCGGAATTTTTTTTAAAAAAAAAAAATTCTGCTCCACTTTTAGCAGAGTTTTCTATAAGGGATGCCACCTTCATTAGACTCAATTTCTCAGAATCTACACCACCTATAAATACACCCAGAACAACATCAAGACCATTGAATTAATTTCAACTATCCTAATAATCCATATGGGCCTAGTTTCCAAGGGAAAACAACTATTTGCTATTATAAAACAAATCATAAAGATGGATTTCTAGATAACTATGAACTCGACTTACTGTGAGGTTAATAGAACAATTAAGCTTTCGACCAAAATTTAAGTCATTTAATTTTTCCTACCACATATTTAGCCTCAACAACAACATAAAACCAGGAAAAATAATTATTTTTCATAAAACAACACAGAATGCAGGAAAAGAACAAATTACCAAAAACAAAAAAAAAGAAGTCATCCATAAACAATTTTGCCTTTTAAATCTGTTATATTTAAATAAGTCAGAATTCCATTTTCACAAGACAAACAAAATCTGTTATATTTGAATCTATTTTAAAATGCATAGACGAATAAAGCAAAAAAATAAAAAAAAATAAAAAAATAAATAAAAAGAAGAAGGAAATCACAGCCACATACCATCAAATCCCAATTCCAGAAAATTTAATCTCATTCACATTCTCACACACACACACACAAACATAAGATTCAAACCTCAAAACGCTCATTTTATCATGTCCCAAAACATGTCAGCAACCAAAAAACACAGAAGACTATCTCCAAAAACAACAACACCATCGTGATAAATATAAAGAAAGAGAACAACACACATACCACAAAAAGAAATGAACTCCAAGCTTAATGTTACCTGCACAGACCTGCTTAAATGTTTTTGTTAAAATTGCTTGGACAAACCTACACAAAAAAAGTAGTACTTTAGACCAAAGGGTACCTGCCAGACCTGCATGTGAAAGAATGTGTTTCACAGACCTGCATAATCACAGACCTGCATAAGGGTACCTGCACAATAGCATTAAAAACACAATAGCCCCCCAATGCCAGTCAAACAAATCTGGCTTCAACTGAACAAGAATTAAATATTCATCACAACAATGAATAGACAATAAATATCACTATTTAACACTAATTAACACCAAATAACACTAATGATCACTAATTAACACCAATGACAGTTTTTGGTGTACCAATAATTACAAAATATCGGACAAAGTCTATCCAGCACATTTACAAAAAAAGGACTTTATCAGCCATTATATAAGTACACCAGGATAGTTCATACAAAAAAGGCCTGGCAGCTACATACACATATCAACTTGGTCAACTTTTTTCTCCAAAAAAAAAAACAAATCAACTTTGGCTGTCTACATATAGCAAAAAAGGTCCTGCTTCAGCTTGCTACCTTCTAGAAGATCTTGTTACTGCCATATACCTTGCTGCATTCCTAGATGCATGCAAGGTCTCAGTGGTGACTGCACTTCTCTTTCTTTGTCTTTTTGGTCTTGGATTGGACTGGTTATCAGTGGGGGGTGGAGTTGCAGTTGTGGTCACATCATTAGTAGAGCTTGGTTGTGCATTGCCTACAGATGGGCTGTTTGCATGACCATTCTTGGCTGCCTGTAAGCACAAGCACAAGCACAAGCACAAACACAATAGCAATTAATAAGCCGCCTACTAAAAAATAAAACAACACAGGTTTCTAAGTCAAAGTAGTATACTTACCCTCCTAGTGGTCCTGCTGGTCCTGCTGACTTGGGATGCACTCCCAGGCAGGGAGGAGTTCCCTCCTACTTCTCCCTTGCAAGTCCTCTTGTTGTGGCCTAATTTCCCACATGCCTTGCATTGTTTTGAGATGCCTACACCTCTGTTTTTTCTATGACTTGTAGGTTCATCAGGCTCCAATGCCCTCTTCTTCTTAGGCCGGCCAGGAGGTCTCCTCTTGATAGGGGGCTGCACAGGTGGCAGTCCACTAGATCTCCACATATTCTGGCCATTGATGGGCTCTATAATGGAGTCATAGCAATCAATGTAGGTACTCCTTTTGTAGCAAGCATCGACATACTTTTCAGCATCTTCCCTGTTGAAAAAGATGCAGGAAATGGCATGGCAACATGGTATGCCAGTTATGTCCCACTTCCTACAGCTGTAGCTCTTCTCTTCCAAGTCCACAGTGAAACTCTCCAGCCCATTCTTCACTTCAAACTTGGTACGACCAGCCCAACATGCTATCCACTTGCTGCATGCCAACTTCTCCATGTGTAATCTCTTTCTTATCTTAGGACACAGCTCAGATTCCACCGTCATAATCATTTGCCTATTTGCTTGAAATCTAGTCATCAAATATAGCCTAATACACTCAAGCTGCAAGCACATACAGAGAAATGGAGAATTAATCATTACTTAATGCACACAGGTTTATGGATCATAAGAGAAAGTGTTGAAACTGAGTAGATTGCCTACCATGGTAATTATAGGTTTGCTCCTGAACTTAAGTATCCTGCTGTTGAAGCTTTCACACATGTTGTTCAGGACGGTGTCACTCTGGCCATCACTTCTGAACATGCTCCTAGCCCAGATAGTTGTTGATTGAGACTGCAGCCATTTGAATGCATCTTCATCCACCTCCTTTAGCTCATTCATTGCCCTCTCCCATGCTTGCTGATAAGTAGCCTTGGCTGCTTTCCAAAAAAGGTCTCTAATAAGGACACCAGGATGATTCTTTCGCAAGTTATTGTATAAATGTCTGCAGCAGATCCTATGCTCGTACTGTGGCCAATTGTCAACAAATGCATTCACCAACCCCTGCAAAGCAATAAATATTAATTCGGTAAGCAATAAATATTAATTCAACAAGCAATAAAAACACAATTCAGCAAGCAATAAATATTAAGTAACCAAACCTTCTGCTGATCAGATATGAACACCCATGTTTTGTCATCTCCTATGTCAGCAAGCAATAAATTAAGAAACCAGGTCCAAGAGTCCTTGGTTTCAGCCTCGTCAACTGCATATGCAAAGGGGAAGTACTCATCATTGGGATCTCTGCCAACAGCACAAATCAGCTGACCACCTGTCTTGGTCTTTAGATGGCATGCATCTAGACCAATGATCCGCCTACACCCTGCCAAGAAGCCCTTCTTGCAACCCTCTAGGCAAATGTAGATTCTTTCAAAATATGGCAGCCCAATTGCCAAGTCATGCTCAGCTGCCAAATCACCATCATTATAAGTATGCACCTTCATCAAAACGGTGCTTCCAGGACTGCACCTTCTCAGCTCATCACAGTACTCCCACAGTTGGTTGAACTGTGCAGTGTGGGCCCCATCAACAGCTTCTTGAGCTTTCTCTCTAGCCCTACTTGCCTTGCCTGCACTTATGTCAACCACATACTTCTCATGCACAGCCTCTTGAATATCCTTGAGCCTTATGTCAGGCTGTCTCCTAACCCTCTTCATTAACTTCTTCCCAATGTATGATGCTGTGCACCTTGGATTTCTGTAACTTCTGGTACATGTGTGAGTCATGTTCAGTGTCTTCAATCTATAACTCTTCTCCCTTGGCACCTTTGCAAGGTAGGCAACAAACTTGCACCCTGGCTGGCAGTGGGCTCTCACTCTCACCAAGTCATTTTTCACAAATTTTATACCCCACCCACCATGGACTGCATAATCAGTTATAGCATCTTTAAATTGTTTAGGTGAGAGGAACAACATATCCTTCTCAAACCTAAGGTTCTCAGCTTTGGCTACTGGCCTAAAGATTGGATATCTACTCCTCCTAATAGAATTGTCAACCTCAGCAGTAGGGGTTTCACCATCACTTGAAACTTCACAATGCTCACTACTTGATGAACTCTCATCAAGGCTAAGCAGCTCCTCACTCTCATAGTCAGAATTCATGACACCACCACCCATTTTTTCTGATTCAACCTCATTGGCTTCAGCTTGATTGTCCCAACTATCAGTACTATCTTCACCAATGTCTATTGATTGCATTTGTGGCTCTTCTTCTAAGTCACTCCCCTCAGCCTCACTTCTCTCCTCAACTTGGTCATCAATAACTGGTGCTTTGCCAGCCCTCCTAGCCCAAACCTGCTCACCATGGTCAACATTAGTAGCTTCAGCAGTGTCATGGCCTCCAAATTGTGAAAAATCAGGTCTATACTCTTCATCAACAAAATTTGTTTCAGCATTATCATGGCCTCCAAATTGTGAAAAATCAGCTCTGTACTCTCCATCATCATTCTCATTATCATTATCATTATCTTCTTCATACTCAGCATAATCATAAAAGTGATCACTCTGAAGCTCACTGTCACTACTAATACAATAAACCACATCTTCATTTACTCTTTTTGGTTCACTACCAAGTGGCCTATCAACTAAGGGCTTTAAATCCTCCACTGGTAACTCAACTGGTTCATTCACTGGATGCTCCACAAAGACATGAATGTCCCCATATCCCTTCACCAAATCGGTCATGAACACAGCAGCATCATCATCAACTACCTCATGGAAATGTGCCTGCTCTAGGTTCACACCAGGCATTTTAAACCATAATTTATCCACTGCAGTGTACCCAAAATCCCTACAAATACTCTCAATCTCTACTTTTGACCACTTATCTGGATCACAATTGTCTACTATATCAACTGTTCCTCCCACGTAAGCTTGAGGGTCCCATGTAAAATGCCCACCATGGTGGACATGCAGAGTAAAATACTCGTCCATCCTGCATGCAAGTCACGAAGAGAAAACAAAATGAAAACAGATATTCACTTTCTGAAATTAATAATGCTTTGTTAGGCTAATAAACTAATAAACAAATTAAAAAACATACAATACGACAAAGGGAACACATGGACCCAGACAAACAATACCAACAAAAATATTCCATTGTTTACCGGTCAATATTGTGGCCCCTGATAAACAAAAGTAAAATAAACACAACTGCACATACCAAAAGCTATAAACAAAAGTAAACAGCCAAACAATGCAAATCCCAAAAATACTCCACTATCACAGTCAATATTATGTCCACTACAAAAGCTATAAAGGGAGAGAGAGAGAGAGAGTGAGAGAGAGAAATAGAGACCCAGACCGATTACCCACAGCAAGAACAAAAACAAAACACATCTCAAAATTCCCAAATCCTCAAAACCCAAAAGTTGAGATTGAGACCCAAACCCAGACCGATTACCCAGCACTTAAAAAGAGCAAAGAGCATTCATATGAGAGAGAGAGTGAGATATAACGAGAGAGAGAGAGACAAAGTGAAACAAAGATAGAACCTTGCTGCTACAAGAACGATGGTTACAGATCGTGCTAGCTGATTTGGGCTTGCTGGATTGAACTTTTTTTTGTACTTTTTTGCTACAAGAACGATGGTTACAGATCAGATCGTGCTAGCTGATTTGGGCTTGCTGGATTGAACTTTTTTTTGTACTCTTTTGCTACAAGAACGATGGTTACAGATCAGATCGTGCTAGCTGATTTGGGCTTGCTGGATTGAACTTTTTTTTGTACTCTTTTGCTACAAGAACGATGGTTACAGATCAGATTTGGGGGTTTTTTTTTTGCTTGCTGGATTGGGGTTTTTTTGTACTTTTTTGCTACAAGAACGATGAAGCTACAAGAACGATGAACCTTTACAGATGGTGATTTGAGCGAGGTTAGGGTAAAGTTCTTATTTTATGTTTTTTTAGTTAGTTGGTTTGGTCTCCGGAGTTTTTTGTTAATTGTTAATTTTTAGTTTTAGTTGCTTTTGGGGTTTGAGTGCCACGTGACTAACTGTCAGGGCGGGAAAGCCACGTGGCTTTAAGTGGAGAATATTTTAATGTTCTTCACTTGTGCCGTTTGCCAGCTCAGCGAATTCCGTCTCTGCTGTAACGGCAGGGACAAAAATGAGACGCGTTTTTCAGGACGGGGACTAAAATCAGTGAAAAAAAAAGTTAGGGACCAAAGTGGAAATCGTGTCAAAATGTAGGGACTAAAATGGTATTTCCGCCTAGAAAAATTGCCTATTTTTTCTTCTGAGTTATATTATACTACAATGAGGATAGTTGAAACAAATGTTGCAATACACCAGAAGTGTTTGGACCCAAAGGCTTTTATGCTTTGGCATGATCGTCTTGGACATTTAGGATCAATAATGATGCATCGAATTATTGAAAACTCCCACGAACATCCCTTAAAAAACCAGAAGATTCTTTTACCTAGTGATTATCCATGTAGTGCATGTTCTCAAGGTAAATTAATTACCAAGACATCACATTCAAAGATTGTTATTGAATGTCCATCTTTCTTAAAAAGAATTCAATGTGATATATGTGGACCAATACACCCACCTTGTGGTCCATTCAAGTATTTTATGGTTTTAATTGATGTATTAACCAGATGGTCACATGTATGTCTACTTTCTACTAGAAATGTTTCATTTGTTAGACTTCTTACTCAAATAATTAGGTTGCGAGCACAATTTCCTGATTATCCAATTAGGAAAATTTGTTTAGATAATGCTGGTGAATTCACATCTCAAGCTTTTGATGACTATTGCATGCCAATTAGAATTGATGTTGAACATCCTGTTGCCCATAAACAGACTCAAAATGGTTTAGCTGAATCACTTATCAAGAGACTTCAAATTATTGCTCGACCTTTGCTTATGAAATCAAAATTATCAGTTTCTGCGTTGGGTCATGCTATTTTACATGCTGCATCATTAGTTTGTATTAGGCCAACTGCTTATCATAAATTCTCATCATTGCAACTTGTACTTGACCAACAACCAAATATTTTTCACTTGCGCACATTTGGTTGTACTGTATATGTACTTATTGCACCCCCACAACGCACTAAGATTGGTCCTTAATGTAGACTTGGAATTTATATGGGTTTTGATTCCCCATCTATCATTAGATATCTTGAGCCTCTAACTGGTGATATTTTTAAGGCACGTTTTGAGGATTTTCATTTTAATGAAACAATTTTCCCACCATTAGGGGGAGAAAAGTCGTTGCTTGAAGCACAACGTGAGATTACTTGGAATGTTTTGACGTTATCTCATCTTGATCATCGTACAAAACAATGTGAATTGGAAGTTCAAAGGATTATTTATTTGCAAGGAATTGCAAATCAATTACCGGATGTATTCACTGACAATAAGAAATCTCACATTCCAGCTGCTAATACTGTAGCACGGATTGAAGTCCATGTAAGACAATCAGTTAATACAGCAACAAATAAATCAAAGCCACACCTAAAGCGTGGAAGACCTGTTGGTGTTAAAGATAAAATTTCCCAAAAGAGAAAAGTACAAGAAAAACAAGTTACAGCCTACAAAGAGGCTATACCCAGGAAATAGATCACATAAATAATTGATCTATCTAAAACTTTTGAACAAAAATCTCCTGAAAATAAACCTTCTAAAGAGTTGTATCTTAGTAGGATCAGGTACCTGAAAATAACGAGATCTCGATACATTATTTACATACAAGAGAAATATGGGATAAAAATAAAATTGTTGTCGACAATATATTTTCATATAAAGTTGCCCTTGATATTACCAAAAGTAATGATAATGAATTTGAACTACAAACCGTTGATGAATGTTAATGTAGAAATGATTGGCCAATGTAGAAATGATTGGCCAATATGGAAAGAGGCGATTCAAGCAAAATTAAATTCACTACTTAAATGTGAAGTTTTAGGACTTAAAGGTGTAATGCATGTTGGATACAAATGGGTATTTGTACGTAAACGAAATGAAAAAAATGAAATTATAAGGTATAAAGTGCGATTTGTAACACAAGATTTCTCGCAAAGACTTGGTATTGATTATGAAGAAACATATGCTTCTGTAATGGACGCAATTACATTCAGATTTTTGATTAGCTTGGTAGCAAAAGAAAATTTGGATGTGCGATTAATAGATGTTGTTACAGCATATCTATATGGATCATTAGGTAATGATATCTACATGAAAATCTTTGAAAGGTATAAAATGCCTGAAACATACAATTCTACGTCTCGAATTATGTATTCTCTCAAGCTACGAAGATCCTTATATGAGTTAAAGCAATCCGGACGCATGTGGTATAATCAACTCAGTGAATATCTTTTGAAAGAAGGATTTGAGAATAATCCAATTTGTCCATACATTTTTATAAATTTAAAAAAAAAAAAAAAAAAAAAAAAACCAGAATCCGAATTTGCTATTGTTGCAATATATGTTGATGATTTAAATCTTATAGGGACTCCAGAAGAGTTAACAAAAACAGCAAATTGTTTAAAGAATGAATTTGAGATGGAAGATCTTGGTAAGACGAAATTTTGTCTTGGCCTGCAAATTGAACATCTTCCAAATGGAATTCTTGTTCATCAATCAACGTATACAAAAAAAAGTCTTGAAGCAATTTTACATGGATAAAGCTCATCCTTTGAGCAGTCCAACGGTGGGTCGGTCACTTGATGTCAAGAAAGATCCGTTTCGACCACAAGAAAATGATGAAGAAACTCTTAGTTCAGAAGTACCATATCTTAGTGCAATTGGTGCTTTGATGTATCTTGCAAATTACACACGACCTGATATAGCATTTGCAGTTAACTTACTAGCAAGGTATAGTTCCGCACCAACTCAAAAACATTGGAATGGAATTAAGCATATATTACGCTATCTTAGTGGGACTACTGATTTGAGATTATTTTATCCAAATGGATCAAAACCACAGTTACTTGGATATGCTAATGCAGGTTACATTTCTGATCCACATAAAGGCCGATCACAAATAGAATATTTATTTACTTACGGAAATACTGCTATTTCATAGAGATTTGTTAAGCAAACAATTTCTGCTACTTCCTCAAATCATGCAGAAATTATTGCAATTCATGAAGCGAGCCGTGAATGTGTTTGGTTAAGATCGGTAATTCAACATATTCGTAAGAACTGTAGATTATCATCAATCATAAATAGTCCAATAATATTATACGAAGATAATGCCGCTTGTATCACTCAAATTAGAGGAGGCTATATCAAGGGTGATAGAACCAAGCATATTGCACCAAAATTCTATTATACACATGAGCTCCAGAAGAGTGGTGATATTGATGTCAAATAGATACGATCATGTGATAATTTGGCTGATATGTTTACTAAGTCATTACCAACTGTGACTTTTAAGAATATGGTGCATAACATTGGCATGTGTCGACTTAAGGATATTTTTACCATGAACAATGGAAGTTCTATGTACTCATAAGGGGGAGTAAATTTTCTAAAGGATGTGTGTTGATTGTCCTCTTTTTCCTTCGCTAAGGTTTTTTCCTGCTGGGTTTTCCTTTGTAAGGTTTTAATGAGGCAATCCTAAGGGACTAGAAATTATACAAGAATATTGTACTCTTTTTCCTTAGCCAAAATTTTTTCCCATAGGGTTTTCCTTTGGTAAGGTTTTAACGAGACATATTCTTAGAAAGTGGTCATCCAAGGGGAAGTGTTAGAAATAAAGTCTGATTGGAATGTGTAAAGTTTGGGCAATGAAAGGGTTATTTGGGATATGTAAAGTCTGAAATGTGTAAAGTCTATAGGGAGATGTATATTCATAATTGTATTTTTTATTGTAACCTTATTCCATGAACTCTACAAGCACTCTAAGGTATATATGTGAGATTGCTTTATTGTTATTGTACACATCTAAGAGATATCAAAAAGGATTGTGGATGACCACTTGAATACAAGAGTTTATCAATATATATTTCTTGTTTTCTTCTTATTTTGTTTTATCTATTTCTATTATTTTACAACAAAACTTTAATTTAAGACTTTTGAAAATTTTAGTAACAAAATTGTACTCCAACAAAAATTTTGATGTTCTTGAAACTTGGCTAATAAAATTAAGGCTGCGTTTGGTTGAATGTAAAATATTTTCCGAGTGTAAAATATTTCAGGTGAAAATGTTTTTGGGAAAGGAAAATATTTTCAAGTGTTTGGCTTCATTATGAAAATTGTTTTAGAAAATGTTTTCATGTGTTTGGTTATATTTTGAAAAAGCTATTTTTCTACTAGTTTCTCACATTTTCTCAACCATTTTCCCAGCATCCAAACAAATTTTATAATAGAAAATTTCAATATATAAACTTAAAAAAACAAAAATCAAAACAAAACCATTCGTTAAACTCAAAAAATTCGGTCAAACTAAGAGAGGGAGGAAGAGAAAGTGATCAAAAATTGAGGGAAAGGGACAGGTAGATCGAGAAGGAGAGAGATCGATCATAGGTGGGTCATGGGCGACGATCTTGGCGGCATGATCTCGGACCGGCCTCTGCGTGAGAGAAGAGAAGAAAAGGGAGATGGGTTTGAAGGGATGTGGATAGGGTATTGTAGAGGTGAGATGGGCTTCATCGACGTGAGGGGGGACATTAGACCAGCGTTTGCGTGTGGGGCGCTGAGATTGAGACGACGAGAGTTCAATCTAGAGGGCGGCGGCGGCAGCGCTATCTTGGCGATGCGATTTGGGGTGCGATCTTGATGGTGCTGGGGTGCGCCGAGACTGGTGCAATATGGGGTTGGGGCGGTGGTGCGATCTGGTACGATCTAGCTCACTCTCTCTACTCTCTCTTCTTGCTATTTCTCTCTCTCTCTTCGGGTGTTTGAATCCGGAAATCATTTGAAAGTAAAATACAAGTGTAAATGATTTTACACTTCAAGGCTTGATATTTTACGGTCAATGGAAATTATTTTCTGTTTGACTGAATTTTCCGGCCAACCCAAACACGCCCCGTGGTGTAAAATATTTTCCGGATTCTGTTTACTACCGAAATAAACGCACCCTAAGTTAGAATAAATTATCTTAACAATTAATGAACCACTTGATATTTTGGTAATAGAATTTTATTTAAAGTAAACTATTTTAATAATGAAAGAAAATATAACTACTTATATCTCATAAATGCTTCTTCTTGTATATATCAGGTGTGACATGTAAGTAACAAAGTAACAATTGTATTAACTTTAAGGGGTTGACTTAGTGATTTATAATGCCATATAATATTTATGAGATCTTGGATTTAAAATTTTTGTCAATATCTTGGGGTCACTTCTAAGAGATTCTTTCCTGCACATGCCACATGTCTAAGAGAATAAGTAAATACTTGAAGAGGTTTAGATGTCCTAACAATTATATTGTATTGCCAACACGAAATTGAACAATAGACCTTTTGTTTTTACCTTTTTTCTCATATGATTACCAAACTCGAAAACAATGAAATGTCTTCATAGTTCATATGACAAGAAACTGGGAGAACTATTCATCAAAAAAAAAAAAAAAGAAACTGGGAGAACTTTATTGGGCTTAAATATAGCTACCTCCTCAGAAGCTGGCCAGCCTGGCCATGAATTGGGCTTGAGCAAGCACAAACTAGGACGTGGTTAACTGCTTAATTAAGGCCTTTGATTTATAGGGTTTTTTTTTTTTAGGTGTGGGCCCATAAATAAGTTTTTACTCTTGGAAATGAGAACATATTTGCTGCATTCATTTTTTTTTTTTTCTTTTAAATCTTTTTGCTAAACATGATAAGACGCATTCAATTATTTCAGCATTTTTCCTAATATGGTGTAATTTAAGTGATTTTTGTTATTAAAAAAAAGAAAGAAAGTAAAAAGGAGGCCTAAGCTAGGCCAGGGTGTACAATGAAGTAATTGCTTGTATATGATTCTCAGGTCTGGAGCATGGGCTTTGAGCTGAGCAAGTCAGAAATGTCTTAGAATGCTAATACTTTCTGGGGGTGACAATTCATAAAAGTTGATCTGTTGATAGTCCTCTAAATCCCAAATAGAATGGAGACAATTCAGTTTGAGGAAAAAAAAAAAAACTGTCTAATTATATACTATTAGTTGATATGGGTTTAATATGGAAATTATAATAATCCAAATGCACTATTGGAATAGACAAAAACCAAAAACCGATTAATAGGGGTTAAAAAAAAGAAAAAAAAGAATCTTTTTACAAGAAACGATTTTGTATAACATAAATGGAAAAAGGGATTGAGCAGTGAAAGGTGACAAGGAGGTAAAGACGGAAACATTATCTTAGATATCGTATCACATGCCAATGGTTATGGTTATGGACAAGACAAGAGCATTCACTAATCACCAATACCGTAAATTACAGGACGAACGTACCTGTGCAGTGCAGGTCCTTGTTGTATTTGTATTCAATCAAATTCAAACCTTTTCCTCTTCAGGGCTAACCATGTGCTTCGTTTCTCCTCCTCCTTGTTCTGGTCTGGTGTGACACTCGAATGGACAGTGACTTCAATCTATATATTGACGATAGTTACATTACATGCTTCATCCACTTTCCGTGAAACTAGATGTGTCTCCAAGTTTAGCTTACTTCCTAGCTCTGTCGCATTATGATCCTATATAAAGCCACAAATATGGGATTTGGTCTTAATTGGAGACAGGCTGAAAGCAAATGAAATGGCTTTTGCCTTTTTCCCCATCACATATGATGGTACATACACTAACAAAAGGAATCCAACAACATCCCTCTCCAACATGAGGTGTGTCGTGAAAAATTATTAGGTCTTCTTGGTGGCCATTCCCCTCTCGCAGTGATGGACCCCTATGTGGGACCCACAAATAAGACCCACCCATTCAGTGTGAGGGAGGAGGATTCTACTCAAAAGACTTAACAATTTCTCGTGTAGTTTTATAAAGTGGCTCAATAATTCATTCTCTTCAAAGCATGTAAGACCATGAGACCCACACTCTCACATGTTGAGAGAAATTAATTTAATGAAATACCTCGTTGAGATAATATTTTCTTAATCTTTGGAGCCAATTTGACTTTTTTTTTTTTTTTTGATAAGAAATACTCTCATTTTATTAAGTAGCGAAATAGTATATAGCATCTTGCGAAACCGAAGATGCAAGGAAAGGTGGACACTCTTCCATCCAAGTTACAAAAGAGTCAATATTCTTTGCAAAGGCAGCTAAAGTATGAGCTGGTCTATTTCCTTGTCACCTCACGTGGGATGATTGGAAAGTACGGAATGCAGGAAGTCTTGAACAGAAACCTGATACCACGGTAGAGATAGAGACTGGGACTTTTGTGGGGTTCTCCATAGCATGGCAAACCAGCATGGAATCTGACTCGAAAATGACATCTCTGACTCCTATGTCCCATGCAAAAACAGTGGCCTCATCCATTGCCTTTGCTTCTGCCTCCAAAGGATCCAATAGGAGAGGGAGGCGTTTGCTTAAGGCTGCGACAACAGATCCAAGGTGGTCCCTAATAATCACATTGACGCCGATCATGCCAAGCTAAGAGAAGACTGCAGCATCTACGTTGACCTTGTACTAGGGAAACACAGGTGGGACCTAACGACCATCCATGGCTTCTTTGAGCTGAGTGGGCCGTAGGTGTGCAAGCTGGAAGTCATGTAATATGGAGCGAGCTTGTCTCAAAATTTCTTGCGGAGTTTGTCTTGCTTCACCCAGGCGGGTTTTGTTACGGTTGAACCATGCACTCCATGCTATTGTGACTACCAGTTCAATAAGTGTGGTGTCCATGTGCTGTTTAAAGAGTAGATACCAGATGAGGTCTATGAAAGACCTATGAATGATCCCAGTTCTCTCCAGTGGTATGTCTGAGAGGGTCCAAAGTTCCTTAGCAACATTGCACTCCCAAAATGAATGTCCAACCGTTTCTGGTGCTAGTGTGCAAGCCTCACAGGTGGGGTCATCGATAACCCGTCTATGGTAGAGGTTGGCTTTTATGGGAAGTATGTTGTTGCATGCTTTTCATGTAAAAATTTTTATCTTGTTGGGTATGTGCAAATTCCAAATGTGGTGCCAAAACCGGGCTTGCTCATTGCTCTGAGATGTCTCAGCTGAAGTAGAAAGCTGGGTGATAGTCCTTGCAACTTTGTATGCACTGTTGACAGTAAAACGTCCCCTAGGAGTGAAGGCCCAAATCATGCGATCCTTTGGCTTGTGGCACCTTAGAGGAATGCTTAAGATGGATGTGGCATCCTCATGGAAGAAAACCTGGTTGATCAGGCTTAGATTCCACTCACCATTTTCTTGGTCCATGAGAGAATCCATTGTAGTATTTACAGGCAGTAAGGTCGGGGGTGTGAGGACACGAAAGGTGGAGGGTCTTGGCAGCCAACGATCCGTCCACACTCCAATGGACTTGCCGTCTCCTACCTGCCAGCGGTAGCCCGATTGCACAACTGTCTGAGCAACCAAAATGCTTAGCCATGCAAACAATGGTTTTATGCCTAACTCTGCATGTAGGAAATCTGTATTTGGAAAATAGCGGGCTTTAAGGACTTTATGGACCAATAAGTTGCTGTTCATCTGTAAACGCCAGCCTTGTTTAGCTAAGAGAGCAAGGTTGAAAGCCTTGAGGTCCCAGAAACCCAATCCCCCTTCTTCCTTTGGTGTGCACATCTTGTCCCAGCTCAGCCATGCCATTTTATTTTTTCCTTCTTTTTGGCCCCACCAAAATCTTCGAATCATCCCAGCCAATTCATCACATAAGGAGTCTGGAAGTTTGAAGACACTCATTGTGTATGTGGGAATGGCCTGTGCAACTGCCTTGATAAGAACTTCTTTACCTGCTTGGGATAACAGCTTTTCTTTCCAGCCTGAGAGTTTGTTGTCCAGCTTTTCCTTCAAAGCTTTAAAGGTGTGTTTTTTGGATCTGCCCATTAAGGATGGCAGGCCCAAATAAGTCTCATGCTGTCTGATCACCTCTGCTCCAAAGCGAAGTTTTATCTCCTCCTGTGTGTCTTGTGGGGTATTTCTGCTAAAGAAAAGAGCAGTCTTCTCCTTATTTAGCAGTTGGCCCGAGGCTTGCTCATATATATTTAAAAGATGCTCAAGATGGCTGCATTGTTTCAGTGTTGCTTGGCAGAAAATGATGCTGTCATCAGCAAAGAATAGATGAGAGATTCTCGGTCCAAGTGGGCAAGCTGATACACCCCGAGGTTGTCTAGTGGCTGCAGATCGGTTTAGAAGAGCTGAGAGTCCCTCTGCACAGAAAAGAAACAAGAAGGGAGAAATAGGGTCCTCTTGTCTCAAACCCCTAGACGGGATTATGTGACCTCGGGGTTTCCCATTAATCCTGACAGAATATGTAACAGAGGTAATACATTGCATTATAAGTTTCACCCACTTATCATTTGTAATTGGATAACTGATTCACAAAAATATTGGAATTGCTAAGCTTGGTTAAGGAAAGAGAAAAGATATATATATATATATATATATATATATATATATATATATATTGTTAAAGTAATTTTATAAAATTATGTACGTCTATTTCGTTATAATTTTTTTATAAAGATTTTTGGAATTAACTATAATATAATTATCAAAACTAAAAATGCAAGTTTTTATGGAAATGAATTCTATTGCTTAGTTACTTATCAAAAAATTAATAAATTTTCTTTTAAAACTAAGAATTTGTGGTACACGTGAACAACAAATTATGCTACAAAATGTGGATTGACTTGAAATTGGACCTAGAAGCTAGATGCAAATGCGTGGGGCAGGTGGGTTAGCATTTGACTAGGTACAAGTTGGATGAAAAAAAAGATTAATATTAAGAATAATTTATTAAACTTTTTGCTAAAAATTCCGTAAATAAAATGTATAAGTTAAATAAAATAAGTAGAGAATTCATGTGAGATTCACAAATATTAGGAAAAAAAAGAGAAACAATAAGATAGTTTATAATCAAGATCTAAATGCATATTTTCTTGGCTTTTGATGGGTTGGGTCAACCTAGTATGTCCTATATCTTTTCATATTAAATCTACTAACTATATAAAAAGTGTCAATAGCCTTAATTTGCAGTAATTTTTGGTTTATTCAATAGGGTGAGACAAAACTCACCATTTTGCTTGAGCTGGCCCCCTCTCCATTTTTTTTTTTTTTTTGGTTGTTGTTGTTGTTGTAATAGTATGCCAGTGTTTTAGTTTGTGCTCTTTTTGTTTTTTTTTTTTTTTTTTCTTTTAAATATTTATATGTGCGGACACAATATTACTATACTGGCTCAAAATATTCTTACAATATTTTCACAATTATTGAGGTGTTAATTTCTTATAGCCCAAAATAAAATAATAAAATATGAGACTATGACCAACTATAATTGAAAATAAATGTATTGTGAAAATATTATAACATCTTGTTGTTGTCACAATATTTTCACAATTGCTGAGACCTAAGTTCCTTATAGATCAAAATAAAATATTAAAAATATGCTAAGTTCACAACATTTTCACGATAAGTTCACAACAAATTCTAAGTGGCAAGGTATTATTGATGGGTAAAAAAGTGATATCAATAATGGACATGGTTTAAAACTGATAATAATATGTCATTAAAAATTTGATTTGAAAATGTTATGGAGGTAACATTTCTCTAAAATAAAATAATAAAATGTCAGATCAGGACCTACCATAGCTGAAAATAAACGTATTGTGAAAATATTATGACATTTTGTTGTGTTCCCAGATTTTTTTTTTTTTTTTGGTCAATTTGGGTGAGTCAAAATTCATTATTCACACACAATTTTCTTGTGCTGGTTTTTTGTTTTTTGTTTTTTTGTTTTTATTTTTTTTAATACACAATTTAAAGTGGTGGTTTCAGTTTAAAACCAGTAGCAATTTGGCACTAAAGATTTTTTGTGAAATTATTGTGGACGTAAGAAATAAAATATCAGATCGGGACCTACCACAATTGGATATAAAAGATATTGTGAAAATGTTGTGATATTTTGTTGTGTTCCTAGGCTTCTTTGTTGGTTTAGTAAAATTTGGTGAGCCAAAATTTACTATTTTAGACACAATTTTCTTCAGGAAAATTATTAGATACTCTTGGAGTACCATAAATGCGTAGTCCCCCTTCTCACTTGAATGGTGAGTCCCACCATGAATTTAATTAGTGGGATCTACCATTCATGTGAGATGAGCAAGTATGCATTTATGGTACTCTGGGAGTACACAATAATTTCTCTTTTCTTCAATTGGCTTTTTGTTTGTTTGTTTGTTTGTTTTTTTTTTTTTTTTTTTTTTTTTTTGAAAGGGGAATATTCATTCAATTAAAGGGATAAAAGGTCATGATACAAAACATCCATGGCTGGTGAGGGAGAGACCTCCATCCAGTACAAATCCTCATCTAATGTATGTCTAGCATATTGAGCCAAAGCATGGGCTACTCTATTCCCACCCCTCCTAATACAGAAAACACTAGACCAATGCAATCCCCTTATCAAATGACGAATATCATCCACAACATTGCCAAATAGTGAAGTATTTTCCACATAAGAAGAGATGGCATGAATAACATTGCTGTTGTCACCCTCAATAATCATCCTTGAAAAACTAGCATCCACAGCAAATTCTAAAGCTCTTCGGCAAGCAAGTAACTCAGCTTCTTCACTGGTGCGCACCATCGGTCCACTAGCAGTCATAGTAGCCATAACCTCTCCCTTTTCATTTCGAATAATTGCTCCATAACTAGTTTTGCCTAAATTCAAAAATAGTGCTACATCAAAATTGAGTTTGTACGCCTCTGATGGTGGTGGTCGCCATACATCTCCACTTTGTTGCTGCCTCATTTGAACATTCAGCTGGGTTTGTGCACATTTGAAATCTTCAATGCACTCCTTTGCTATTTTGTTCAAGCTATTCGGACTCTTTAGTTTTCATCCATGCAGCAAAGTGTTTCGCTAATTCTAGATTAGCCACGCTTGGGTCCTGAATAGTCCCAGCTCTTCTACAGTCAGGTGCTCCATAAAATCCTCCATCAGGTACATGATATCGGGCTGTCCATGCTTACATTTTTGCAGTTTACGACCACTTCCAGCCCAAATGTCTTGAGCCGCTGCAGAATCCTGCAGAGCATGGATGGTGGATTTCGGTTCTCTTGTACAAATCAAACATTTATTGTCATGGATTATCCTTCTTCTGGACAGATTCACTGCTGTTGGTAAAATCTCATGGCAAGCTCGCCATGCAAAAACTTTGATTTTATTTGGAATCCGAAACTTCCATATTGCAGCCCAAAATTTTTTTGCAACACAACCCCTAGATGTTCCAACCCGAGCTGCGTCAGTTAGGAGTTTTCTAGCCACATGATAAGCGGACTTAACAGTAAATACACCCCTTGGATTATGTAGCCAAAATATAGTATCAGATACATATCTTCGGCTCAATGGAATTTGGCATATTGCATCAGCTTCGTCCCTGTGAAAGATAGTCATAATGTCTTCATATCTCCATATATTCAGCTCTGGCTTGATCAGCTCAGACACCATCAGTTCACCCCAATTTGTTTGTTTTTTAAATGCACAGTTTAACACCAATTACAATTTACCACCTAAAATTTGTTGTGAAAATGTTGTGGACGTAGCATTATTCTAAAATAAAATATTAGACTAGAACCCACCATAGCTAAAAATAAAAGTATTGTAAAAGTATCGTGAAATTTTGTTATGTTGCTAGACTTTTTTTTTTTTTTTGGATTAGTCAATTTGTTGAGTCAAAATTTATTGTTTTATGCATAGTATTCTTGGTTTGACTTTTTTATTTTTTATTTTATTTTTAACACATTGTTTAATGTTTAAAAAAAAACACACACACATATATAGTTTTACACACACACACACACACACACACACACACACACACACAGAGGCAAAAAAACACTTTCACCATTTATATTTGGGGTAGTTTCATTCCTTCCCTAAACTAAAGTTGAAAATTTTCCTCTATATTTTGCAAAGTAGCATATACCCCAACTATTACACTTGTAGATAAACCCTAACGAAATCTTACGATTTCTAAAATATTCTATTGTGAAAATGTCTAAAATACACCCCATTGAATTTCAATGTCCAAAAATTTCTTCGTGTATTTTGAATTTTATGTGATAGTCATGCCTTGAAAGTGAGAATGGTGATATACAGTGTTCTATTTGTTACCTAGAAAACACTAATTTATTAAGTTTAAATCTTCTATACTTATAATTTTATCTAATGGAAACTTTGATGGCATATGTCTTTCGTTATCTAGTTCTTTTTTAATTTATTTTCCTGCTTAAAAGGGTTTTTCATATTAAAAATTAAGTAAGTTAAACATCATAGTTATGCTCATAAAATAAGAAAATAAAGAGAGAAGTATGAATGGATAACAAAATCTTCATTGCAGATGATTGCAAGTATTTCATTTGATTAAGGGCATGTTTGGTAGACTGTAATAGACGCTGTAATGTAATAGTTATTTCTATGGTTTAGTTATTCTTTAGTTTGGTTATGTTTTTATTACAAGGAATGGTCATTCCTTATGAATAGCTATTCTTCAAAATGAGGAATAACTATTCCTCTTTAAAATGTTGTATTTGCTATTCCTTAGTAAGTGCAATAATTTCCAAACTTAATATATTTTCAAATAAACAAATTTTCCATATACATCTAACAATTATAAAAATAAAAAATCATAAAAAATAACACATATCTCTCTTAAATTTAAAAATAAAAATTTTTAAGGAGATATAATTGTATGAGTAAGATATTTCCTAAAATAAATGTTAAGTTTCATTCTAATGTTATAACTCACAACCAAACTAATGAATTTGTTTAGTTATTACATTACAACACACTTTATTACTAGTAATAAAGATTACAATTCATGTCGTAATCTCAATTCAGTGTACCAAACGTACCCTAAGAGTTTCAATTGTAGCATATATTATCATTCATCGCGAAATTTTATATATTGTTACAATGTAGTCTTATCAAAATTTAGTTGTTTATTGTTGAAAGATAATGACATTCATTATCATTCTTAATATAATTTTTTAGTGAGTAGATATTACATTTAGCAAATAGGTTTTAAAAAATTGTCGTAGTAAATAGATATTCATATGTTAAAAAGCTATTTTAAATTTAAGTACATAACTTTGTACTATTTCTAAAAAAAATTACATCTTAATTTTCTCACAAAAAGGGTGGCACATGCCTTGCACGTGCAACCCAAACTAGTAAATATATATATATATATATATATAAACCTAAAAACTAAACATATCTTTTTTTTTCTTCCTTTCCATATAGGTAAAAGAAAACAAAGAAATGAAACTACTAAAAAAAAAAAAAAAATTGGATAATACATAAAGACGTATGTGTAATGTATGATAATTAACTTTAATAGTTCACTAGTCTAATAATTCTAGACAAAAAAAATTAAAATAAATTGTATGCCATAGTCTAAAGATAAACGTCAAGAGCATCTGTAATATTTAAAGTTATATTACCAATAAAAAAAGTAATTAAATATGTAGAATTTTAAGAATAAAGCATAATATGCTAGGTAAATAAAAATAAGTAAATAACCATTATTTAATAAAATCTTGACACTTACGAAAAATTACTCAATGAAAGTGATAAATCTAATGTTGGAAATATTCATATTTAAGAATTGTACAACTACCGCACACTCTTGACGTGATAACCATTTTACAAATATAAGTTATTGTGGAGTGGAGGGAAGGGGAGGTAAGAGTCGAAGTTCAAATCTTTAAGAGAGAATTATTTTCATAAGTCTAAAAATGCCCAACCCATGCATACTCATTTTTATATATGCTTCAAGTTCGGGTAGGTTAGCAAATTCTTATCCAATTTTGTCAGGTTTACTAGAAGGCTAAAAGATTTAGAATTGAAACATATGTTGGTCACCATTATTTTACTCATAATAGTTAAGGTGACCCTATTACTTTAGAAGAGACATTCTCCTCTCTTGACTCTAGTCTTTGGAGAGAATGCATCACCAATGATATGGATTTCTTAATTACTAATAATAGAAACTTATAAATTTCCTCCGTGTTGTAAAACAACGGAGTGTAAATGGCCCTTGGGAACAATTTGCGAATAGTTAATGATAATGCTAAAATCATTAGTAGTTAGGTTCGTCTAGAGGGTTCCCAATGTGGGCTCGTTAGAGGTCTTGCAAGAAATTGCAAATAAGAATTCTCTCAGGTGGTCACCAATGTAATGCCGGCCATGGAGTCTCCGATGACAAAGTCAGAAAAAGAGGGTTTTGGAGTTAATTCGAGAATAGAGAGAATTCATATATAAGAGTGGATATTATCCGTACCTTGTCTTGAGCTTTGTGTAGCCTACAAATAGGCTCTTCTTCTTGCTAGCCGTTGGCTTTCTTTAATGGTGGCTTGATTGCTTTCTTTGTAATGCCCCAGGCTTGCTTAATGCAGCCTTACTAGTGGTTCCAATGGTCTCCTCATCAATACGTAACCGTTAGGGCATTGAATGGCTGTCTTTGTGGCACCCTTCTTCTTCCAGGCTAGACTGTCTAGACGATTGCAATTATCTGGTCTATCAGTTGCCCCCCTATTCCGAGGTCGTCCATGCATGTGATGACGATCTCGAGAATATGAAAGGTCATTTGTTCAAATGTGACTCTTGGGATTCCATTTTATCCGCATTTAATGCGAAGTGGTGGCGCTATGCGTGACGTGGCCACGTGGCACGTTCTGAGTGGTGGATGCCTTTGTTTTGTCCAAGGGACTTTTGGGTTTCTCGCCGCTTTTTAGTTTCCCAAGTTTGGTTTTTAAACTTCTCATTTTTCTTTCTTCTTCTTCACTTTTCCTCTCTCTCGCCATTTTTACTTTGCGCTTTTCTTTTCTGAGCTTGATTTTCTGCGTTTTTTCCTTTCTAAGCCTGACTTTCACTTTTGAGGAATGTTTCTCCTCATTTTCCTTTTTCCTTTTTCCTTTTATAACAAAGTTTATTTGCCTTTCCATTTCCACTTAGGGATAGAAATTCGTACTCTTTTTCTTTTTTAATTCCATGGTCGGAAGCTCTGAGGTTAGGCAACTTTGTCCTTCTATTTCGTTTTTCTTTGCTCATTTAGGGGCATCTATAGGTTCTTTTAGCACCCATTGCCCCCCAATTGAGGGTTTCATGTCTAGGGATAGTAGCTTAGGTTTTGTGTTGGCTGATTTGCACCTTTTGCTATATCAGTCTCTAAATTGGTTTAGGGAAATGGTAGGCGAGAGGGAAGTGGTGTCTGAGGTGAGGTCTAGTGAGCTCGAAACTGGGTTGTCGTCTAGCGATGACCTCGTCGAGGTGGAGGTAGATACTGCTGCCTCTGGTCCTTCATTGTTTGGACGAAGGGAAATTAGGTCTTTCCACGCCCTTAGGGAGAAGTGTGCTTTAGATGGTGACACCCTCTTCAGGTTTAGAGATAGATTCTAGTTCCCCGAGGAAGTCAGGATTCATCTTCCTTGAGAAGGGGAAAAAGCATGTGATTTCTCACCTGGAGAAGTAAGCTTTTATGAGGCTGCTTTCCAGTGCGGCCTTGGATTTTTCGTCCATCCATTTATCATGGAACTCTTGAACCACTTTAACATCGCTTTTGGGCAACTTATGCCAAACTCGTTGAGGATAGTGATTAGCTGTATGGAGATTTAGATGATCGTTACTGAGGGGGACACGATCAGGTTGGACGAGTTTGTTCACCTGTACCGTTTAAAGGAGTCCAAAGTGTATGGGTACTACGAGTTTGTGCCTTGGGTCAGGAAGGCGAGGATCATTATGGATCTTCATTCGTCCTTCCGATGCTGGAATTCCAGGTACTTCTTTGTATCTGGGATGGATTGGAGACTCTTTCTAACGACTTCTGGGGTGAAGTTCCTAGGTTGCTTCGTTAGTGGGGGACCTCGAGGCTAGGTGCGCTGTCTTTTTGCTTATTTCATGTTAGTTCCTCTTTTTTCTTTTTTCTTTTTTCTTTTTTGATTCGTCACAAACCTTTTACTTACTGTGTTTTTGTAGTTAAGAAGCGCCTCATGCTTAAGAGTAGGTACAAGACACGCATCCAGGCAGCCATCAAATACGTAAAGACGATTGATGATTTTGACGACCTCGTCTACCCCAAAACTTTAGCTCGTCACTTCCTTGGTCCGGAACATTCTCCCTTCGTCCTTTGTGCTATTGAGATTGAAGAAAAAAGTGAGTTTGGTTTGTTTGAGTTTTCCTCAGTCTCTTCTTTTCCCTTTTTTTTAAAAAAATTTTTATTTTTATTTTTATCTTGCCGTTTTCCTGCTGTGTAGAGATGACAACCAAATTCACCCAAGAGTTGTATGCAAAGATGAAGGCCAGGAAGAATGAGCCTCTTTAGAGGTTGGGGAAGAAAGTGGTGCGAGTCGTCGAGAAGGGAACTCCGATCACTCCAGCCACCTTCATCCCTGAGGTCACGAGGACTGCCTCTCCCACCACCTTATTAGAAGAGATTACTCTTCATCCAAAAAGGCAGAGAACAGTTACAAAAGGTAAAGAGAAGGTGGGTTCCCAGACATCTAGTGTCTGGGACGATGCTGGTCTAGCCTTGATGAGGGCCCATAATGCCATCATTGCTAAGAACCTCAAGATGCTTTCAGGTGTCCCTTCCAACGAGGTTGTGAGCCGTCACATCCATAAGCTTGTCCAGGTGATACTTCTCTCTTTTTCCTCTTTTTGGGGATTGTATAACATGCAAAGTTGAACTCCTTTTGATGTTTGTAACTTTCTTTTCTTATGAGTTTTAGGTGCTGGGAGAGACGATCCACATTACTTTTGAATACCTGAGCCATGAGGTGAAGGCAGTGGCGGTAGGGTCCAAAGTGGAGGCTTTAGAGGCTGAGAACTCTAAGCTGAGAAGGGTTCTCACCTCTACCATGGACGAGGCCAACTCTGCCAAGGAGAAGGCCAAGGCTTCGGTTGACGATTGGAAGGTTGAGAAGCAATTGACAGTGCAAAAGGATGAGCAACTCTAAGCCGCAAACCAGAAGGTTAAGACCATGGCTACCAAGGCTATTCAAGCCTTTCAACTAACTGAAGAGTACAATACAGTGCTCTTCAATTGGTATTATAAAGGCTTTGAATTCCTCAAGCGATACTTGGTCAAGCACCCATCTGGAGTTGACTTGGAGAACCTGGACTTCGAGGAGGTAGACAAGGAGATAGAGATTGACGAGGCTACCCAAGCAACTACTACTGAAGAGAATGTTTCAGAGGAAAACACTGCTAATTCTGAGGGTGCCCCTGCTGATGCAGCTAGAGGGGACGAGGCTGCTACTTGAACGCATTTCTTTCTTTCCTTTTTTTTTTTTTTTTTTTTTTTTTTTTACTATGGTGCCCAGTGTGTTTTTGGGCTTTATTTTTGGTGCCCTTTGTACTTTCTGGGCTTTAAATGGTAACTTTGAAACAATTTCCTCCTACTTTACAATTATATATATATGTGTATATATATATATATATATATCGTATGTTTGTTTGTCTTACTTTTGATAATCGTCTTTTACTAATTTTTGCACGAGCTTTTTGTTGTTTGACCTTTGCCATATGGTCTTCCTCTTTTTAACCTCATCATATCTTTTAGTAACTGTGCCACTTAGCTTGTCTTTTAAGCGATTTACATTCATTTAAGGAAATTTATCACTTGACTTCGTCAATGATTTACATCCGTTTAAGGAATTTTATCACATAGCCATTTTTAAGTGATTTACATCAATTTAAGGAATTTTATTACTTAGCCTCATCAGTGATTTACATCCATTTAAGGAATTTTATTACTTGGCTTCATCAATGATTTACATCTATCTAAGGAATTTTATCACTCCTTTGCTCCCCCCATACACTTATACAAAATTTGCAAAAATATTTGCTGAATAGCACTTTTATTGCTTTATTTTGAATGAGGAGATTATTTTCATGACTACAAAAGTGACTTATCTCTATTGATGATACTTTTTCATATGCTCGATGTTCCATGGTCGTGGCAATTTTTTCCCGTCCATTGATTCCAGGTGGTAGCTTCCTTGTCTTGAATAGTGGACGACCTTGTAGGGTCCTTCCCATGTTAGTCCAAGTTTTCCTTGTGTTGAGTCCTTTGTTGCTGGTGTGATCCTACGTAGAACAAGGTCTCCTATGTTGAGTCTTCTGTGCTTTACTCTCTTGTTGTAATATTTGGTCATCTTTTGCTGGTATTTGGCCATTTTTCGAGACGCTTCTTTGCACGCTTCGTCTAGGCAATCCAAGTTGACCTTTAGCTGATCGTCGTTGCTGCCTTCTTGAAAGAATTCTCTTCTCATGTTGGTGATTCCAATCTCGACTAGTATCACTGCTTAGTGCCATAGGTGAGTCTAAACGGCGTCTCCTTGGTTGGAGTTCTGGCGGTGGTTCTATAGGCCCACAGGACATTTGGTAATTCTTCTAGCCATGCACCCTTTGCCCCCTCCAATCGAACTTTGATGATCTTCAGCAACGTTCAATTCGTTACTTCTGTCTGCCTGTTGGCTTGTGGGTGTCTTGGTGAAAAGAACTGGTTCTTGATTCCAAGCCCTAAGCAGAAGGTCCTGAATTCCTAAATGTCGAACTGATGACCATTATCTGATATTATCGTCCTTGGAATGGCAAACCTGCAAACTATGTTTCTCTACACAATGTTGATAGTGCTTCTGCTTCTACCCATTTAGTGAAATAGTCAATTGCAACTAACAAAAATTTTACCTGCCTTTTACCTTAGGGTAAAGGACCCATGATGTCAATTCTCCACTGAGCAAATGGCCATGGAGAGGTAATGGCCGTCATCTTTTCTCCTGGGATGTGTTGGACGTTCTCGAACTTCTGGCACTTGTCGCATCTTTCGATGAACTCCCTCGCATCCTTCTACATGGTGGACCAGAAATAACCTGTTCTAATGATTTTGCTTACCAGGGATCTCAGGCCTGCGTGGTCTCCATATATTCCTTCATAAACCTCCTCCAAGATGTACTTAGCTTCGTCTTCCTCGAAGCACCTCAAGTAGGGCATGGAAAATCCCTTTTATATAGAACGTCATTCAAGATTGTGAACTTGGCTGCTCACTTCTTGATCTTCCTTGCTTTGTCAGCGTCTACTAAAAGTCGTCCATCTTAGAGGAAAGAGAAGATTGGAGTTGTCCAACTACTTTGGTCTTGAATTGTGAAAGTGAGGAGTCCTTCAATGCTTGGATGTTTTTGTACTTCTACTTTCAAGTTTAGTGACCCTGTTCATTCTTCTGATAATGCTTGCCATGCTACTTCGTCTGCTTCTAAGTTTTGGCTTTGGGGGACTTGCACAAAGTCTACCTGATCGAATTCTTAGATCTGGTGGTTTGTCAGCCGAAGGTATTTTTGCATCCTGCCTTCATTTGCCTCATACTCTCCCTTTATTTGCCCTATTACCAGCTTGGAATCACTTTTGAGGAGTATGTTCTTAGCCCCTAAAGCCTTTCCAACCCTGAGTCCTATCAGTATGGCTTCGTATTCTGTCTCATTGTTGGTGGCATGGAACTGAAGTTGATGATTCCTAGAAAATTAGTAAGTCAAGTGATTGGGATTCCGATGTGGAGCCTGAAAGGAAAGGAAAGATAATAAAGGTGACCGATGGGGACCCGGTCAAAGATCCTCCGATGATAAAGTCAGTATTGTTTGTGACAATAACTGTAGAATGGAAGAAAAAATGTCTTAAGAAGTTACCCATCCGCCAGTGAGTCCTTTATATAGTGTTTGCTGAAGGCAGTTACTTTGTAACTTCTCCTGTCATCGCGGATCCATGAGGTAACTTCCACAACAACTGATATGGAAGTTACAACATTTGGATTCTCCTCCTTAACCGTTTTCTGTAGAATGGTTGATAATGATTAAACATTGTATTTGTTGAGAATAGATGTAATCTTGTTTGTCTTGTTCGTCCAACCTTATGGACGGACGAGGCACTTACAATGCCTTGTCCGTCTGTCCTCAAGGCTTGGACAAGACATTCTCGCAATGTCTCGCTCGTCCGTTCTTCAAGACGGACAAGGCTTCTTTGGGACGAGTTCGTTGAATAGCTTTTTTCTTATTGGTCTCTTTCCTTGGACAAAGCATGTGGACGAGACAGGAAGATAGCTTTTTATCCAACACCATCAGTTGCCCCATGTCCACATGGGTTGTTCAACGAATTGGATGACCTGTTGACACGTCTTTAGACGCACATAACTAGTGTCAAACGAATAATATGCCACGTGTCAATATTTTATTGGCAATTAGTCTCGTCGATTCAGTTTTTCAAGGTAGATGCCGCGTGTCACTTTCGTATTGGTTGTGTTGTTTTAAATTCCCAAACCAACACCCTATAAATAGTGGAATACCTCGCTTAACCTTCCTCATTCCAGAAATTTCCTTCCTTGACATCCAGCATCTATAGCTTCGTTTAAGAGTCCTTCTTCGTCTAGAGTTTCCATTCGTCTAGAGCCAGGTATTCTTCTTCTCTTCGTCTTTAGGTTTTAAGTTTCTTTTATTAAAAATGTCAGTTGCTTCTTTGTTCGTTGATAGTATTGATAGAGATATAGACGAGTATTATGACGACAGTAGTGATAGATCTAGTTCTAATGGCACTAGTGATGTCAGTGGAGGAAACACGAACAAGGACTATTCCTCTAGGGTCCTTGCGTTCCCTTTTGAAGTCCTCCAGGAACAAGTTAGGAGAGCTTCTGGCTCCCAAGCTGGGTCTCCGTCCAATATCCCCCCGTCTAATCCAATGGACGAGGAGGAGATTGTCTTTAGTTTTGCTGTAGGCGTTCATTCCAAGACGGATGAACAAAGACTTAACAATCTTAAATCTTGGTATCAAATTTCGGACGAGTTTAATCCTAGGCTGCCTGTCCGTGGAGAGTGGTGTTGTAATCCTCATTTTGGGATTGGTGTCTATGAAGCTTATTTTTTAGGCGGCCTTAGGTTTCCATTGAACGCGTTTGCTAGAGAGTTGTTAGTTAGGTTGGGCTTAGGTGTTTGTCAATTCAATCCCAATGCGTGGAGACTAATTATCTCCATGCAAATTTTGTGGAGAGAAGTTTTTGGTGGGGACCGTCCTCTCACTGTGGATGAATTCCTTTATTGTTACAAATCTTCTGAAATAAGCCAATCCAAGGGTTTCTATCAGTTTACCGCCAGGGCAAATGATTGTAGGTTAATCAAGTCCCTAGCTTCATCTGATAGGGAATGGAAGATAGAGTACATCTTTATTTCCGGCTTTTGGGCAGGGAACCCTGTGGACGTTGGCAGGGATCCCTTCCCTCCATATACTGGGGACTTAGGGAACCTTCGTCCTGAAGGTACGTCCCTCCCCCTCATTTACCTTTCTCTTTTTTAATTTCTATTACTTGCAATTTCTAACTTTTGCATATTGTATTGCAGCCATCAAACGTCCATCTTTAAGCAAACTCCATCGTGACCGTGTCCATAGAGCTCGTCTTCACCCAGACAGGGATTTTCGTTCTCTAGTTACCTGGAGACGTCTTGCTAAGTGGGGCTTTGGTCCTGAACCGTCAAACGAGGCTATTGCACATGAGGTTACTGTGTGCAAAAGTAAGTTTTTGTTTGAAAGTTCCTTCTTTCTCTCTTCTTTCCTTTTTTTGAAAATTCTATGTTACACATTCCTAATCCGTTTATTATCTTATCCTAGGAATGTCAACAATGAAAGGAAACAAAGGGAAGGACGTTGTGGGTGAAGGAAAGCGTCCTGAGGTTCAGCCGCAAGACCGTCCTGAGGTTTAAACACAAATTAGTCCAATGGCTGGGGATAAAAGGAAATCCTTACCAAAAAATCTAGATCTAGAGGGGCTCCCCAGCCATCGAGACAAAAGAGTGAAGCACAGCTCGTCCAAGGGGGTTAAGCCTAAGCCTCCCCAATCCCAGCTTCCTATTCAGATAGTTGAAGTGGATTCGTCCACTCCAATTGAGTCCTCTCCGTCCAAAGCTCCTTCATCCAAGGTTCCTTTGTCCAAGTTTACTACGCCTGGCTCGTCCCAGCCTTCTGAAAAGTCTTCTACAAACATCATTGAGAATGAAGATCTAGCTTGGGAGAGATTTCAGATGGCTATCTTGGACGAAGACATAAATGTCTGTTATGACATGGGCTTAAAGGAGTTTGAACACTCTGGTGTCCATGACTTCTTTAAGGTATGTTCATATTCCTTTCTCGTCCTTGTGTATTTAACAACTTTTCTTCATTTAACCTCCTTTGTTTTTACCTTTCTATAGGCCATGTCCAAGTCTATAGCGGCGTCTAGACAGGCAACAGAACTGGACAGGATGAGGATCCAACTGGAAACAAGGATTCAAGAAGTGAGCAATGACTGCAAAAAATGGGCTGGGGTAGCTGCCAAAGCTAAGGAAGAGGTTGTTGAGCATAAAAAGTTGATTGAGGAGCTAAGGACTGATGCATTAGGGAAAGATACTCGTATTGACCATTTACAAAAAGTAAATGAAGAGTTGAGTGCCCGTCTTTCCAAGGCAAAAGAGGACGCTGTGGCTAAATTCAAGTCGTCCAAAGAATATACAGACGTCCTGGATCGCAATTATGTAGCTGGTTTTGAGGACTTCAGAATGGATGCTATTGAAAACTTTCCTGAAGTTGACTTTAGCTTAATCAAACTTAACCTTGCTGCCAATACTAGTTCTCTTATTCAGACTGGCTCCGATGACGTCAACGTTGAGGATGATGCTTCAACTCTACCTCCTCAGGACGCCTTCAATGCAGATGCTCCCCAGACTTAGAAACTTTTAATGTTTTATGTTTCATTTTTGTTTGGTCCATTGTTTTTAGGACCTTTTCATGTATTGTAAGTACATTTATCTCGTCCACAATTTTAGGACGAGTTTTTAGACAAGTTTAATTTTACAAGGGTGTTTGAACGTTGGTCGTTCACCCTCAAAACAATTGGATGAATGCTGTTATTATTATTTTTTACATATGTAAGGACGAGATTTTTATCTTTATATACTGTGCTTGACTTGTCCATATTTCATATATAAATTTTTACCATTTTCATTGGAATTTCACCATGTGAAATGGTAACCATTAGCACTACCCATCTTTAGACTTGCTGATTTTCAGGTTTAGTGAGGCTAAGACCTTGAATTTCTCTCGTCCATAGACTGGACTATTTTAGGTCGTTGACTTCCTCGTCTATAGCCCTGATTTGTATTATATTTCACTATAGTTTGCTCGTATGGACGAGTATGCCTTGGGCTTACTATAGATTGCATAGGCTTTGCTTCGTCCGTCTCTTTGGACGAGCATGCCTTGGGAAAGTTGGCTTTGCTTCGTCCGTTTCTTCGGACGAGCAGGCCTTGTGAAAGTTTAGACGTTACATCTCCACGTCCAGAGAATTTTCTAGTCTTTAGTTTTTAGTAATATAAAGATTAGTAATTCACACAACATTATGTACATAACATAAGATATTGTTCACAGACGAGGCATACATTTAGGGGTCATGCCTTCCAGGAAAATAAATACAAACCAAACCATAACTTCGTCCATAACTTTAATACAATAACAAAGCAACACTTAAAAATACTTAAGTAAACAAACTTATGTATATAGACAAGTAGATAAACGATTTACAGGTTTGTCAAGGCTGGCATTTTATTGGTAGTACCTCTTCAGGTGCTCAACATTCCAAGGATGCTCCAATTTCCTTCCGTCTAAGGTCTCCAAGTAGTAGGATCCTTGTCTTTTACAATTAACAACTCTATAGGGACCTTCCCAATTAGGACCCAGTTTCCCATGAGTTGGGTTCTTGGTTGCCAAGGAAACCCTTCTTAGGACGAGATCTCCTATGTTGAAGCGCCTCGGTTTTACCATTGCGTCATGTTGCCTAGCCATGAGGTTCTTGTATTTTGCTGTCCTTTGCTCCGCATTTGTCCTTACCTCATCAATTAGATCAAGGTTTAGACGAAGTTGTTCCTCGTTATCCCTACTCTGATACGTCATTACTCTGTGGTTGGCCATATGCACCTCTGTAGGTATGACTGCTTCAGTTCCATATGCTAGCTTGAAAGGAGTCTCTCCCGTAGGGGTTCTCACTGTCGTCTGGTATGCCCACAGAACACCTGGTAACTCGTCAGACCATACTCCCTTTGCCCCCTCGAGCCGAGTCTTGATGATTTTCAATAAGGATCGGTTTACAACTTCAACCTGGCCGTTTGCTTGTGGATGGAAGGGTAAGGAGTAGTGATTTTGAATTCCAAAGTGTTTACAAAAGTCTTTGAAAAGTGCATTATCAAATTGTCGTCCGTTATCGAATATCAATACTCTGGGCACCCCAAATCTGCACACAATGTTCTTCCATACAAAATTCTTGACATTCTGTTGTGTGATATTAGCTAAGGACTCTGCTTCCACCCATTTAGTGAAATAATCGATGCCAACCACTAGAAACTTCATTTGCCACGTGCCCAATGGAAAAGGACCCAAGATGTCTAGCCCCCATTGTGCAAAAGGCCATGGAGCCGTCATTGGGGTAAGGTACTCCGATGGTTGTCTGGGGACATTACTGAATCGCTGGCATTGATCACAGGCTTTGACATATGCCTTAGCATCAGCTTGCATGTTTGGCTAGTAGTATCCTGCACGGATGACCTTATAGACTAGTGACCGAGCTCCTGAATGGTTACCACATGCTCCTTCATGGACTTCTCTTAAAACATAGTTCGCCTCGTCAGGAGCTAGACATCTAAGATAAGGTTGAGAAAAACCTCTTTTGTATAGCACTTCATTCATAAGAATATATCTGGCTAATCTCACCCTCAGCTTTCTAGCTTCATCTTTCTCTCCTAGGAGCCATCCTTCTTTCAAATATGATACAATTGGGGTCATCCAGTTTCCTCCTCTCTCAACTTGCAGTATTTCTGGGATATCTATACTTGGTATGTACTAAATTTCGTCAAACTCGTCTATAGCTTCATTCGATGAGGCTTCTTTCGCTAAGGTGTCAGCCTCCATGTTCTCCTCCCTTGGGATTTGAACAAAGTCAGCTTTCTTGAACTTTTTCATTAGGCGTATTACCCTATGAAGGTACTTTTTCATTCGGTCTTCCTTAGCCTCATACATCCTATTTACCTGACCCATAATCAATTGAGAATCCCCCAAGACGAGTATTGACCTTACCTCTACAGACTTAGCCAACTCCAGCCCTTTGAGGAGGGCTTCATACTCAACTTCATTATTCGCCGTCTAGTACTGTAACCGAACTTTACATTTCAACTTATCTCCTTCTGGGGATTGTAGGATTACACCTATTCCTCCTGCATATTGTGTAGACGAACCATCCACATAGATAATCCATTTCTTCTAATCCTCCACTTCACCTAATTCATTATAATTTAGGGTAAACTCTGCTATGAAATCTGCCAGAGCTTGAGCTTTTATGGCGAGTCTTGGTTAATATCTGATGTCAAACTCACTGAGTTCGACAGCCCATTGGATCAGTCGTCCCGCTGCCTCCAGCTTGTTCATTGCTTTCCTTAGGGGATAATCCATCATGACATTGATGACATGAGCTTGGAAGTAATGTCCTTCGGCTCCCCTCAACGCTTTACTTGTATAATACACAGGTCTCTGCACCTTGTCTTCTTCTCTCACTAGTGTTGAACTTACTGCATGTGGGGTGACTGCTAAATACAAGTACAATTCTTCTCCTAGGATGGACGAGCTTAGCAAGGGAGTTCTAGTGAGATACGTCTTTAAGTCTTCGAAAGCTTTTTGACACTCGTCAATCCATTCAAAGGCTTTTTTAAGAACTTTAAAAAACGGCAAACAATTGTCAGCAGCTTTAAAGACAAACCTGTTCAGGGCAGCAACTCGTCCGATAAAGGACTGAACTTCTTTAATATTTCGCAGAGGTTTCATATCTAGTATTGCTTGGACTTTATCAAGATTCGCTTCAATCCCTCTATGGGAAACCATGAATCAAGAAACCTCCCAGACGACACTCCAAAAGCGCATTTGCTGGGGTTCAACTTCATGTGGTACTGCCTCAATGTATCAAATGTCTCCTGCAGATCATCTAGGTGCTTTCCTCCATCTTGGCTCTTCACTAGCATGTCATCTACATAGACCTCTACATTCCGTCCGATTTGTGGATGAAACATATGGTTAAACAACCTCTGATATGTTGCCCCCGCGTTCTTTAAATCGAAGGGCATCACCTTATAACAGAACAAGTCTTGGCTGGTGATAAAGGATGTCTTCTCTTGGTCTGCCTCGTCCATCTTTATCTAATTATATCCTGAGAAAGCATCCATGAAGCTAAGCAATTTGTGGCCTGCGGTAGAATCCACCAATTGATCAATGTGTGGCAACGGATAGCTGTCCTTGGGGCAAGCTTTATTTAGATAAGTAAAATCTACACACATCCTCCATTTACCGTTTTCCTTTTTGACCATTACCACATTAGCCAGCTAATCTGGGTAGTACACTTCTCGTATGAACTTCGCCGACATCAACTTCTGAACTTCATCTTTAATAGCACTATCTCTTTCAGGAGCAAATACCCTTTTCTTTTGTCGCACTAGCTTGGAGGAAGGACATATGTTTAAACAGTGGGTGATGACACTAAGATCTATACCCGGCATATCTTCATGACTCCAAGCAAATACATCAGTGTTTTTCTTCAAAAATTGGACGAGGTCCTTTTTAATCTTTTCTTCAAGATCTGTCCCAATCCTGGTACGCCTCTCAGGGTTGTTCTCTTCTAAGGAAACATCTTCTAACATGGCCAGGTAACATTCTCTTGCTGCTAGCTGGTCTCCTTGCACTTGTCCTACCCCATGTTCTGTTGGAAACTTGACCGACAAGTGGTAAGTAGATGTGACTGCTTTCCACTTATTTAAAGTCGGTCTCCCAATTATAGCATTATAAGAGGACGAGCAATCTACCACCAGAAAATTCACATCTGTGGTTAACTGTTGTGGATATGCCCCCACCATTACGGGCAACGTAATAATACCTACAGGCTGTACTTTCATTCCTCCGAAACCTACCAGAGGCGGCTGCACTGGACGAAGTTGGTCTCGTCCGACCCTCATTTGTTGGAAAGCTGGATAATATAGAATGTCTGCCGAGCTTCCATTATCTATTAGCACCTTCCTAGTTGTGTAGTCAGCAATGAGCAAGGTAATAACAATAGCATCATCGTGAGGATGGTGAACTCTGTCAGCATCCTCGTCCGTGAAAGTGATCGCTTGCTCGTCCGTGGACTTCTCCCTTGGTGATTGTCCAGAGAGTTGGACGCTCTGCACTACCTTCAGGTATGCTTTCCTTGACTTGGATGATTGGCCTGTTGAACTTCCGCCAATGATAACTTTTATTTCTCTGAGCGGTGGTCGCAATGATTCCTCTACCTTCCCTTTCAATCTCTCGTCCTTGTGGTCTCGTCCAAGGAAATTTCTCAGCTTCCCTTGCCTTATAAGATTCTTTATCTGCTGCTTTAAATCAAAGCACTCGTCCGTGTCATGTCCATGATCTTTATGGAAGCGACAATACTTATTCCTATTACGCTTGTTGGGATCTCCCTTCATCTTTTCTGGCCACTTCAAGGAAGGCTCGTCCTTGATTTGCATAAGGACTTGTTTAAGTGGCATGTTTAACGGAGTATATTGCTGGTTGCGTGCTGATGAACCTGTCTTCTTGTCCCGGTCTTTTCTATCATCTGTCCATCCCTTCTTTGGACGAGGGCCTTGTTCCGAGTGGCGATTTGTCTCCATTTTCTCTGTCCTCTTTCTTTTCTTAGCTATAATCGCATCTTCCGCATTCATGAAGTTTTGAGCTGAATGGACGAGCTCAGCTATGGTTTGTGGCTCTTGCTCATAGAGTTTGTGGATGAACAAATCCGAATGAACTCCGTTGTGAAAAGCTGCTAACAGCAACTTGTCGTCCATCTCGTCCATTGTCAAGGCTTCCCTATCGAAACAAGTGATAAACGACCGCAAACTCTCATTTTCCCCCTGTTCATTCGTTAACAGATTGGAAGTAGAACGTTTGTGTCTTTGGCCCCCAATGAAGTTATTGACAAACAACTTGCTTAATTCTTCAAAAGAACTTACTGAGTTTAGAGGTAATTTGCTTAACCACACTCTAGCTGGACCCTTGAGAGTGGTAGGAAAGGCTCTACACATTATTTCATCTGGAACTCCTTGGAGATGCATAGTGGTCTTGAAAGTGGCAATGTGATCAAAAGGATCTCGATTCCCATCATATGAATCTAAAGAAGGCATTTTAAACTTTGGTGGTAGGGGATGGCCATTGATGGAAGTCGTAAAGGGAGAATCAGTTCTATGAACCAAATCCTCTACTGGGTTTGCCCTCCTCATATTCTCCTTCATTTCGTCCATGACTTTCTTCATCTGATCCATCTCCTTTTCCAGATGAGGTACCCTTCGCGAGATGGTACCCCTTGATTGACTTCCATGTTGAACATTCTCCCTGTCTTCTTGACTCCGAGTTTGTCCTTCTTCTTCATGCTCTCCATGTGTCTGTCTTCTCAAATTAATCTCCCTCTGTAATTCTTAGTTCTGGCGAGTTAACTCCGCCATCACAGCCGCCATCGAGTGCATATGTTGGACAGAGAATGCCTGCATAACCGGTGCAGATTGGCGATCGCAATGAGGGTTGCTTGATGCATCCCTGCTTTCTTCGTGAGCAGGGCTGGTAACCCTCGATCTGGTTCGAACCATCAACTTTTTGTCTTGGAAAAACAAATTGTAAAACAATTATAATCAGTATTTTCCCACAGACGGCGCCAACTGATGATTCCTAGAAAATCAGTAAGTCAAATGATCCGGATTTCGATGTGGAGCTTGAAAGGAAAGGAAAGATAATCAAAGGTGACCGGTGGGGACCCGGTCAAAGATCCTCTTATGATAAAGTCAATATTGTTTGTGATAATAACTGTAGAATGGAAGAAAAAATGTCTTAAGAAGTTACCCATCCGCTAGTGAGTCCTTTATATAGTGTTTGCTGAAGGCAGTTACTTTGTAACTTCTCCTGTCATTGCGGATCCATGAGGTAACTTCCACAACAACTAATATGGAAGTTACAACATTTGGAGTCTCCTCCTTAACCATTTTCTGTAGAACGGTTGATGATGATTAAACATTGTATTTGTTGAGAATTGATGTAATCCTGTTTGTCTTGTTCGTCCATCCTTAAGGACGGACGAGGCATTTATAATGCCTTGTCCGTTCGTCCTCAAGGCTTGGACGAGACATTCTCGCAATGTCTCGCTCATCTGTTCTTCAAGACGGACGAGACTTCTTTGGGACGAGTTCGTTGAATAGCTTTTTTCTTATTGGTCTCTTTCCTTGGATGAAGCATGTGGACAAGACAGGAAGATAGCTTTTTATCCAACACCATCAGAAGTTATACCCCGTACTTGAGGATTTCTACTTTTGGAGTGTTAATGACAACCCCAACTCCTTATCTTTTCTTAACTAATGAGCCATTTGTTTGGATCGTCCATTTCTTTGAATCGTCCTGGAACTTTTCGTCGTCTGGCAAAGTGAACTCGACAATGAAGTCAGCTAATGCCTAGACTTTAATTGCTGTTCTGGGATGGTATTCGATGTCGAACTGTCTCAGCTCGACTGCCAATTGCACCATTCTTCCTGCAGCTTCAAGTTTGTTCATCGACTTCCTTATTGATTGGTCTGTCATTACCAAAATAGGGTTTAACTGAAAGTAGGGATGAAGCTTGCGTAAAGCGAAGATTAAGGCAAAGACAATCTTCTCAATGCATGGAGACCTTGCCTCGGCTCTTTGGAATGCTTGGCTGACGTAGTAAACAGGAAGTTGTACCTTATTTTCTTCTCAAATTAGCGCTGCACTCACGGCTGTGGTTGATACTGCTAAGTATAAAAACAAATTTTCTCATTCCTTCGATGGGCTTAGGAGGGGAGGATTGCTTAAATAGCATTTTAGCTCCTGGAAAGCTTCTTCACACTCACTCGTCCAAGTAAAAGCTTGCTTCAGGGTTTTAAATAAGGGTAGACATTTGTCTGTGGCTTTAGAGATGAACCTACTGAGGGCCGCGACCCTCCCTGTCAGGTTCTACACTTCTTTCACTATTTTTTGTGAAATCATCTCCAATAGAGCCTGCACCTTCTTTGGATTAGCTTCTATTCCTCTTTAGGACACTATGAACCCTAGGAATTTTCCTAACAAGACCCCAAAGGCGCACTTATTAGGATTCAACCTCATTTGGTGTTGCCTGAGGGTCGCAAAGGTTTCCTTAAGGCCGTCTAAGTGTGTGTCTTCCTTTTTGCTCTTGACGAGCATATCATCGACGCACACTTCCATATTTCTCCCGATCTGGTTGCTGAACATCTTGTTAACTGACATCTGGTAAGTTTCTCCTGCATTCTTTAGTCCAAAGGGCATCACTTTGTAGCAGTAAAGCCCTTGGCTAGTGATGAAGGCAGTCTTCTCCTAGTCTTCTTCTGACATTTTAATATGATTATAACCTGAGAATGTGTCCATAAATGTGAGGAGCTTATGTCTTGCTGTGGAGTCCACGAGCTGGTCTATTCTTATCAATGGAAAACTGTCCTTTGGGCAGGCACTATTTAGGACCGTGAAGTCCACATACATCCTCCAGTTTCAGTTTGCTTTCTTCATTAAGACGACGTTGGCTAGCCAGTCTAGGTAGTAAACCTCTCGGATGAAATCAGTTGCAAGTAGCTTATTTACTTTGTCCATGATGGCCTTGTTCTGCTCAGGGACAAAGACTCATCGCCTCTGTTGGATAGGCTTTCTCTCAGGGTTTACATTCAGAAGATGTTGGATGACTTCTGTTGCTATGCTAGGCATGTCTTCATGACTCCATGTGAAGATATCCAAATTTTTCTTGAGGAATTGTACCAACTTCTCCTTCATCTGAGGATTCAGGTTCATCCTTATCTTTGTTGTCTTCACTAGCTCTCCGTCTATCAGTTCCACAGTTTCCAGGGCTTCTATCTTCTTTTCTTCCTCCTCCTCAGTCATCCAAGTATGGTTCTCCTTTGTAGCTAGCATTGCTTGATAGCATTCCCTGGCTAGAACTTGGTCTCCTTTTCACCTCACCTATGCCATACTCCGTTGGAAATTTCACCTTCAGGCAGTACGTAGACGTTGTTGCTTTCCAACGGTTAAGTGTGGATCTTCCAATAATCACATTGTATAATGATAGGCAATCCACCACAAAAAGTCAAGCTACCAGGTTAATTATAGGGGATGTGATCCTACTGTGACCGTCAGTGTCACTATCCATATGGGGTATACTTGGTCTCTGTTGAATTGACAAGGAGAGATTCGAAAGGCCGCAATCTTTTGGGATCCACTTTCAGCTGCTGGAAAGCCGAAAGGTAGATAATGTCAGCAGAGTTGCCATTATCTATGAGAACTTGTCTAGTGTAGAATCCTTCTATCATGAGTATGATAACCAAGGGGTCGTCGTGTGGTTGCTTCACCCCTCTGGCGTCTTCTTTTGAAAACAAGATGTCCATGCCTATCTTTCTTCTTTGTTTCAAGGGAGGTATCTTGTGGGCACTATTTACATGTCTCTATTGTGACTTCTTGGGGGATTTAAAGGATCCACCAGTGGATGGTCCCTTAGTGATCGTCTTTATTTCTCCTATTCCACTTTGTGGATGACTATACAAATTATCCTCGTCCCTAGGATTAGTTTCAAGCCTCTCCTTGCGATCGTCTCTAGATTAGATGTACTCCCTTCTTTTTACAAATTTCTACAGCTTCCCTTTACGAATCAGTTCTTCTATCTGCTCCTTCAGGTCTCTGTAATCTTCAGTGTAATGGCTGTGATCCTTGTGGAAGCGGCAATATTTCCTCTTATCCCGTACATTGGGTGAGGAGTGCAATGGCTTTGGCCACTTGAGGTGGTGATCGTCCTTAATCTGCATCAGAATTTTGTCAACAAGCATAACCAGAGGAGTAAATTTTACCATTCGTGGCATTTTATTGTCTCTCCGATTACTCCGGTCAGAGCTGGTCTAACGATCCCCTCTTTCTCTCTTACGTCCTTTTTGGTATTTCCTAGCGCTCTACTTTTCTTTAGGCGTGTTCTCTCCTCCTATTGCAGCTAGGGCATCTTCTGCATTCATGTACTTTTGAGCTTTCAATAGCATCTCGGCCATTGTCTGCGGAGGACTTTTCGCGAGGGCTACTACGAACTCTCTGATTTCAGCCCAGCTTTAAAAGTGGTTAACTGCACCTTGTCATCAGTTTCATCAACCTCTAGCACTTCTCTAGTAAAACGCTTCACATATGACCTCAGGGATTCTTTTTCACCTTGCCTGATGGTGAGTAGGTGATCCGCCGACCTCTTTTGACGTTGGCCACCAACAAAGTGGCGCACGAAAGAACTGCCTAGCTATTCAAAGTTATCGATGGAAGAGGTTGCTAGTTTGCTGAACCACACTCATGCTGCCTCTTTGAGGGTGGTAGGAAAAGAGCGGCATAAGATCTTATCTGGGGTTTGTTGTAGACTCAAGGTTGTCTTAAAGGTGGTTATGTGATCCAGTAGGTCTTTTAGGCCGTCAAATGACTCAAGCTATGGAAGTCAAAACTTCGGTGATAGGGGACACTCTAAAATCCTTGTAGTGAAGGGGGAATCTGTCTTCCTAACCATCCGGTCCAAGTTTCTATCTGTCTTTTCCTTCATCGCGTTCCTCAATTCGTTCATCTCCTTCCTCATGTTCTTGAAAAGATCAGAGTTTGCTTCATCTGGAAGTTTGGTCGTTGAGAATCATCTCTTCTGTGGCTATCTTGGTTATTGTTTCTGTTAGTCCCAATCCTCGTGGGTAAGCAATTTTCGTCCTATTGCAATTGTAACCTTATCTCCTGGTTCTGTTTGGTGAGTTCTTCAATGCTAGCTGTAAGCATATGGATTTGCAAAGCTAATGCTATAGAATCTTGCGGTGTATTGGACTCCATCTAGATCTTAGAATCGAACGGAACTACGCTTTCAAACAAAGGTTATTGGGAAATTTAGACCTCGGTTGATAAAATTAACAAGTTTTAAATCCAAGTTGTTAATTAGATTTATTATCAATAAAACTTGTTAAAACAAACAAACATCAATATCATGTCAAAATCATGCAGCGGAAAAATAAATAAGACAAGATACGATGACCCAAAAAAACCAATGAAACTAACCAGTTTCACATTAAAAAACCTGGGGGGAAACCTTCCTGAAAAGCAATCCAATATAGTAAAGAGAAGTTTCAGATCTAGTACAAAACTTTTGTCCTTAGACTCTACAATCCCCGTAGATGAATTCACAGCAGAAACCTTTTACCACAGCAGAAACCTTTTACCGCTTCAGAACTTCTGAACTCTTCAATATATGAACGCCGCCCTTTGATGATGCACGAATCCCAGTACGTGACTAATCAATTGCGTGGATCCTAGTACGCGACTTAATCACCAACTAGAAGAAGATGTTGGCTGCAAAGTTCTTCACTTCATCAAGAATGAAGATCAAAAAGCACTTGGTTACAAAACCTTAAAGCGCAAAGACACAGTAGTTTCTTTCAAAGAGAATAAGACATCGGTCACTTTTTGCATATATTCTCCTTGTATTCTCTTATGTGACGGGCTCTAAAATAAGCCTTATATAGGTCTATGGTGAGAAAAGAAACCCTACACAAATACATAAGCCTGGTCCAAAAATCAGATCTGAAAAATTCTGATTTCCGTAACCTCGATTGATCGATAGGTGTCGAGCTTTAAACCTCGATAAATAGCTAGGTGTCGAGGAGGTATCGAGAAGCTGTCGAGGGAACAGGAGCTTTCTCGATTGATCTACCAGCTGTCGAAAAGGTGTCGAGATTGCGATAAAAAACACCTTAAGAGCTCGATAGATAGCCAGCTGTCGAGAGGTGTCGAGCAACTGTCGAGCTATCTATCTGCAGGTGTCAAGCTATCTGTCCAGCTTTATTGAACACCTTTTCTTCACTTGTTTCTTGGTCCAATCTTCATGGTTTTAATACTAGACTTGAACAACATGTTCCTTGAAGTATTAAACACATCCTAGATCTACCAAAATATAAGTAAAGTACGTTTTGTCAAAGGATTAGCCAATTACACAAAATATGTCATTAACAATATCCCCATTTGGCAATCCGTGACAAAACCACAACAAACAAATGAACATATACGAGAAGTCATAAGTCACTCAACTCATAGTCACTTGTTACATACAATAAAATCTATCCTAACACAAACTCTTGAAAAACTTTGCAAGAAGAGAGTTTATGGCAAGTAGACTTTAACAACCTGTATTTCTGAAACACTTTAAACAAAACTCATAAGGGCATCTTTGTGTGAAACAGAAATAATAGATTGCATACAAATATAAGAAGCATGTGTATGGAGATAGAAAAGAAATAACACTTGTAAAGGTAGGTGAAGAAGAAATACATCATCATATAAAGAAGATAAGCACAATGTATGTAAACATGGTCACAAGACCCAAGGTACAAAAAGAAGGAGGTAAACACTCCCCCTAACAAGATGAAACACATCTCCCCCTTACAGAGGCATGAATTTCTCCCCCTAACTTGTAGAATCTTAAAGAAAGAAACCACAAAGTCTCCATAATTTCTCTCATTTTTTGTCATGATTGACAAAGGGTACAAGAAACTAGAAAGTTTCACCCGAGAGACATAAAGATGATCAAAGATGATCTAAGGGGTACAAGAAATCCATATAAATGCATGAATGTAATGAAACAAGATGCTATGGATGACAAGATAATAGAAAGATGCAAAACACACACACACACACACACACAATAAGTCTAACCAATTTTATATTTCAAAAACAAGTTAAGACAGTTTAGTGAACATACATTAACATATGTAAACCTAGTAATGGCCAAATCACATTGTACCTGCACATGTATCAAGAATAGCAAAGAATATTGCGTGTTGTGTGTGAAAAACATCACGAGATTGCATAAGTGTATACATGTTATGACGATTTGAGATATGAGAAAATCACTTTAACTCACACACAATCATAACTGTTTGATGGGGACTATCACCTTTGAGGTACATCCTATAACTCCCACATCTCCTAGAATACACGCTTACAATCATATTTAAAGCATTTTTGATCTTTTTGCTTTTTATTTTTCTTTGCATATTTTCTTTTTAAGCATATCATGCATGGGCATATAAGAGATAGAAAAGAAATACCCAATGATATTTGACATTCCAATTTTGTTATGCCGAAGCACACAAATGTCATTGACATCACACTTTTGCTATGCCGAAGCATACAGATGTCTTATCATGATTGGCGGGCAACAGTGGTGAAATGGTTATTTATGCATTTCTTTTAGAATTTTCTAGTCCTACCCGTAAAAAAGAGTGATATAAGTGTTAAGTACAAGAGATCACTTAACCTTATTCATCACAAACACGAGCCACAAAGTTCACGTGCTTAATTGTGCATAGAGATGCTCATCTAAGTTACAAAAGATACAAAGTTTAGAAAACTTTGTTTCAATGGCCATCCAAGGTACACAAGTACCAATGTACACAGACACACACTGTTTTTGTATTTTTCTAATATTTCCTTTTTATTTTTATTTTGAAAACAAAACAAAATAAAAACTAAACAACCAAACAAAAACAGACAAACAACATGAAAGTATGAAAGAAAGATGCATATGCATGAAGACATGATAGAAAAAACAGATAAGAAATCAAGTAAAGAGAGTCCTACTTTAGATAAAAAGAATTAAAGCAGAGGACAAATAGAAAAGACAATCAAGTCTTAGGCTCCTTTCTCACCCACACAGCACGAGTTTTTGGCCGTGAAGATGAAAAGGCACATATCCTAGTATGTCTACTAAAGAACTTAGAAGAATTAAAATTCTCCTAAAATTGAGTTAAAAAGATCAAAGTTTTTAATAACTCTCCAAACAAAGATATAGGTCCTTGAGAGGAAATCTGTAATCGTTTGGACAATTGCTTATGAGGATACAACTTAAAGCAATTAGGACGAATGTGTCCAGAAACACCACAATGGTGACAAACATGAGGTTTAACAAAGGATTTAGAATTAGTTAAATCAGTTTTGAATTTCATACATTTATTACCTTTCTCAGATTGTGGCACAAAGACTGTCCTTGATCCATAAGCCGTGGAAGAGGAGGGGTCGGAGGAAACAGCATATCCTAAGCCAGTTTTATTAGAACTAGGCTTTTGAGCACTCAATACCTCATCAAGCTTTGCACTAGACATCCTCTTTATTTGAGTTCTAGCTTGACTAAGCTCAACCTCAAGATTCTTGACATTCTCTTCTAATGAGGTGTTCTCCACAACAAGAGTCTCGACTAACCTTGTAGTCTCATCTAGCTTGACTAACAAATCAGCTTTTTCAATTTTTACCTTATTAAGCTCTTTTCTACAAAGATGAGAAGTCTTTTCAGATTTTATGGATTCAGTGCATAGCTTATCATAAGCTTCTTGAAGAGTCATCTTCTTGGGTACTTCATCATCAGAAGAATCCTCACTCTCACTAGCACTCTCCATAATCACCTTATCGATTGAGGCAACAAAGGCCATAACATGACGACATTCATCCACATAATTATCAGAAGAGTCATTCTGGGTATCACTCCAAGTAGCAATCAACCCTTTATCTTTTGACTCCTTAGTCTTTTCCTTCATGAGGTAGTTTGGACACTCTATCCTTATATGACCAAAACCTTTGCACTCATGGCATTTGATAAGGGGTTTCTCATTCTTGCCCTTTCTTGGAGGTTTGCCCTTATTCTTTTTCCTAAATTAAAGAAGCTTGAGAATCTCATTAGTTATGAAGGTTAGATCTTCACCCTCATCTTCACTTTCATCTTCATCTTCAGAGTCCTCAATCTCTTCCTCTATACCCTTGAGAGCCAAGTTTCTACTCTTTCCACATTTTCTCATTGAACCTAATCCCATCTCATAGGTTTGAAGGTTCTCTACAAACTCAGTCAAAGGAATTTGATCAATGTCCTTTACTTCTTCAATGGCAGTGATCTTGGCATGGAATCTTTCAGGTAAGGACCTAAGGATTTTTCTAAAAATCTTGGATTTTGCTATAGATTCTCCAAGGTTGAAGGTAGAATTCACAATATCCTTGAGTTTTGCATAGAACTCATCAAAGGTATCATCTTCCTCCATCCTTATTTCTTCAAAACTGCTAGTGAGTTATTGAAGTTTCACAGTCTTTACTACCTTGGTACCTTCGTAGGTGGTCTCAAGAATGGTCCGTGTTTCCTTGGCAACTTCAGTGGATGATATTTTCTTGAATTCCTCATTGGCCAACCACAAAACAAAGCATTTAAGGCCCTACTATTGAAATTTGCCGCTATGATTGTTGCATCATCCCAATCCACCGGCGCTTCCTTTGGCTTAATCCAGCCAACTTCAACAATTTGCCATACCTGTTCACCTAGAGCCTGCAAAAAAACTTTCATACGAACTTTCCAATGTGCATAATTAGTTCCATCAAATCAAGGAGGTATAAATAAAGATTGTCCTTTATCCATGACAACAGGGGTCAATGGATCACACTCAGGAAATTAATCCAATCAGAGTGAACCCGCTCTGATACCACTTGTTGGGAAATTTAGACCCCGGTTGATAAAATTAACAAGTTTTAAATCCAAGTTGTTAATTAGATTTATTATCAATAAAACTTGTTAAAACAAACAAACAACAATATCATGTCAAAATCATGCAGTGAAAAAATAAATAAAACAAGATATGATGACTCAGGAAAACTAATGAAACCAACCAGTTTCACAGTAAAAAACCTGGGGGGAAACTTTCTCGAAAAGCAATCCACTATAGTAAAGAGAAGTTTTAGATTTAGTACAAAACTTTTGTTCTTAGACTCTACAATCCCCATAGATAAACTCACAGCAGAAACTTTCTACCGCTTCAGAACCTCTGAACTCTTCAATATATGAACGCCACCCTTTGATGATGCACGAATCCCAGTACGTGACTAACCAATTGTGCGGATCCTAGTACACGACTTAATCACCAACTAGAAGAAGATGTTGGCTGCAAAGTTCTTCACTTCATCGAGAATGAAGATCAAGAAGCACTTGATTACAAAACCCTAAGACGCAAAGACACAGTAGCTTCTTTTAGAGAGAATAAGGCATCAGACACCTTTTGCATATGTTCTCCTTATATTCTCTTATGTGACGACCTCTAAAATAAGTCTTATATAGGTCTAGGGTTGTGAGAAAAGAAACCCTACACAAATATATAAGCCTGGCCCAAAAATCAAATTTGAAAATTTTTAATTTCCGTAACCTTGATCGATCGGGAGGTGTCGAGGAGGCGTCGAGCTTTAAACCTTGATAGATAGCTAGGTGTTGAGAAGCTGTCGAGGGAACATGAGTTTTCTCAATCGATCCACCAGCTGTCGAGAAGGTGTCGAGATTGCGATAAAAAACATCTTAAGAGCTCGATAGATAACCAACTGTCGAGAGGTGTCGAGCAACTGTCGAGCTATCTATCTAGCTTTATTGAACACCTTTTCTTCAGTTTTTTCTTGGTCCAATCTTCATAGCTTTAATACTATACTTGAACAACATGTTCCTTAAAGTATTAAACATGTCCTAGATCTACCAAAATACAAGTAAAGTACGTTTTGTCAAAGGATTAGCCAATTACACAAAATATGTCCTTAACAAAGGTCTAAAGTTGTCGTCCCCACAGACGGCGACAAACTGATGATGCTGAAATCGTCAATAATTAGGTTGGTCCAGAGGGTTCCCAACATGGGCTCGTCAGAGGTCCTGCAAGAAACTGCAAATATGAGTTCTCTCATGTGGTCACCGGTGGGGTGCTAGCCATGGAGTCTTAGATGACAAAGTCAGAAAAAGAGGCTCTTCTCATATAAAAAAGGCTCTTTTAATCTGTGAATAAAGAGAATTCGTATATAAAAGTGGATATTATTCGTACCTTGTCTTGAGCTTTGGGGAGCCTATAAATAGGCTCTTCTTCTTACTAGCCGTTGGCTTTCTTTAATGGAGGCTTGATTACTTTCTTTGTAACACCTCAGGCCTGCTTAGTGTGGCCTTAATGGTGGTTCCAACGGTCTCCTCGTCGATACGTAACCGTTGGGGCATTGAATGGTTGTCTTTGTGGCACCCTTCTTCGTCCAGGCTGGACCGCTTGGACGATTGCAATTATTTGGTCTATCAGTTAATATAGAGTTTATGAATGCTATAAAAAAAAGTTACATAATAATAATGTTGATGTGAAAGATTTAGGGAAAGCCAATATAATACAAAACTGCTAATGGCATATTTTTTTATCAATCTAATCATTTAAAGAAGATTTTGGAAAACTATTGTGCACTCCTTTATATATATATATATATATATATATATATATATATATATATATATATATATATAATTTGATGGTGATAGAGAGATTTGAATCTTGAATTTTTCCATTGTAGAATTAAGAGGAGTTAACTAGTTGAGCTACAAGACTCTTGACAATCACTCATTTTTATCCTATTGTAAATTTATTTCCTACTAATTATAAATAATATTTATAATCAAAAGAAGAGTGGAATTGTGTCACTTTGTATATTATATGTAGAAAGTGGGAAAGTGGGGATCTCCAAAATTTGGAATAGGCTTGAGAATGCATCACCCCCCAAAGTGGTTGAAAGGACATGAGATGGGTTGTGGGTGCAACAAATGACAATGTGAGAGGCAATGAGTTTTTACGGCCACTCTTTTTTGAAAACATTATTAAGTATTTCATAAGGAGTACAACTATATGTGGTACTTTCTTCTTTTACATAATAATAAATTTCATAATGCGAGAAAAGAGAGTATCATATCACTATACTTTAAGAGTATCAAACCACAAATTAAGTTTTCTCTTTTAGACGAGTGTATTGTGATTGACCTACCTAAATTGGATAGGGTACCCTCAATCAAGCTCGACCTTTGTGGGGCTTTGAGTAGGTTAACTATCAACATAGGTTGGATGGTACATGCAATTCAGGGCGGGGATATATGGTCAAGGCCGACCAAATGGTAGCCGACAGCTTGCCTTTTCTTTGGGTTGGTTGGACTTTAGTTTCTGGTAGACATGGCAATACGGGTCAGAATTTTCTGACCCGACCCGACCCGACCCCAAAAATACATGACCCGAACCCGATTTTTTTGACCCGAAACAAAAACGGGTTGACCCGTAACCCGACCCGATTTTTTCATGGGTCAACCCGACCCGACCCGGATAACCCGTGACCCGACCCGTTAAAAAAAATTCGCTAAAAAAATATATAAACTACGTCTTCATACTAGGTGCTTAAAGCACATAATATCAAAACTAATAATCAATATATTATTGCTGTCAAGTGTCAAGAGAGTCAGAGACTCAAGACTCAAGACAACCATTAAAAAAAAAAATATCATTCAATAGTATACTAGGCCTAGCTGTAGTCCATTGTCCAAAGGGACCAAAGCCAAAGGCACGTGACACAATGCACAAATGAATGACAAACCACAAACCTGAAGGCTGAAAGTTGAAACGTGACCAAACCGCCCCAAAGGCAAAGCTTCCTCAATTCAGTTCATTACATCTCTATCTCTGTTTGCCCCTCTTATTTTATTTTATTTGGTTCCCCTTCTCAGTTCAGTTCATTTCCTCTACGTTGTGTACTAAAGGTTGTGTACTTAAATTATCGATTATGTCTTTTACTTGAGAATGTAGAAGTTACGTTGTGTACTAAAAGTTGACTATATGGATTTGAATGTAATTTAATTTTTTATAGTCATAATTATACAATTTTAATTTTTTATTGATTTACTTTCATGGTACATTAAATTATATTAAAATATTGTATTATAGATGAAGATGCTGACGAAATTGGCCAACTTAAACTACAATTTGCAAGTATGAATATTTGCAATGTTGAATCTACTACCAACATTGAGTAGACTGAGATTGAGGTATAATTCATATAAAATATTTACTTATTCTTCTTTACATAATATGTTATGTTTATTTTTAAACCTTTTTTTGTTTAGTTTATCTTTCTAAGTAATCTAACTTTACTATTATTTTAAATGCAACAAGAACATGTGCACTTAAGAAGATTGATAACTTACTACTTTACTGGCTTACTTGTTTTGTTTGTTTTAAAATCTATCTCTTTTTGAAGATGTAAACTTGTAATTATATGCATTTTGACAGTGAACTATTAACATTGAAGACTTTTTCCATCATGAATTTATGACTATAAATAATTTTTGTCATGCTCACTATTAACATTGAAAACTTTTTCCATCATGAGTTTATGACTATATATAATTTTTGTCATGCTCAAAACTGTCAGAATTGGAAGGATATTAACAAGTGGCATTAAGTGCACTGCATTTGCTTAATTGATTTTATTCATTCTCTCTAAATAGGTTGTCATTGATTTGTTTTTGTAATTGAAAAAAAAAAAAAAAAAAAAAAAAAAAAAAAAAAAACTTGTTTGAAAAATACGGGTCAACCCGACCCAACCCGACCCGACCCGCAACCCGATTGACCCGTTTAAAAATGACCCGTTTTGACCCGCGACCCGTTTGACCCGCAAACCCGATTGATCCGACCCGAACCCGACCCGACCCGCCCGTTTTGCCATGTCTAGTTTCGGGTGTTGAGTCGGGGGGAAAAATGGCCCACTACCACTATTTAGCAAAAAAATTAGCAATATACTACTATTATGTAAGGATTTACCACCTTTTTGAAACTCAAGTTTTGAAACTCGAGTTTGCTATGAAACTCGAGTTCCAAAAACTCAAGTTATTTGAAAAAATATACTTCAAATTTGCTGGAACATTTTTTATGATACTCAAGTTCATGAAACTCGAGTACCATGGAAAACTCAATTTCGCCAAACTCGAGTACCCAAAAAGTGATAGATTCCTAAATATTTCTGAAACATGTTAAATTACAACATAGTTTGTAAAAAGGTGCTATTTGGCTATTTTCGCTGTTGAGTCAGTCTAGCTACCTTATTAGTTTGATGGGGTTCGACCCAACCAGCTAGTCTAGAATCTGGATCGGGCCTCCAGGTAAAAAGCAGTTTTGCAGGCAAATCTATAGTTCTAACTGTGGGAAAACATCTTATTTTAAGGGTGCATATATATATATATAGAAGTAACATTTGGAGATAACCGAGTAACTTCTCACAAACTGAGAAATGCAGGGGGTGGGCAAACTTAATTTGCATCTGCAAAAAAAGACATGGATAGGGGTAGCTAGCTAAATAAGCTATGGCTAGGGTATGTTCCACTTGGAATGCCCAGGACATGTACCATGCATATATGTACCAACTAATTATATATAGATATACATGTCTGGTAACCAGTATTAGAGAAGCACTTGTAGATAGCAATAAGTAACTTGACTAAGCAAATCATTAATTGTTCTTCTTGCAAGTAGGCAGGTATATATGGCTGATATTTGCCAATGCAGAAGACAAACAAACTGGCAATTGCTTGCAGGTGGGTAATGATGGAGGCCATTTGGGAAACTAACAAGCTACGACACGACTACTACTCATACAAATAGGTCTGCTTCAATGTGATTAATTATGCAGATACTGGTGGTCCTGCTCCTGCATGCATTTAACCTGGAACTGTTCTTCCATATATCTTATTGTCTTCTTTTTTTGTTGTTGTTGTTGTCTTTGCCCTATCTTGTTGACTCTACTAACCATGTTTGCATTGTAGCAGAACACGATATTTCATTAAAAAAAAAAAAAAAAAAAACTCTTACTCTTGATTTAGTTTGGGGGAAACTCAATCAATCATGCAATGATCGAGTTGTTGATATTATCATGTTAATGTAAAAAATACATCTTAGGTAGGGTAGACTAAGGTGTCACCACTCACCAAGCAAGGATGATCCTCTTAATTAAACATAATATTAAAAAAAAAAGAAGTTATGTGTCCTTAGCTAAACCTAATAAGTGTGTATATATATATATATATATGTGGTAGGTTTACTTGATTAAATTTTATACATATTGGGAACTTTAATTTATTAAGGAGCTTAATTATATAACTAACGTGACAGTGATGTGAGCCTAAGTTGGATACACTAGAAATTCAATCTTTGTGGAGCACTGTATAGTTTAGAGTTTAGAGTTAGACCAAGATTCTGTGTATGATGCCATGAGGAGGCACGAAATACCCTTTTTAGGCGCATGGACAGGACAATACGAAATGGGCCACTTTGTTTTGTTCTTTTTTTTTTCTTTTGTTGAGTCTTTGTTTCGTTCCTATTTGCAATTGAGATGCTGTGTCAGCTGCCGTAGATTTGGCCACATGTATAATTATAAACTCACCCAATCTCCCACAATTTTATTCTATATACATATATATTGTCTACATCTTTCCAGAATCAATGAAACCAAAAACTGAATGAATTTCTCTATGTTCTCTTAACTAGATGGTTATAAAAAAAGTGTCGTCTTCATAATTCATATCCTAATAAAAGGAATTGGAAGTGTAAAACATATTTACATAACAGGATTCAGGAAACAAATTCATTGGCGCTAGTGCTACGTACACGTACATTTCTCCTTTTCCGCTCTTACGCCTTGGGGTTAAACGCTGATAGCAACATGATTGAGATTGTTGGGTATACTAGGCAATTTTGTCGGTGGCAGATTCGTAAATTTTTTTCAGGGGGTCATTATTTACCAAAATTTAATAAAAAGATAATTTCATATATTGACCAAAACACGCATACACACAAATACATAAAGTTTTACAATTTTTTTTCTACATATTTTCTTATTTTGAAATCTTTACATGATAGTCTCATTATTAATATTACAAGTTACATCTCTTTCAAAATTTTAGTTAGATAAAAAATTTATTGGGATTTTTCTTTTTGTTTGTAATGACTTAATATATTGTTAAGGAAGCCAAAATTCAAAGACAAAATTTAGCTACAAATATAGTTGTAGCCTAAGACTACAACTCTCATTAAATAAATTAACATAACTATATATTTTGAACATATAATCATTGAATTGCATGTTCTTTTTGTTCTTAAAACACATGTCAAATTTCATGTTAATTTCACGTTATTTATTATTTGATTCATAAACTTAAATTTTTATGTAATTTTAGACTACAAAAACTCAAAATTTAAAGATTTGATTAATGACATAACTATTAATCTCTGATCTTTTTGAAATTTTGCAAATATGGAGGATATAAGAAGAAAATGTAATCTAATAATGAATTTGTTACAATTCACATAAATATATATATATATATATATATATATTGAGTGAAGTTGTAGTCTTAGTCTACAATAAAGTTTATTGCCAAATTTTGTCCAAAAATTAATTATATTGAGCCTAAAAAATTTTAGGGTGATAACAAATATTTTTTAAGGATAATAAAATCATAAAATTTTTAAAATTTATATATAATAATTAATTTTTTTGCCAAATCAGGGTGGTCCTGTGATCACCCTAAACTCCATGTGGAGCCGCAGTGAATTTTGTGGCCTTTTTTAGGATTATTTATTTTGTGCTAAGGTTACATGAGAATGAGATAACCTTTGCTTTAATTCTTCATTTTCAAAAACCTCAAAACTCAATGGTAAACATAATCTTGCATATGAACGAATGAAAAGGCACAAGAGTTTACAGGTGAAAGCATTTCCATATAAATGACCTAGTAAAATTTATTGTCTTTAAAATAGGGTTTTGGATTTGAATTTCACCTACACCAGAAAGAATTCGTTGTTGTATTGATTTAATGGTTAAGACGACACCATACATTTCAAATCCCATCATAGATTTATAAGAAGAATATAAGTCCCAACCATAATTATTCATACAACTTTATATTTTTAATAACTTTGGCTATATATTATCGATATTAATTAAGATTCTTTGTCCCCTTTTATTTGTTTCTAAGAGTTTTGAATAATAACTTATATCTGAATTTTATAGAACATTTGTTCTCTAGACCTTTATCAAGGTGAATCTGGAAACCGATGGTGGATTGTTTTAAGAACCAATACACATGTATTTCTAGAATGAAGTTAACATCTGAGATAATTCCACTTCTCTCAATTTCTCAAATCTGTAGTTTTCCTAACCAAAATTTTCTTGATTGCTACATTTTATGGTAGGCAATCACTTCAACATTACTCTAGGGAAGGAGTGGTAAAGCATATAAGTTACGGAAAATTGAATATGACCACATTATTATGTAAGGGTCCCATGTGATAAATTTTTTTGTTTTTGAATAAAAGATTTGAATTCATATTTCACCTACACAAGAAAGAAACGCGTTGGTATATTGACTTGATAGTTTTTTTTTTTTTTTGAGGGTCTATTGACTTGATAGTTAAGATTAATTAACATGAAGAGAACATCATACATTTTAAATCCCATAATATCTATAAGAAAAAAAAATCTCAACCAAAATCATTCATACAACTTTAGGTTTTTCTTCATAACGTGGGATATATATTATCTATATTAGTTTTCTTCGTTTCTTTTGATTTTTGTTTCCAAAAAGTTTAGAATAATAATTTATATATGAATATTATAGAAAATTTGTTATCTAGAAGACCTTAATTTATAAAGATGAAATGGGACACCTATGGGATTTTTTTTTAAAGAGAATAAAAATGGAATATGTGTTAATTCCTAGAATGAGCTAAACATCTGGGATAATTCCATCACACTCTCTCTCTCTCTCTCTCTCTCTCTCTCAATTTATGAAATCTGTAATTTCCAAATTAACCAAAAATTTGGTTTGATTGGAACATATGATATGAGGATGGGCAATCACTTGAGCATTACTCTAGTAAGGAAGGGAAGGGAAGAAGTGGTACGGCATATAATTAATAAAGTACGGAAAAAAATTTGAAAATGACCACACACTATTATAATATGTGATGTATAAAGTGGGCATGTGATTGTAAGACATTGTCGTTTTCAATTATTTGAGGAATTTAGATGCGCATCTTGATCAATCTCTCTCTCTCCCTTGTCTTTTTGTCAAATTTTTCCTCATTTACTCCCAAAATTCCAAATTTTGGTGGGACCCACCCCTAAGGGTTGTGTAATGTGTAGTTGTAGAAGGAGATCACGAAATCCATTTAAGATCTATCTAAGATTATGCGTGTATTTTGAAATGGTTAATTTTGTTAACTTATTTTACTATTTAGTTTATTTTTGCTATTATTTATGTATTTTACTGTACTTTTTTATATTATTTATGGGTCTTATTATACTATTTCAGTTAATTTTTATATTTATCTACAGTACTTTTAACAAAAAAATTTTAATTTTAACAAAATAAGCCGATTCTAAATAGACTCATATATATATATATATATATATATATATGATTTTTGCGTGTGAAGTTAACAGTGTTCATGGTCTCATCTCATTCACGATTGTGCTAAAGATGTCACATCAATTTTGGTATTTATGTACGTCTAACGTCTCTGTGTTTAAATTTAATTAAGAATAAACATCCAACCGCGGCAGGCCAGGTGATCTTCGAGAAGCCTGGTTTACCCTACTTTGGCGACTTTTGCTACCGATATAAATTTATATATATTGCCATGAGGTGTGTGCTCCGCTAGCTAGCTAGCTAGCTAATTCGATTGATCAACTACTGGATTTCCCTCAAATTTTTAATTAATAATTAGTTTCTTTTTTGGGGAAAAAAACGTGGATATGTGAGCTTACTCACTTCAATATGGCTTCCAAAATTATGGGATAATATAAATTCACTCAAATAAAATTCTCAAATGTTTTATAAAAAAAATTATGTGAATGTACTAAATCATTATTGATAATTAATTTCTCATAACAACTTGGGATTTCAACTTTCATAAGTTAGTCTCTCATAGGATCCACAACATAGATTGTCAACATTAGTCATTAAATCTTTCACCCACAAACAATCCCTCTTTCTCTCTCAACACTCCTTTTGAAAAATTTATCTCTTTCTTATATATAAAATTTTATACATGAATCATGAATCATGATACATGATTCTTTATATAAAATTAATCTTTACTTGATTGGTATTAATTTATCAAGTTATGTGTTGAATTTGTCTTTTTTTTTGACAAGTGAAGACTATTACATGATTATATTATTAAGTGAAGTTGTATCAGTGCCTTTGATAAATTAAATTAATTTTTTTTTTTTGCTTTAAAAATATTTATTCTCATCATATTATAATTTTATATAGTAGATAATTTTTTTTTAAATTCCAAATATTTTTAATTCTAAATTCTAGTAAAAATATTGACTTGGATATGAGAGAGAGAGAGAGAGAGAGAGAGAGAGAGAGAGAGAGAGAGAATTTAATTAAACCTCACCTAGAATCTTTTGTTAAATATATTATTAAGAATATAGAAATATAAGATAATTAAAATTTATATGAAATAGTGCAAATATAATTCATAAAAAAGAATTAAAAGATACTGAAATAATACAATGGAAATATAACAATGGAAATAATTTTCAAAAGATTTGTGCGAATTGAAATATACATGCATATTTTAATTTATATGAAATCACACAAATCTTATTGAAATTATTTATCTATATAATTTAATTTTTGTATACATAATCCATTTATAATTTATTTATTAGAGCTATTCTATTATTATCTCAAGATCGGTACTCATCTCTCTCTTGGTATTCTCATTGTCACCTCAATCATATTTCTATCATTTCTATCTCATTAGCATAGAAATCTTGTCTTGGCTTGCCCTACGTCTACCTCGCACAAGTTTTCTTTTTCCTAAAGAGGGGATGGGGCAAGGATGTGACACCCCACATCCAGCCCTAGTGCCATTCCTAATAGAATTAACGTGATTAGGCTTTAGAGACCTGCATCCACAATAGAAAGCCCTTAAGAAGCTATATCTTTATTATTAAGATGTGTACCATACACTAAGTAAATTAAGGATATTTATGAAGACTAGCCCTAATCTTGATGTAAATTGACCTTATAGTAGTACAAGATAAGCTTACAATAGAATGTAGTACTAATATCCCTAACATTTCCCTTCAAACTCAAGGCAAAATTTTAAGGATGCCTTGAGTAATTAGGGGAAAAAATGTGGTCATCAGATCAAATATATATAACATAGAATGGACTGAGCTTAATGTGAAGTGGAATGTGTGAGATTTTTTGTTTTTTGTTTTTTTTTTTTTTTTTTTTGTTTTAAGAGAGTTTCAACCTATGACGTTCGCTTTTAATAATAACTTTTTATCATTAGAGTAAAACATCAATTGGTTTTTAGTGTAGGCGGATATTGAATCACAAATATCTTATTGAACCACTAGAGACTTTACCAATTGAGTTAACAAGAACCCACTATGTAAGAGATAGTTGTTAGATGTACTTGATAGAAACTATTAGCATTTAATTGTGGTCAAAAGATGAGTAAGTAATATAGTTGGAGGACTAGTGGACTAGTGACCAGAGGATGGTTGGTATGGCCTAAGGATTTATAGGTGCATTAGTGCTTGGAGGGCATCGATAGAGAAATGGTGACAGACATGAGATAAACGATGGTACGTAGTACTAGTGGCAGTAGGCAACAGATGGCGGCTTGATGACGGCAACATTTATATATATATATATATATATATATATTTTTATATACATATCGGGGAGAAGACACCGTTGCAGGCTAGAAGACATTAACAAAGGTGAGTATTATGGAAGTCAGAAGACATTGTCATAGTGAGGCATGTGAGTGAGTTGATGACCTTTAATTTGGGGAAGTAGACAAGGACATAGTACACCGTATTAGAATTGTTGTTGAGAGACAGAGAGAGTACAGCAAATTAATTTGATTCAATTTTATAGGCTTACATACACAGTAGAAAACCCTTGAAAGGCAGCCTTAATTAGGGTATAACAGAAGATAGGCTTGCAATTCAAGTATTGTATTACTAGTACAATATAAAGTAAACCCCAAACAAATATCTCTGACAACACACTTATAAATTAAAAAGATCATCGATCATAGCTTTGCTTCCAAATAAAATGGAGTAATTTTGTAGTAGTTAAAGGCATATGATACTCTACATTAACATTTGTGTTTCTTTAATGGTTTAATTCTGTGATAGGAGATAAGGGTCGGGATTCAAGTCTTCAGCAGGGAATTTCACATGTATATATACTTAAATTAAACTAGAAAAATTTTTTTTATCTTGTATAAATAATAATAATTATAATAATAATAATAATAATAATAATAATTTCTGTGATGAGAATATATAATATACAATTACAAGTGAGAGAGAGAGAGAGAGACGCATGGGAATCTCACTCGCATGCATGTCAATCAGACGTTGCAAATGTCATGAGGATGGATGGTCCCAACACCCAAGTTGTTAAATGTTACTTCATCATCATCAGACATCAGTCGTCTCTTATATATATAGACAGGCATACAAGTTGTGAAATGTTGCTTCTTCATCATCAGCTAGCCTCGATCTTACACCACAAACGGCCATGCGTCAAGTGGCCAAAAGCTTAATTTAGGTGGCCCTCCATACATATAGGATACAGCCATGATTAATACAGAACATCTCAAATTTGTGGTTATTGGTATTTCCATCCCCATACGTACTTTGAAGCTCTTTCCTCTTTTAGTAATTCATTTCTCTCCAAATATCTTTTTTTATTTTTTATTGAGAGTAAATACGTACTTTGGCTTTTTTTAACTATAATGTGCAATAATATTCGTTTAGTTAAATACTTAGAAAATGTGATTCACATGGAAGAGGAGGGCTCACCTGTAAATATATAGATACGCAGCATCTCCATTCTCCACCACGTATCATGATATCTTTCTTTCTAATCATAGGAACCAAATTAAAGTCCAGTAGTGAAGCACGAGATACTAATAGTAAATTCCTAAGAAATACCCCTTTTTATTTTTATTTTTTATGCTTCCTGTTTTACTTTAAATTCTAAAAGATTCAACCAAGGAATATTTTTAGGCTTTTGAGAACCAATCATTGATAAAATTTTCTCTCTCCCAACTTCTTTATAAGCCACCGTGCATCACGCTTAGCTTTTAGTAAATAGTAATGTGACATGACACTGGTTACTCCATCAAAGACTCCTGCAAATCTTGCCCAGATCTACATTTGGTCACCCTACCAATGGCTGAGATTAAAAATTAAAAACTCATTTCCAATCCCAGCCCTTGAGTCAAAAACTTTTTTAAATTTTATTATTATTATTATTATTTCTTCTTCTATCTAACTTTTACATCTCACACGCCCACAGTATTTGCACCGTTCAATAATTGCATGGGATGTAAATCCCTTTGATTACTATTTCTTTATTAAATTTATTTATTTTAAATAGACAAGATAGACCTTAAACTAGGCTGTTATGATTGCATTTTATATTAGGTTAAATATCAATTAGTTATTGGTGTAGATGACATTTAAATTGATATATTTTATTCAATGATATTGAATTTTACTAGTTGATTTAGTTAAAATTTACTTTTCATAAATTTCATATAATTACCTCATTTCCTCTCTCATGTATGTGTGTGTTTGTTTTTTACAAAATAAAAAAAAATAAAAGTTATAATATTTTCATATAAAAAATCTTGATTTTTATACCTTTTTTTTAATTAAAGTATACTTTTAGCCCATAAAATTTGAGGTCGTTTTCATTTTAGATTTTTACATTTCAAAATTTTTATTTTAACACTTTATGTTTAATTTCATTTTCATATATTGGCGCCATTGTCCATTTTATATTAGTAATTTTTGTATGTTAAGAGCTACAGAAATGTCATCCTTTAAGACATGTCACTCATATAAGTCCATTTTTATTAGTAATTTGGTTTATAAGTTTTAGATAAGTGTTGTCCATTAAGACACGTCACCTACATAAGTTTATTATGTTAGTAATTATATTGTTATGTGCCAAATTAGTGTTGTCTATTAAAAAACATCACCTCTATAATGCTAGGTGTCACCACTTTACCAACAAAAATGAACGACAAAGCCAAAATAAAAACAAAATCAAATATGAAAGACCAAAATGAAAATTTTGAAATGTAAATTGACTAAAATAAAAAACAACTTCAAATTATAAGGGCTAAAAGTGTGTTTTAATCTTATTTTATTTTATTTTTAAAGTAGATAGTGGGGAGGGGATAGGATTCAAACAACAAATATAAGGCACAAAATTGATGTCATTACCGCTACACTATCACTTGAACCCCTTTCATCTCAATAATTAGGGATGTATCGAATGAATAAATTTTATAGTTTCAAAATAATAAATTAAAATTTAGAGTCCATTTAAGTATTTATTTGTCTCAAACTTATTTGATTACCTTTTAGCTTTTATGTATAGTTTTTTAAAACTTCTTTTTTTTTTTACTTTTTTTTTTAAATATAAGTATACTTTAGTATATTTTTAATAAAAAGTAATCAATAAAAAATTAAATAATCTCAAGCCAAATGCATACTACATATTACAATATTGTGTGTTCAACATACTTTAATATATAAGTTAAGAGATTAATTTGTGATTTTTGAACAAATTAATACAATATAACGTAAGACTAATAATGGAAAGAAAAAAGCAAGTGGGAGTTAGATTTTTTGAAAGCGATTTGGTTAGCAAATCGAGTCACTTGTCAAATCTACTAAAGGGAAATGGGGTTTGTTGAAATTCTCGAGGAATCAAATTAAACATGGTGGATCCATGAAGATAAGAGAATATTGGAACAGCAGCGGTTGTAAAAAAAAAAAAAAAAAAAAGTTTTTGGATGATTGTTCATAAGTTGATGATTCTTTCACGCTGAAGAATTAATAAAATAAGGGTCATGCTAACGAGTGCTCTTAAAACACTGGTTAAAAATTTATTTTAGAAAAGTTTTAACATTACTTTTATAGGAAATGGAAAAAAGCTGTCAAAACATTAATTGTTTTCTTTTCTTTTCCCATAAAAACTTTTTTTAACTGGATTCTTAACGAGTGCCCTAAGGGCACTCATTAGTTTTACCAAATGCCCCCACATAGTTTTACCATATATGTAATATTACTGACTCCACTGTTTTTGGATGGTTGTTAATCATGCATTCACAAAAATATATGTGGCGTACGGTGACCTTGGGTTTTAGGAACCTTCCACTCACACACCTAATAGAGAAAACAGCTTAATTGGGAACGAAACATACATACTGTCATCATAATATGCACAGAGAGAGAGAGAGAGAGAGAGAGAGAGAGAGACGAAAAAGGAAGAGAAGCTGAGCTAGCAGCTGCTTTTGATCATTGTTCACTTTGTCAGCTGCTTTTGATCATTGTTCACTTTGTCAAGTTTATTCAGTAAATACAGATTTCACTCAACCGGTACCATATATATACGATTTGGTTTAATTTCATGCTAATCACGTTGAAACATGTTATGATGAGAGAAAGAATTAGTATAGTTTTGTAATATATAGTAGCTAGAAACTAGAAACCATGCATAGCATATTGTTTTGAAAAATCAGCTCATCTATATATGTAGGCATATCTTTTATATGTACCTTTTTTGTTTTGTGTGTGTACTTTTTATCTCTATCATTTTTTTTTATAGGATTTTTATCTGTATCATAGATGTAACAATTACACGTTATATCAACCCTACATATATATGAGATATACGTTAAAGATATGTACAAATTAATAATATGCAAATGACGTTGAATAAGATTAATATTCTCTAAAGTTAATTTAGTGCAAAATATGCAGAGTTCAATATAAATGAACCATAAAAAACTCAATTATATATCTAATTATATACTCTAAAGTTAGCAAAAGAGAGAGTTTGAAAGATTATTCTTTCCAATATCATTTGTTTGTCTAGCTAAAAATAATTCAAATATATCAAGTTTTTACATAATACTATGAACAATCGTTATTTATTAGGTAGAAACTTATGTATGATTTGTGTGTGCATTTTTTATTTAATTATGCACGTGCATATGTAAGAGATTCTAAACTAGTATAAAAGGCGTTGACGTAAACCTTGAGGTAATGACATTCTAATGTTTCATATTATTTTTTTTATAAGCTAATTTTTCATATTATTGAAGTGTGAATTTGTTGAAATTATAAAAATTATACTCCCACGTTTATTAGTCTTATGACTAATTGCAATTGGTGGTACAGTTGTTGCCAATTGTAATAACTTGAGAATTCAAAAACTTTGGTGCATGGCCCTTGGACATCATCGTACCGTACCATGCATATCATGATAAGGTTGAATTAAACAAGTATTGACTTTCATTCCGGCCCATAAAAGTAGGCCAGGTGTAAAACACTATTTGCTCAACAAATTAAAATTGACTGCCATTCTTTTTTCTTGGATCTTCTGTGGATTTTTAAGTATTTTTTCAAAGTATGATTGACAGTTCATAATTAATTTGCACTGGAAAATAATGATAACCACGGGATAAAGTATTTTGATGCAAGACAAACTACAAAAGCTTATTAATTAGTGTTTAATCTGCTTTAAAGCAATTATGAAGAGAGGTGAAATGATATTCCATCTCGTCACCTTGTGTTAATCTGCTTTAAGTATCGAACTACTAGGGGAAGAGTAAGGTTTACTCAGTATGCAAAAATGAAAAAAAAAAAAAAAAAAAGTGAATTATTATGATGCCTACCTACTAATTAAGGTCATGAGCGTGAAAGAGTACTATTCTATATATGTTTTTCCCTTGACTTTGGCTCACAAGATTTTTCAAATAGGACTCATATTTCATAATCACACTACACACTAGTCAGAAACTACTCGAATGATATCTTTAATTAGTCACACCAATTTTCTCTCTGTTGCTTTCTAAGAATTTGGCTTTTTGAGTGAAAAATGATTTTTTTTTTCTGCATAATGGTTTTGGAGGCTTAAAATTTCCTAGTTGCGGAGGACACACATACGTAAATCGAACGTCATTAGTAAAATTTAACAAAAATGAAAAATGTTTTTAGAGCTTACTTATAGTTTAGGTCATCTCATTCGGTTGAAACTTAATAGATTCAAACACTTTTTCCTTTTGGCATCAGATATCATATCAGGTAGTTAGGTTAGAGTGGATAGTACCATACTATGAGCATTAATGAGAAATCCTTATATTAATAGTCAGAGACAGACCCACGTTATGGTAGAGGGGGGCCATTGCACCCCCACCCCCAAAACAACAAAATTTTGCAAAATATATAGCACTGTATACATTTCCATCCGGAAAATTAAAAATTTTCTCCAAAAACGTGCGTAGTGAATAGTAATAAATGACGTTTACAATGCTGATCTTCAAATGTTTGATTAATAAACTGCCTTGAAAGGGGTTTCTCAAAAAAAAAAATGATGTTTCTTGATTTATTTTATGAATTATTAACTATTTTTAGAAAATAATTTATTAACATTAATGTTGTTGTAGCTTGTGGGGTATGTTTGGTTTATTTTTTGGACTAAATTTTGAAGCTATAGAGATATATAATATGAAAATAATGAAACTTTTATTTGAATGGTTGATGATGGGAAAATTATCTATAATATTTGATTTTTTTTAAAGAGAAAAAATTACAAATAATTTGAAGCTAGTAATGCAGCATTGCCTCTAGTGTTGATGTCCCAATTCATGAAAATTTTCAAACAAAATTCCAAAAAATTACCTTCAATTAAATTAGTATCAATCCAAATTGTGAAAATATGAGATTATAATGTTAATGAATGGGATGAAATTTGACAAAGCTTGAGTAGATGTTAGTTTTGATTTTCATAAACTTTTTTGTATTTATACTTTGGCCCCCCCCCCCCCCCCCCCCAATTTCGAATCCTAGTTCCGTCTCTGTTAATAGTCCAAAAATTACACTTTTTCATTCTAACTATTAACCCCAATTACCATATAACTCTCTGAAATATCAAAATGCATTATTTAACTTTCAAAGTTATAACTCTGTTTCAGTGTCCCTTATCATATGTCTTGGAGTTTAATTTGATATAATTTATTTTTGAAAAACTAATTTATAGATAAGCATATTTTTAAAATTGCGGGGTTAATGGTGTATTTTATTAGTTCATGGGTTAAAGTGTAATCATGATGAAAGATTAAGGTGAAAAAAATTTAATTTTCCCATCCTTATATTGATAGTTGGGGCAACAAATTTTCTGAACTTTTTCATTATAGTAAATTATTAATGTGTCGTAGTAATTATATGTTGCAATAGTTACCTATAAATTATTCAGTTTGCATAGGTGTTTTTTTTATTAAAAAATATATTCACTTTAAGAAAATGCATTAAAAAGTTTAACTTGTGCTCGGTTTAGAGAGAGAGAGAGTAAAAAAAAAAGGCAATAATAACAACAAAAGTTATTGTCAATTGGAGTGGATATCCTGGTACAATATAAACTATTAGTTCCAAATAATTTTAGGGAATAAATTCATTAATAGTTTAGAAAATTGATAATTATGTAGCTTTCTTTGAGGGGTTAAGATACTCATGCATGCTTTAGTCCATCACCTAATTAAATGATAGACATGGAGTTTGAATTAGGACTAACCAACTTTTCTAGCAAACTAGACGAGATAATGATTAACATAATTAACATGAAAAAGTACAGCAATGTATTTTAAAATGTTCACAATTTATATCAGATGCCTAACATCAGCTAGGAAGATGGGTTTCATACTTTCATCCATAAAAAATAAAACAGTTAAAATCTTTGGAGTTATCAAAAAAAAAAAAAAACATCAGCTAGGAAGATGGGTTTCATACTTTCATCCATAAAAAATAAAACAGTTAAAATCTTTGGAGTTATCAAAAAAATAAATAAATAAATAAATATTAGAGAACAGTATCGCCCATACTTGTATTTAAAAATCATGTTATATCTCCTTTATATTTATTATATATATGGTTACTCATTTTGATATGGACAAGTGATACCTTTGATTGAGAGAAACGTGACTATTTTTTTTTTTTTTTTTAAGAAAGTGACTAGTTTCTAAACTATCACATGCATACATAAATACATTATTATAATAAATACTGAAATCATAAGTCACAAGAGTTTAAGATTCCCAAATACATTATTATAGTAAATTAAGAGTGTATTTTTCCCCCCAAACAAGATGGTGAAAACTATGCTTTAATACTCTTCCATCAAAATTGCTAGGCAACTTAAAACGCTCCTAATGTTACTGCTATTTTTGTGTAATAATTGCTTAAAAGGATTGACATGACAGCTAACACAAAAAGAGTTTGGTGTTTGAAAAAGAAGGCTTCAGCATGTTTAACACGTGTCAAAGCAATATAGCAGTAGCCCAACAGTTACAATGAAGTAAAAACTTAAATAAGGAGAATTGGAAAACTAAGATAAAACTAAAAGTAGAGGATCAAGACAAACATGACATGTTATAAAACAATTATTAATAATGATTGAGCCTCAATTATAAATATATAGAGCTTACATGATAAAGACATCCAACACCCATAGTATGCTTGTTTATCCTTATAATTTCCATCATAAAGTAAAATTAGCATCAATTGTGATTTTCTATTTATGTTTATTCAAATAAGTTTCCTTTCATAGTTTAATATGTCTTGCAAATTAGCTTAAATTTATAACATTGAATTTATTTCCTTGTAGCATCTATCAAAGTAGCATAGTTGGTACTGGATTTGCTTCCAATATCTTTGATTTAATTTATGCACTTAGCCAAAATTAATGTAGTCAGAGTAGCTTAGCATCCATCTTAATTAGTATCATGAATTTTAGTTTCATGTATTATATTATAAGATCTTGCCTTGGTAAAGTCTTCTTTACTGAGGCAATTCCAATCAAACATCTTTTAAAAACAAAATTAAATAAAACAAAGTTCACCCCTAGCTTATTACATGAAAATTTATAAAATCATCAAGTAACTCATTAAATAGGTTATATGACTATAATCATACGTAGATAGTTTTATGAATTATCACCTAATGAATAAATGGATTTGTTGAGGTAAACTTTTTTGAATTAGATATCATTGTAAAAACAATTTCAAAACTAGAGTGAGAAATATCCCGGAAACAACCTGCAGAATTTTACCATAAAATCAAAAGGGATTCTAGTGGGGTTTTGAATTAAACTAGATTCCATTGATATTTTTCATTAAAAAAGAGAAAACAAAAGTTTAGAAGAAGATAGTCATAGAGGATGTGATAAATGATTAGGACATAACATACAAAAAATCATAAGCATGCATATATAATTTATCTATGGCGCAGTCGAGAGGTTAGAGAAAATGCAAACTAGAAATCAAAAAATAGGATGAGCTGTGAAGTGTGATATTACCGAGCGGGAGTGGTCCTACTCTGCTCTACTTGCGTTTGTCTCGAATGGTCAGTAATCACTTGAACGGTAGTGGACCCAGCTGCCTCACCGGACAATATTGAACCCCACAAATACCATCACCACCACGTTCCGTGAGAAGATAGCTAGTTGCTTCTTAATTTGCTTGCCTCTTCGCTCATAAAAACTCCAGGACAACCCTCTCCACTCTCCTACCTACCTTCTTCATGTGCTAACTGACACACAACACTACACAACACAACACAACACTACAGTATTAGTACTCGCTCTTTATTTAACACACCCCACCACTCTCTCACTTTGTTCTCATACACGCACAAACAACAAAAAACACACAAACACTCTCTCTTCGCCCATGGTTCCACTCTTTCCACCATGCCTTCCTATCCCAACTTCCACTTTTCCCTCTCAAGGTACCTAATTAATTAACTCCACCCTCTCTTTAATTTCATCATACCAAAAAAAAAAAAATGCATGTATTCAAAAACATACAGCAAGTTTTGAATTCAGTTACGAATCCGGAATCCTTGACAGACCATTCAGTGTCTGGTCACATATATGTTTTCTTCAATGGTTCTGATAATATATTCTCGTTATTTGTTCTTTTTTTTTTTAATGTACTCACAGATGTCTTGGATTACGTGGTCGCCAGAATTTTACAACCAGCGACAGTGACAACAGCAGCAGCAGCAGCAGCAGCAGCAACAACGGTAATGTTAACGAGGACAACCCCATTTCGAACTCCGTGGAATGCTACGCATGCACCCAAGTGGGCGTACCGGTGTTCCACTCGACGAGCTGCGACCGTGCCCACCAACCCGAGTGGGAGGCCGGAGCGGGTTCATACCTAGCGCCCATAAAGAACAGGAGCAGAAACCCGAGCCGAAGAGGGCCACCGTCTCCGTCGGGACCATTCGGGCAAGTGTTGGACCCAAGAAGCAAGCGCGTGCAACGTTGGAACAGAGCGTTCTTGCTGGCACGAGGGGTGGCGTTGGCGGTGGACCCGTTGTTCTTCTACGCGCTGTCGATAGGAAGAGGTGGGGCCCCGTGCCTGTACATGGACGGTGGATTGGCGGCCATGGTGACGGTGCTCCGGACGTGCGTAGACGCGGTGCACCTCTGCCACCTGTGGCTGCAGTTTAGGTTGGCGTACGTGTCGAGGGAGTCGCTGGTTGTGGGATGCGGGAAACTGGTATGGGACGCACGTGCCATAGCCTCTCACTATGTTCGCTCTCTCAAGGGCTTTTGGTTCGACGCCTTCGTCATCCTCCCTGTTCCTCAGGTACCCACCTGTTCATCAAATTAAATCAATTTCTTTCTTTCTTTCTTTCACCCTCTATTAATTTGCTTACGTACGTAACTGCCACTCATCCCCCGTTTCTGCTCACTTTTTCAGTTCGCACTAACCGTCACAGGGATAAACATACTGCACGTGTACTTCCATTGTTCTGTGCAGTAACTTTTTGGTTCTTTAATTATTTCTACCTCTCTACTTTTGGAAGTAAAAAAAAAAAAAAAAAAAATTACTATAATAACACAATTTTTTTTTTTTTTTAAATCTTGAGTGGTGGAAAAAAAAAATTATGAATCCACGTAAGTAAGTAAGTGATAAGCAACTATTTATAATCTATCATTTTTTTTTTTTTTATAAACTTGCCCTTGATATCACTGTAGTAATTATTGTTAAAAAAAAAGTGAAAAAATTTATATCCTAGTGGTAATTGTTTCTTGTTTGCTATGATGTATTCGTTGAGTATTGGCATCAATAATTATAGGATTCCAAAATGACACGAGTACAACGTGGTGAAAAAAAAAAGGCAAAGCAATGGTTGTGCTTTGTGCCTTTTAGGTTTTATCTATAGAGATCTGGCCCCATGAAGGACAATATTCAAGAGCGATAATGCAAAAAAAAAAAAATGGTTTGGTTGAGTGTGAAGCTGTCCATATGTTTGTTAGTTTGAATATTTCCATTTTGTTTTTGGTGAAATAATTGATATAGAGCTAGAGCAAAAAAAGTATCTTTCATCTTAATTAATGGCTAACATGATGGAAACTGTTTTGTTTGCTTTCATGACGATTTTAACTAGTTGATTAGTAAAACCATCATGGTGAAAATAATAGATAGCTTTATTGTTGAATAGAAGAAGAAGCTTAAGCATTAAATGTCAAATCATGATCATTTTAATTTGTTAGGACTTTCCATGCATTGTTAACTTTTTCTTTTTCTGTTTTTGTGGTTGGATTTGGTAACTTTTTTTGGATACACTTTCTGTGTATTATTACATCTACTTACTTAAGCATATTCTCTTTAGGCACTACATAAATTTCTCACAATTAACTGGGGATTGCGTCTCATGAAAGAAAGCATTATTAAGGGGACGACGTCCCATCGGCATCAATTATCTATCTTAATTTTATTGAAATTGTAATACAAAATTCATGTGCATATTTTTACTTATATATATAGTATCATCTAAAGGCGCAAAGAGTCAAAGATTCTTTTTTTTTTTTGGGGGGGGGTGTTGTGTTGTTGAACAAATAATCTGTCTTATAATTGTGTTTTTGGTGTTATTGATGGGTTAAGCCACACATAATCTGAAATTCTGAATACAAGGCTCCTAGTCCTCAGGTGTGCCCTGCCATTCAGGCCTGGTAAATAAAGATAAAGGTTGATTAGAATGAAATACTCGATTCCTTAGACCATGTCAAGGGAATAAGTTAGTCAAAATATGGTTTAGTGGGTTTCTCTAAAATACTTTCTTTTTTTTTTTTTTTTCTTTTCTTTTTTGCAAAAGTTAATTAGTGTCCATAGCTTTTTGAGTACTTGGCTTTTCTCCCTAGCGTATGTAATCTTCCATCTTCACGGGTCACTTCAATAAGGCAATAATGATGTTTACGCTATGGATGGGGTATTTCAAAGGAGTGGTTCTATGAAACCACCTTCTCACGAAATGTGAGATCCACATGTGTGGTAGAAAATACAAGACTTTTAACTTGGCATTATAAGCCATTCTTAATTAATTATGGTTCCAAAGCACACTGTTAAACTGAAGTTATTGATTTATTTCTCTTTTAAATCCAACATGTTATAGTGGCAAAATTGTGGGGACACTAGGCACTTAGTTTGCTCAAATCATCCCATCTTTTTTTTAAAAATTTTTTTTATTCCTTTCTTTGATCATAATATTTCTGTTGTTTCTTTTGCAGGCAGTATTTTGGTTAGTAGTACCGAGGTTGATAAGAGAAGAGCAGATTAAAGTGATAATGACAATACTTCTATTAATATTCTTGTTCCAATACCTCCCCAGGGTCTATCACATCATTTATTTGATGAGAAGAATGCAAAAAGTCACAGGTTACATCTTCGGCACCATTTGGTGGGGTTTTGGCCTCAATCTTATTGCCTACTTCATTGCCTCTCATGTAAGCCAACTTTTTAGTCTTCCATTGTATTTGTATAGAACATAAGCTTCCACGTTAGACCAATTTGGGGACTATCTTGATCTTGTTGATAATGAGTGCTGTATCCTGTCAACAGGTTGCTGGAGGATGCTGGTATGTCCTTGCAATACAACGTGTAGCATCGTGCCTCCGGCAACAGTGTGAGAGAAGTGATAAGTGCAATCTCTCATTGTCTTGCTCCGAGGAGGTTTGTTACCAGTTTCTGGTACCTACAGGCACAGCTGGAAATCCATGTGGTGGTAACTCAACAACCATGTTCAGAAAGCCATTGTGCTTAGATGTTAATGGGCCATTCCATTATGGGATCTACCAGTGGGCTCTTCCAGTCATTTCTAGTAACTCAATTTCTGTTAAGATCCTTTATCCCATATTTTGGGGCTTAATGACTCTCAGGTAAATTATAAAGATTCATAATTTTGTCTTCAAAATAATTAATTGAAGACATATTCAACTTTTTGGGTGCATGTTTCTCCTGGAAATTAACGGCACTTCTCTGAAAACGATACTACTTGCCTTGGTATGATTTTATCTTTTGATTGGCATTCCAGGTGCCAGATTTTTCAGGCTTCGCATCTTTGACATTAGTTTTAGTTAAATTTGATTTTGAAAGTACAATGAAATTTCATGATAGGTTGTTTTAAGCCTTTTTTGATGGTCTCTTCTCTGCTGTGGCTAGAAATCAGAATTTGAGCCTTTAAAATCTCTGTTTAGACAAGCTTTAATAATTCAAGCCTTAGACAATGATGTAAATTCTACTCTAAAATGTTGAGTTCCAAGAACTCCATCATCCACCTAGAAGGGTGCTAAAACTTGACAAAAACTGGAATTCAAGAAAATTATGCCATTGAGGATGTTTAAATTCCATGCCGTATGGCCCTGTAAAAAATTTTAAGATAGGATTTACATTTACTTATTATGCCTTGACAATCTTAAGATCCTCTTTCAAACATGATTGTTACAATTTACAGCACTTTCGGCAATGATCTTGAGCCTACAAGTCACTGGCTAGAAGTGATTTTCAGCATAGTCATTGTGCTTAGTGGCCTGATGCTCTTCACGTTGTTGATAGGGAATATCCAGGTGTGCGCATTTTATTAATTGTTATCAATGCTTAAATTAATCATTTGTTGAACATGCAAATTTGGAGGTAAAGCATGGTCTAACAATGAGGACCTTTTGCTGCTATGAAGGTATTCTTGCATGCAGTCATGGCAAAGAAGAGAAAAATGCAGCTGAGATGTCGAGACATGGAATGGTGGATGAGGCGGAGACAGTTGCCTTCTCGACTAAGACAAAGAGTTCGCCATTTTGAACGCCAAAGATGGGCAATTATGGGGGGAGAAGATGAGATGGAAATGATCAAAGACCTTCCTGAAGGTCTTCGAAGGGACATTAAGCGCTATCTCTGCCTAGACCTTATAAAGAAGGTAACATTATTGAGCATATGTTTTGGAACACATTCGATTAGAAACAACATCTAATATAGAAGTCCTTATCATAAGGAGTTCTATGACCAAGAAATCAATCATCCTATTCCTTCTCCAATAAATTACAGGACTGAAATTATGACTGATTTAAACTAATGTGATTTCAATTTTGATAGGTGCCTCTCTTCCACAACTTGGATGATCTTATTCTTGACAACATCTGTGATCGGGTTAAGCCTCTTGTCTTCTCTAAAGACGAGAAGGTGCACAATTATACTACTAGAATCTTAACATTACCACATCATAAACTACTATAAATATGCTTTGACTTTCTAAATATTTCCATGATACAGATAATCAGAGAAGGAGATCCTGTATTGAGGATAATGTTCATTGTTCGTGGACGTGTAAAACGTAGTCAAAGCCTAAGCAAAGGCATGGTAGCCACAAGTACACTTGAACCTGGAGGATTTTTAGGCGATGAACTTCTCTCTTGGTGCCTTCGCCGCCCATTTATGGATCGCCTTCCAGCTTCATCAGCAACATTTAGTTGCATTGAATCAACAGAAGCATTTGGCCTTGATTCTGCCCATCTTAGATACATCACTGATCATTTCCGCTACAAATTTGGCAATGAGAGACTCAAGCGAACTGCGAGATATTACTCATCTAATTGGCGAACATGGGCTGCTGTGATTATACAATTGGGTTGGCACAGGTACAGGATGAGGACCAGGGGTCCAATGATTCCTCGTGCCACTGAAAATGGAAGCAGTGAGAGAAGGCTTATGCAGTATGCTGCAATGTTCATGTCGATAAGGCCACATGACCATCTAGAATAAAATCATGTCTGCAATCTTTTCTTCATCTTTCTTTTCTACCCCATTAGTCAATAAAATCTTGTTCGTGTCAACCCCTAGAGTCACCAATGAAGCCATGGAAATCGCATTGGATGTAAAATATGAGAGATAGAAAATTGCTTCTTTCCTCAAAGAATAATAAAAATTTATTTTTTGTTAGTTTTAAAGTCATCTCACTACTAATATCGACTAAAATTTGGATGATTCTTTCCTTTACACATTTTATATGGAGTGTAGAGCTACATATGAGAGCTACAGTGCAATGCTTAGTAGCAGGCTTTCCAAACTAACATATGGATTAAAATCCTCTAATTTCTTCCATTTTTTTTGTAAGATGTTCGACACATGGTGTTTATTTGATTTTGTGTGCTTTACTTGAGTGTTTTAAGACCATTGGATTATTTAAATGTCATATACATTACATTTGAATTAAAATTGAAGGGAACTGAAAGATTTAAATGGGTGGAGATCCTTTCCCATACTATTCAGTTCCAAAATTTTGAATCTACAAAACTTTCAAGATTAAACATACTTATATTAGTTATATGGAAATATTTAGTAGCAAATACAGAAAATCAAGTTTTGTTGATAATATAAGTCACCTATGTAAGTAATATTAAAGATATGGGTACTAATTAACTTAATTGATAGAGTTTTTTTTGCTATTGAATAAAGAACATGAGATTGAATATTGTCTACTCAAAAAAGACGAATCTATTTTTTTCTTTTTGGAACCTATTAATGTCTTAACTTGATAGTAAAAAACAATTATCATATAATGCATCAATAAGTTCAAATTTTATCATATTTTTATATTAAAAAATACTAAGAAAAATTATATAAAAATGACTAAAACTTATACCACAATTCAAATTAGCTAGATCTTTTATATATATATATATATATATATATATATATATGTATGTATGTATTTATGTAAGGACACGATTTGATCCAAAGCCCAAATGATTTAGACAATGGCCCAATAAGCCCAAAACAATAAATTTGTTAGAGAGTGGGTCTGTTACTAAACGTTCAACGAGTTAGGATGTTGATCACAATGGGCTAGTTAATATTAGGATGAACAAAACAAACAGTTTGAAAAAGAAAAGTACTCCTCAATCAAGTTTGAGGAAGGTCTATTCTTATATATTTCTCTTAAACTTATACAAAAATTCTAGTTCTAGGTTACACGGTGATTTTTCTTCTAGTTTTTCTGATCATCCCCTTTTGTAATGAAGTCCTTCCCTTTTATATTTCCTTTCCCTCTTCCATCTTAGCCCTCCACTTGCAAATCAAATTGATAATCTTGATACTTGTCCCATCAGCACATTCCTGAAGTCTTTGTGGGTAGCTATAAGATTGAAAGTCACTGTTCAGGTATCACTTTTACATTAATGTGACCAGGGGGTTAGATGTAGAGCATTCAATGCATTGGTAGCAGCTTTCTTCCCAGATATTTTTCAATTCTCTGTTGACTCATCTCTTTCTAAAGCTTATCCTTCCCAGCACGACTGCCTACTGCCCAGTACTTGATGGGTGGTTGGACTTTAGGCCTCCACTTTGTTGGCCGAGGAGGGATTGCTCCTCGAACAACATCTCCTGCTCATTATGACCAGACCTCTTCCTTGGCCCAATAATCTATCTACCTTCACTAGTACTTATTCATCCTCGGGCGCGGCCCACAGCCCAATATCCTTATTTGAGCCCTTCTTCCCTACAATATATATATATATATATATATATATATATATATATATATATATATATATATATATTATCAATTTAGTCTCAAATTTATGAAATCATTTCAATTTGAAATATTTGACCATTTTGATTATTTTAAATTTAGGTTGTAATGGGGCATAAAAAAAAAGTGGGAAACCATTAATTGCTTAGACTCTACTTCACTTAGGATTTGTTCATAAATTGATTTGGTATAAATTGAATAAAGATAGTTAAGAGATAAAATTTAGCGTAGAGTGAGAAAGTGATTGCCAAAAAATTGAAGTTGGTTATATAGATGAAATACAAATTGTCTCTACTTCGTTATTGCCCAAAATGATATAAATGAATAACTAAGATAGGTAGGGCTTCAAATTGAAATGGTTTCATAAGTGTAGGATTTTAATTGATAAAATTAAAGAATCTAATTTCTAAGTTAGCCGAAAATGCTATTAAAGAAACATATTTATGATTTTCTATTAATAATTTCCCACCATACTTTCTCCTCAATAAAAATTAAAAAGAAAGAAAGAATCTTTTTACAAAAAAAAAAAAAAAAAAAAAAAAAAAAAAAAAGAAAAAAAAGAAAAAAGAGAGGTACTTCATGTCCCAACAGCCAAACATGACCTAAACATTTTCAGTTACCCTGCGCAACCAAAACTCCCCGCCATTCATTCCAACGGTCAAGGTCCGCTTTTTCATTTTATTTTTTCAAAAAAAAAAAAAAAAAAAAACGAAATAGTAATCCAAAATATGTTATTTCATCCATTGCTTTTATTTATTTAATTAATTAATTAATTAAAAAAAAAAAAAAAAGGGGCAAAGTTTTCGGCCGGATTTGCTCCAAATTTGGGGCTGAGGGAAAAAGGTACAAAATTAGCACAAAATGAATTCCAATCTTTTTCTTTGGACTCCCAAAATATGGAGGAGCTCATATTCACCTCCCGCCCTCCCTTACCTCTTCTCTCACATAGCACTTTCTAGGGTTTTATCATTTCCTATACATTTACCCTAGGATTTGCTTCTATTCTTCCCTCTCTCTTTTTTTTCTTTTCTTTTTTCTTTTTTCATTGGGGGTATTTCAAAGTGACTCAATCACAAGCTTCATGTTCACCTCAGGTACAATTTTTTTTTAATAATTAAAAAAAAAAAAAAAAAAAACCCCATTTTCCTCTGTTTAATGATTGTTGCGCACACCCAGTGGATCTTGAACTCACGACCTCCATTTTGTTCTATTGTTGAGAAAGCTTTGGAACATGAAAAAGTTTTAAGCTTTTTTTTTTTTTTTTTTTTTTTAATGATTCAAAGTTATGATTTTTATTTTTATTTTTTGTTTTATTGAAGTTCGTATTGTTTTAAATAAGAGTTATAGAGGCGGGGAGGTTTGTGGATGAATTACTAACCATTGAAAGAAGTTTGGTTATACTTATTACGTTATTATTGTGCGTTCATAACAATGACACTAATTACTTTGAGATATTACAATATGTGGAATTGTTTTGAAATGTAAAGCAATTTTGGCATTTCATGGTGGGACTTCCAGTGGTTCTGTTTCTTCAAGGTATTGCATATTTCCTAGAGTGATCAAATATATATGGATAGTGAGTGACATTAAATGGCCTGTGATATAATATGAAGATGTTCCAATCCCAACCCTTAGCCAAAAAAGATTTGATAATCATCTCAATAAATCAAAAAAAAAAAATTACAAAGCGATTTGATTAGCCACTGTTGAACTTTATTTTTAGATTGATGATCAGCCACAATTGATAAATAATAGGTATATCTCCTCAAATAGTCAAATGCCCTAAGCTCCTGAATGTTTATTGACTCTGCAATTGTATACTGCAGCTAATAAAGAATTTATTTTATTTATTTATATATTTTGATAAGTAGCTAATAAAGAATTTATTGAAAGAAAGAAATGATGCATAGCACCTCAGCCTACTCAATTACAGAGTTAAAGATGACCAACCATCCTCTCAAAAGTCGAAATTGTTGGTCAGGTTTATCAAAATGTTTGTCTTTTGACTTATATAGAGCTTCTCATACATTCAATAAGTTTAGCAATTTTTTTCCCTACAACTCTAGTTATCTTGGGGTAAGGCTACCTACAAATCATTTCTCTTAACTCTGCAAAAATGGGAGCTTTGTGCATTGAGTTTGACCTTTTTAACTTTAGTCAATTGGATAAGAGAACTTTCATCACTTTCAGAAAAATATTGATAACTGTGGAAAGCCAAAATCTATGCTTTTGGACTTAATAGTTCGGAATAGACAGATACCTTAAATATTTAAATTTTCTTCAACAGATATATTATCATCTATAAATTGCTTTGCCAAATTAGCCAAATGGGGTTAAAAGTTTCAAAGCAAGGGCCAGGGCAGGATGAAGACCTTACCATGCAGCATCATCTGATTAATTATTTCAGCACAAGTTGTTACATCCGTAACATGGTATCTAAGCAACGAAGGCGCATGCTTGTTGCTGGTTATGATCTTGACATGTCATATATCACAGATCGAGTGCTTGCAATGTCATTCCCTGCAGAACGTATGCGAGCAATGTTTCGTAATCCTCTTTGGCAGGTCAAGTCTGTGCTGGACATGACACACCAGGGTCATTATAAGGTGCACGTATTCAACCCTAACTCATCTATTATACCACCTCACTTTTTCTTACTTTTGCTTACTTGGCAAGTGTTGGCATTATACTACTGATAGAGTTTTTCTCTCTTTTCCCCTCTCTCTGTAAATATAATGTTTCTTTAACGGAATCTTGCAGATTTACAATCTTTGTATAGAAGAAACTTATGATCCATCAAATTTTGATGGCCGAGTGGAGTTATATCCTTTTGATGACAACCATGTTCCCCCCCTCCAACTGATCAAGATTTTCTGTGAAAGTGTACATTCATGGCTATCAAGTGATTCAAAAAATATTGTGGCTGTACACTGCATGGTAATAGTTGCAAACTTGCCATTTCAATTTGAAAGAGGGTTCGTTTATTTGTTATCTTTTCAATTTTCTGTAGTTTTCATTTTCCCTATATCCGTTTTTGATAAATCTACAATTTTCGGTAAAATTTAAAAAATCTAGTCTTTGTAGCTTCAATACCTACAACTCCACTAGCCACTTAGCTGACCACAAAACATAGACTGGTTTGCATGACCTCAATAATCAACTTAAGATCCTTGTAGCATTCTACTGTTTATTAATCTTAGCAGCTTGGCATGTAGCATAAATATCTCTTGCCATTCTTTGGCTTGTAATAATTTCTTAAGCTTAGATTTGTTTGGCTCATTTAGTAGGTACAAAATACTATATCAAGATACACAAGAGGCTTTAGGATGTTTACTGAAAGATCAGGTTATGTAATTCCCATGTGTTTCCTTCATTGGTGCAACAGTATAATGGATCTCCATACAATTGCATTGTGGCATGGCTTGCTGATGACCACTGAACACAGTCCATTGTTTCAAAATAATTATTGAATATACAATGCGCAAACTTTGTATATATCTGTTTAGAAACCTGAATTTCATATTTTTAGTGAAACATTAAATTATTATTTTTTTTTTTTTTTTTTTTTTTGGCCTTAGTGGTTCTCACTACAATTTTGCAGGCAGGCAAAGGTCGAACAGGCTTAATGGTATGTGCCTATCTAGTGTACACTGGCATGACTGGAGATGCAGCTCTTCAGTTATATGCAGATAGACGGACCACCAATAATGAAGGAGTAAGTCATATTAGGTATAACACAAACAAGTTAAAATGCCAAAGTTATCATTTTGTTGTGTGGTACTGAAATGCAATGACAGCCGCTTGATAATTTTGAAACCAGATCCTTTCATTCAGTGAAACCTATGCTGACACGGTTTCTGACAAATTTAGAATTCTGAATTGTTTGCCAGTGGAAATTATTTTGAATTTATTTAATTAGACAGGACAATATTTTGATAAGAATTTGAGTGACACAAAAATTATGGATGTTAGAAGAAGGAAATTGTCATCATATAATATTGTCATTCTAAGACCACTTCAGATGCAAAAGTGATTCAAATTTGTTTGAAATTTGGGACACTTATGACTCATAGAATTATTATTATTTTTTTATGATAAGGAATCCCCTCAAGCTATGGGCCAGTGGGACCACCCCTGAGGGGCAAACCCTGGATGCCTACACACCCCCACTGAGCAGGCATCGGTAAATCACGAAATGCCTGAGCTAGGAGTCAAACCAAAGACTTCTGGGTTTATAGTTAGTCTAGATACTCTCCCTTACCGTTGAGGCACCCCAGGGGGTCTTTATGACTCATAGAATTATAAGTGATCCATTAAAATTCAAGAATTTAGTGATCAAAGCTATATGACAAGTGTTGTTTAAAAATTATATCTGAGTACAAATGCGTTAATCTATATGATAAGTATTGTTTAAAACTATTCAAGAAATTAGTGATCAAACCTATAGGATTTAAACTAACTGCAGTTTAGAAACAAAAAAGAAATGAAAGGAAAGCAGGTCAGATCAAAAGTTTGAATGAGAAAAACAGAAACTTTTCATGAATTTTGGATGTGAGATTATCAGGAGATTTCCAAATTGCAAACAGAATACCATGTACAGATATTTTATGCTAAAAAATGCGCCAATGGCCTTCAGGTGACATTTCCTGGAGCTTCTAACAGAGACATCCAAGACAACTTATAATGTATAAAAGAAATCTGCTGAAAAATGTCAATTTCAGTATTTTTTTTTTTTTGTGAACTTTTGTGTAATGTCCTATATGTTTTCTGAAAATGTTCTTTAATGGATAGTGAATGGTGGAAAAAGAATACATGTGACGCTGAATGGTCTCTTAAGGATCTATAGCTGACCCAAAATTTTGGAACCAAAAACTTGGTTGTTGTTGTTGTTCTTTAATGGATGGTGTGAATATTTTCTGACCATAAGTTGATAAATGAATGCATTATTTTGCATATGTTGCACAGGTCTCGATACCAAGCCAACGCCGTTATGTTGGATACTGGGAGAGTATACTTTCACCTCCTGGGGGAAATACTAATGGAATACCAGATGTGAATTTGCCTAAACCATGTAGCAGAGAATTGTGGCGGATTCGACTTTATGACATGGTTAATGTTGACACAGTCTTCTTTGTGGTCTCAGAAATGCAAGAGGTAAGAGTTCTTAGAGAAAAAAGGGCTTTACGATCTGACTTGGACTTGGTTTTCTCATATGCAAATCTTTTTAATTCTTTATAAGGAAATCATGATACACTGAAACTTCATTAAGATTTTCTTTTGTTCCAATTAAGTTGAATGTACTCTGCAATTATTTCAGCTCTTGGTTAAAAAGTTTAACTCTGATCTTTATCGTTGTTTTCAAGTTTTCTAAAATTCATCAAAGGGAAATTCACATGACTCGTTTTCAACAGCTTGTGACTTTGTTATTCCATTATGTCAGAACTTGGGTTTATGTTTTTATCTTGTTTTTTGATGAGAAGTAAGTTGCTTAACAGGTCTTGAAGCATGCATGCAGTTGCTATTTTCTTTTTTGTTCTATTTTGCTTGTTTGTTTCCCGGCAAGAATTATTTATTTTGATCCCCTAATTTCTGAACCTATCTGTAAGATTTGAAAATTATTTGGTTAGCTACTATCTTTATCTGCTCACAAGAACTTTATCATCGCCCCTTTTTTACAGATACCTAATCAGCTGTACCGTCCATCTGTGGAAGTTTTACGGAGTAGCTGCAGACAAGTTAAGAAGGGTTATCAAAGAGGTAGCAGTCCACGGTATTATCTATCCTTCATTGGAGGTGATGAAGAAGAAAAGGAATTGGAGTTAAAAGAACCAAATCGTGTAGTCCAAATGGACACTGAAAATGCCATAATCTACCAGAAAACTTGCCTTGACCATTATTTCGATCAACCTGTACGTGTAAGTAATTGATGACTTATGCATACATGTATTGGATTGAGTATGATTGATAAAGTAATCTTGAGAGACAGTTACATGTTTTTAAAAAAAAAAAAAAAATTATCTTTACACCTGGAATCTTTTGGTTCATGGGAAATTTGGATAGCATTGCCACTTCTTCTTCAAAGTGTTTATAATTTGAGAACCTATTGAAATTTGTGACAGCTTATGTGTGTAAGGAAGCTTGTATCCTTGCCACTTAATTGTTCCATGCCAAAGTCTTAATTTGAGTATATTTGATTGGACAGGTTACCGGTGATGTGCGTGTCATATTCTACGAAAAAATGTTTGGAGGTCGACTTTTCTATTGTTGCTTCAATACAGCTTTTATTAAGAACAGCTTGTTACAGGTACTGTTTATGGTTATTTACAGAGGGCTTTATCTGCCTTCTAAGTTTTATCTATAATAATAATAAGAAGAGAATTCTTAGTTGCTAATAAACAACCCTTATTAGTACTGTAGTTACTCAGGAAAGTGATGCAGAACAGGACAGGTGTAGAAAAATAGAGATAAAAGAGAAAACAGTTTCTAATATTAGAAAACAATTTCCTGAAAACCTTAAAATATATACCACCACCTTAATTACCTAAGGTGCTTGTAATTACCACCAACTCCAAGCAAGAGAAAGATTCTCTAGTAATAAATTTCTTATTCAATTTGCACTGCAGCATCTTTCTAATAGGCTTCAGGGATTATTTGAAGCCACGATTCCAACCCATAAATTCAATCATAAAATTAATTAAAAATAAAATCTGGTATCTCAAAGTAAAGCTGAAATAAGGAACATTGGTGCTTTTTGCATCAGTAAGTTGTTATAAACTATAATCACCTCCTTTCAATGCTGAAGTGTAAGCTGACACTTTTTCTGATTTTTGCTTGGAGTTGATTTTGACATACTTATCTTACACTTTCTAAAACATTAATTGCAGCTCACTATGGGGGAATTGGATAAAGTTGGGAAAAAAGGAAGATCAATATGTGGGCCTGATTTCTGCTTGGAGTTGCTATTTGGTCCAGCTAATGCAAAGCACTCATTACGTTCTTCATCTGATGAAGATGTTGCAAGTGATGACTAGTTTTGAAACCTTTACAGAGATTTGTTTAAAAGAGATCACATTGGTTCATTTTTACAATTTCTTAAAAGAAAAAAAAAATTATTTAAAACACGTCTCCTCCTTGCAAAATTTTCTCACAAAGTGGGCCATTTTGTAAATCCCTGTGGTGTTACTAACAGTATACACCCTGATGCATCTGGCTGTCTTGCCGTCTAATTTTTAATTGGCGGAAGGCACTAGGAATAAAACGACATTTTTCTTAACAATTCAATAGTTGGAGGTGAGGGATTTAATCCTTAGATGTCTCCATTGAAAACACAAAGTACTAATAGAGCTTCGAGGGTCTTGGCTGTCTTTTAGTTTTTCAGAGTATGTTGCAGAAAGGAGATTTATTTCTTAACTTTTTGGTAGGTTTTATCAAATGTGAATTTTGTTGTGAATTTTTTTTTTTTTTTTAAGATTGTGGAGGGCACTTTCATTTCATAATCTTAGTGAACCATTACCATTTCCTCATCTATTTTTGACCGGACGGTCAATTTGTAATTCTTTTGGTGTTATGTAATGATTTTGTCTTGTTTTTGTTTTTGTTTTTGTTTTTTTTTTTTTTTTTTTTTAGTACAAGCCTAAAAAAGAAAATGGCTATTTTCCTTGCTTGGGTTCAAGTTCAACAGCAATTAAAGAATAATAACAAAATTTTCTTACAAACTAGTCTGTAGGCAATGATTATAACTCTTTCTATATCTTTTTATTGGACGTGAATTTTAATAAATCCATCGTTATATTGCATTTTCTTATTATATCTTCTATATTTGCAAAATTTTAAGAAAATTAAAAAATTAATAATTATGTCATCAATTAAATAATAAAATTTCATATTTTTGTAGTCTTAAATTATACATAAAAAAACTCTTCTAAAAAAATTATACATAAAAAAAAAAATTCATAGATTGAATAGTAAATAAAATCTAATTTGAACGAGATTTGACATGCATGTTAAAAATATAAAAATGACAAAACTTAAATACAGTATCTTAGCTGTTGTTCCTTAGGTTCTCTTCTTAAGATTCAGTCATTTGGCTACTTAACTAAAAAATATACTTCCATCTCATGCGAAAAAATTCACATGACAGAATTTTAAGAAGAGAACTTAAGGAACAGCACCTAAGTACTGTAACTAAGTCTTGCCCATATAAAAAAACATGCAATCTAAAAGTTAGATTTTCAAAATATGCAGTCATGTTAATTTTTAGTGGAAGTTTGTAACCACTAGCTACAAACTAGTTTATAGGCAAAATTTGTCCTTCAAAGAGAGTTGAATTCAAATTATAAAGAGATAAAGTTTAGCCCTAAACTAGTTTGGAACTATCTCTTTCAACCAACTACATGACGATAGCTACTTATTAAACAAGTTATTATTTAGATTATCTATTTGTATTATTTAAACAAGTCATATAACTCATTAAAATTCATATAACTAAAATTACACATAGATGGTAGCTACTTATTAAACAAGTTATTATTTAGATTATCTATTTGTATTATTTAAACAAGTTATATAATTCATTAAAATTTATATAACTAAAATTACACATAGGTGGCTTTTACAATCGCCAAATAGTGGGTGTAGGTAGATCGCTTCAAATTAGTTTGAAGCTAAGACTTTTTTCTATTATAAAGTAAGGCTAGATTGAAGCCACATTGTATTATGCTTATTATCTGTGTGTTCCATATGATTTCTCACCAAAATTAAACTTCTATGTACATTCACTGTGAGGAAAATTTTGTTCTTATTCACATCTTATTGATAAAGAAAATTGAATTTAAGTTCGACTCTCTACTGTGTACGTGTTAAATCATGTTCGGGCCATAAATGAGTCAAATTAAAATGGGTTGTAAAGCTTATGACCTTTTTCCTAGTCACTGATGGGTTAAAACCAGTATATTTTTCACATTTAAGCATATTCATTTTGACTTCCTTATAAATTTCAATACAATTACGATAATAATAAAGAAACGAAAACACTAAAATTATAGCGTTAAAATAATATTGAAGTTCTTAAAATTGCAGTCCAAAGTCCTCTATCTAAGAGCATCCATAGTAGTGGAGCTAAAAATATAGCTATTTAGCACCACAAAAAGTTACTTTATCTATTTTACCTACTCATATACTGCAGCAATGAATTTATTTTAGCTTTTAACACAATAAAATAATATAAACATCACAATAAAATAATATATCTACTACAATAAAATAATATATCCACTACAATAAACAACAATCACAACTACTTGCAACCACTACCGCTGCCACTATCGTCGCTGCCACCATCGTCGCTGCCACCGACTCTTCTACTGCCACTGCAATCACTATTGCTGCCACTACCACCGCCACCACCGTCGTTGCCGCCACAGCCAACGCCAACGCCACCGACTCTTCCACCACTGACTCTCCAGCCTCCTCCGCCACCGCCGCCACATGATAAAATAATATATTCTCTACAATAAACAACAATCACAACAGCTGCCACCACCACTGTCACCACCGCTGCCGCCATTGCAACCACAACCGCCACCCAAAAAAAAAAATTTCTCACCAATATTAGATAGTAATAACCTACCACTTAAAATTTATTGCAAAAATATTATGTTAACATTTCTTAATTTTAATTTCTTATTATTATTTATTTTATTTTTCCCATTATCTTATTTTTTTCATCCAAATACACGTTTCTTTCTTCTCCTTCTTTTTTTCTTTTTTTTTTTTTTCCTCATTGTTTTTCTCCTCCACACACGTACTCCTCTTATCTCATCCGCCCTCAGCCACACCTTTCAACTTTCAACCATTTCTTATTTTTATTGTTTTATCTTTTTGTTTCTTTTTCTCCTCATCTCCTTCTCCATTTATTCAACTGTTCTCTCTTTATTTCTCTGTCCAACCAAGCTTCAGTTCCGCTCAGCCCAACTAAAGCAACGCCACTAGGTACACAACCACACCTCTATCAACCTTTGGTTCATGGTTTTTTTTTTTTTTTTTTTCAAAGGAAAAAATTGCAGAAGAAACCATTTTGGCCATGAGTTTTGCCGATGTTTGCTTCTTCTTTTCTTTTTTTTTCCTAGTAGTGGTGGGTTTGATGAGTGTGGGTGTGGTTGGGTTTGTGACTAATGTGGTGGTGGTGGTGGTGGTGGGGGTTGCCGTGGTGGTGGAGGTGGTGATTGATATTGGTGGTGGTGGGTTTGATGAGTGTGGGTATGGTTGGATTTATGATTGATGTGGTGTTGGGGGTGGTGGGGGTTGCTGTGGTCAGAACTGGGTCTGTGGCAGCGTGGGTCAAGGGGGCGACGGCATGAGAGGTCTGAAAGTTGAGAGAGAGAGTTGAGAGATTGTGAGAGTTCTGAGAAGAAAAGAAAAAGAAAAAAAAAAAAAGAAAGGAAAAAATAATATTTTAATCCGGCTGGAGAAATAAAAAAATTATTATTATTTTTAGCTCTCAGCTACAGTGCACATCCATAGATAGATGTGCACTGTAGCAATGAAGCTAAAAAAAATAAGTTTAGCTCCACTGCTGTGTGGCTGTTTTTGGTATTTTGGTGGAGCTAAAATAGCTATATAGATATTTAGCTCCACTGCTGCAAGTGCTCTAATAATTTCACAATAGAATAATAATAATAATAAAAATCTCATAGACTTATATCAAACTCATGCATACATGTTGTAGAGTATTAAATATGTGAAATAAAGTTAATATAATAGTACTAATAAACAACATTTCAAAAAAAAAAAATTTTAATTTCCTTAAAAATATAATCGTGATAGTATAATGCATAGGGTGTGTAGAGAGCGATTGTTTAGCCAAATAATTTAAAGAAGTTGAAAAGGAGCTTTAAAAAAGAAAATAACATCTCATTAGAAATAATTAACTGTAAAAATTAGGGGTGTCCAAGGGTTGGGTTAGTTCGGGTTTAGGTTCAACCCGTAACCGACCCGATCATGTCGGGTTGCTAGACAGAGGACTCACCGTCGACCGCGAAAAACCACGGATCGAGTCGGATCAGGCTCGGGTGGATGGCGGTCAAATCCAACTTTGACCGAAAGACAAAGATCAAAGACCAAACTTGGTACAAATTTCACAAATTTGAAAGAACAAAACTATACTTACGAACAAATCTAAAAACCCAAACACTAGTAGCTCACAAATTTAAAGAACACAAACAGAAATAGAGAGAGATGATAGCAAATCTGAACTTACAAGAGACTGAAATGAAGAAATAAAGAGAGAAAATGACTGAAAATTAAACGTAACAGAGATATTTGTAGATCGAAGATGGGCCAATGGAGGAGAACTGCAGATCGGTGATGTTGCGATGGAGGAGAATCGCAGATCAGCGATGGTGGAGAATCAAAGATCTAAAGATTCTGAACTGGAGAATCACAGATCAGCTGTTGAGAATCGTAGATGGAGAAGAATCATAGATCGGTTGTTGAGAGATCGAGAGAGTGAGTGAGAACTAGAGATTGAGAAAGAACGAGTGAACTGAGAAACTAAGGGTGAATTGAAGACTAACTGAAAATTATATATGATGGTTGGGTCGGGTGGATCGGGTTTTGGAAGGGAAGACCCACCACTCGGCCCGCCGAAATCGGGTTGAGATGGCAAAGACCTGCTGTCGACCGCCAAGTAGCTGGGTCGGATGGCGGACAGTTCGAATTTGGTCGGTTTGACTGGGTGGGTCAGGTCTTTTATTTTGTTGGATGGGCCTAGTAAAAACTTATTACACAAATTTTATTATTTTTTAAAAAAAAAAACTATAAAAGACTAAAGAAATTAGATATAAAACCATAAGTCGAGTGTCAAAACCCAACTGGGCAGGTTTATAAGCCCAAAACCATTCATATAGACTTTGTTAAGAGATCAGAACCGTGTACCCAACATGTTCCAACCAAGCCAAGTGTGTCACGCATTGCTCCGACATAGCTGGAAATCGGATCTTCGACTTTGGTCTCTCTGTATACTAGTGTCCCTCCTTCTGGTCTTCATCAAGCAAGCTCTAGCAAGTCTATTAAGCCTTCCTTGGGTTCAATTGTGAAGGAGGTGACTCTTAGCTACCATTTGCACCATGCAATAGCAATGGGGTCAGATTTAGAGGAGGGAGAGGTTGCCTCGGTAGTGTCATCTCAAAGCTCAGAGCATATTGTTTCCGATGAAGGGTTACAAAATCAGCATCTATCACTTAGGAATTTTGTTGGTGATATGGGAAAAGTATGGGGCAATTCTAAAGATTGGGTACTTGAGCTTTGTGATGGGAGGCAAATTGTAATTCTTTTATCTCTTTACAGTCTCCGGAATCATTCTCAAAGAGTGAAGCTATCCCAGGTATGGATTTTGTTCTTGGCAATGGGCCAATTATTAGTTGGACCGATGAGTGTGATGGTGTGGTGGATGTTGTTTCTGCTAGTATGGTTTCGGAGTGTGAGTTTTGGGAATCTGATTAGAGTATTTTGTCTTCTGAATGTAATGGTGAGCCGTTGGTTGTGGCTCCATTTGTAATGAAAAATCTGGCAGTATCTGAGAATAACCATTTGGGGATGGATGAGAGAAAACCAGAGAAGGAAGTGGATTTGGAAAAAGTCAATAGTAGTTAGTTATCATTATGGGTAATAAATAAGATTAAAGCTTTTTGGAAATCTATGGAGACTTCATTGGAAGGTTTTGAAGAGCTAGTTACAGGTTTGTTTTAGCTTTAGAAGCTAAAAAAAAAAAAAAGTTGTGTGTTGAGGGCTCACAGAAGAAAATAGTCAAGGTGGGGCTGAAGGGTCACTGGGAATTGAAAATTTTGGTAAGCACCTGGAGTGGTGAAAATGAATCAGCTAAAGGAAGAAGTGTCAATAGGGATCGGGTCATCGTGTTACATCAATGAATTTGAAAATTATCTCATGGAATGTTAAAGGGTTGAATGAGCAGGAAAAAAGGCTTTGGATTAGAAATTTGATTAGGTCTTAAAGGGCAGATATTGTCTACCTTCAAGAAACTAAATTGGAGTTTATAACTAGAGGAATTATTCGTAGTCTGTAGGGTGGTCAACATGTGGACTAGGTTTATTTAGGTTTCGTGGGTGCTTCTGGAGGGGTGCTTGTGATGTGGGACAGAAGGGTGTTGTAGATTTTAGAGGAAGCAGTGGGGTGTTTCTTGGTTTCTTGTAGGTTTAAAAATGTGGTTGATCAATTTGAATGGGCATTTACTTAAGTGCATGGGCCTAATTTTGACAGGGACAAAAGGTTATTATGGGATGAGCTATCTAGTTTGTGTAGTTGGTGGAATATTCCTTGGTGTGTGAGAGGAGACTTTAATGTTGTGTGGTTTCCCTCTGAACGATTGGGCTCTCCTTTTTTTTTTTTTTTTGTCCAGGCTATGAATCAGTTCTCCTATTTTATCTTCGAACATGGTTTGGTTGACCTACCATTAGAAGGGGGGAATTTCACTTGGTCAAACTCTCGTGAGGTTGTTTCAAGATCAAGGTTGGATAGATTTCTCGTGACAGCAAATTGGGAGGCTAAGTTTCCTTCTGTTTGTCAAAAGTGATTAACTAGGCTGGTATCAGACCATTTTAGATTCTTCTAGAGGGAGGTAATTTTCATAGAGGAAAGAGGCCTTTTCGGTTTGAGAATATGTGGCTAACGGATGAAGGTTTTGTGGATAAGATACGTTTCTGGTGGGAGTCTTATCATTTCTATGGAGCCTCTAGTTTTATTTTAGCAAGTAAATTGAAGGCTTTGAAGGTTGATCACAAGAAATGGAATGTGGAGGAGTTTGGTAATGTAGAAGAAAAGGGGAAGAAGTTGTAGAGTGATCTTGGAGTATTGGAGACTATTGAGGAAAGTCGTGTTCTTACGATAAAGGAAAAACTGAATAAGGAAAGAATTAGTTAAGAGTTGGAAAAAATGATGTTGTTGAAAGAAATTTGCTGGAGGCAAAAATCAAGAGTGGTTTGCATTAAAGAAGGCAATAGGAACACAAAATTTTTTTATCGTATGGCCAACTCTCATAGAAGGTTTAATTCTATTGATAAGCTAATGGTGGATGGGGTGCTATCTTTTGATCAAGGATCCATTAAGGAGTGTATTACTCGTTTTTATAGATAGCTTTACTTTGAAAATGAGGCTTAACGCCTTGTTCTGGATGATGTGAAGTTGGGAAGAATTTCTGAGGAAGATGCTAGTTAGTTGGATAAACCTTTTAAGGAGAATGAGGTGTTTGGGATGGTTAGTGGATTCAATAGCGATAAGTCACCAAGTCCAGATGGTTTCTCCATGGCTTTTTTTTAAATCTTGTGGGAGTATTTTGAAATCAAATTTTAGCAGATCTTCATAGTTTCCATGAGCAAGCTATTTTTGAAAGGAGTCTTAATGTCTCTTTCCTTGCTCTCATTCCTAAGAAACTTGATGCTATGGAAGTGAAGGATTTTTGCCCTATTAGTTTGGTGGGAGGGATGTATAAGATTATTTCTAAGGTTTTGGCCAATCGCTTGTGTAGGGTGGCGCATAGTCTTATTTCAAAATTCACAAAATGCCTTTGTTAAAGGTAGACAAATCTTGGATTCTGCGTTAATTGCTTCTGAATGTATAGACAGTAGGATGAAGTCAGGAGTGTCGGCTGTTATTTGCAAGTTAGATATTGAGAAAGCCTATGATCATGTGAATTGAAATTTTCTTATGTATCTGCTTAGGCAGTGTGGCTTCTCAGAAAAATGGAGAAGGTAGATTATGGGGTGTGTATCAACTGTTAAATTTTCTATTCTGATAAATGGTACCTCGGTTGACTTCTTTGGAAGCACTAGGGGTGTTCGTCAAGGGGACCCATTATCTCTGCTCCTTTTTGATATTGTCATAGAGGTTTTGAGTCGTATATTGGATGCAATTGCTATTTTGGGAGAGTTTTTGGGCTTCTCAGTAGGTAATTTAGCTGATACATTACTTACTGTGTCCTATCTCTTATTTGCAAATGATACACTCATTTTTTGTGATGCTGACTCACACCATTTAGTTGCTTTGCGTGGGATTCTTGCTAGATTTGAAGTGGTGTCAAGGCTAAAAATTATTTTTTTGAAGTCAGAATTGGTACCAATTGGTATCGTGCCTAATATGGAGGAATTAGTGGAGATTTTGGGTTATAGGCAATCTTCGCTTCCCTTGAAATACTTGGGCCTTCCGTTGGGTGCTACACATAAAGAGGAGACAATTTGGAACCCTATTTTGGAGAAAATGGAGTGATGTCTAGCTGGATGGAAGATGTTGTATTTATCTAAGGGGGCAAAGTAACTCTTATTAAGAGTACTTTGTCTAGCTTACCTAGTTATTTCCTTTCTCTCTTTCCTGTTCCAGCAAAGGTGGCTAATTGTATGGAGAAATTACAAAAAGACTTTCTTTGGAGTAGTATTAATACTCCTAAGATGCCTTTGGTGGAATGGGTTAAGGTTTGTATGCCAATACAGAATGGAGGTTTAGGGATTCGAAGGTTGAGACAATTTAATTTTGCTTTGTTAGATAAATGGTTATGGAGATATAGAATAGAGAGAGATGCCCTTTGGAGGAAGGTTATTTAGGCAAAGTATGGGGATGAAAGGGGTGGTTGGCGTACCAAACCAGTGACAGGTACTTATGGTGTTAGTGTGTGGAAATCCATTAGAAGTGGTTGGATGGACTTCTCTAAATTCCTTCAGTTTGCTGTGGGTGATGGAACTTGAGTAAAGTTTTAGGTGGATGAATGGTGTAGGGATTGTGCTCTTAAGGTTGCATTTACAAAACTGTATAGTATTAGTCGGACTAAGGAGTCCTTAGTGCTAGAAGTTATGCGGTTCTTTGATAGGCAGCTACATTGGGACTTTCAGCTTCGTTGTTCTCCACAAGATTGGGGGGAAGCATCGGTGGATTTGCTTTGGGATATGCTTCATTCCACAAATGTGGGGGGTATTGGTGACGACAGACTTTGTTGGAAGCTAGCATAGAATAGAGGTTTTGAGGTTTGGGGTTTCTATCACTCTTTATTTCCTTCTTCTGTCATTGATTTTCCTTGGAAAATGGTGTGGAAATTGAAAGTTCCTCCTAGAGTAGCATTCTTTTCTTGGACTGTTGCATTAGGTAAGATCTTAAATACAGATAATCTTTGGAAGAGGCATATTGTAGTGCTAGAGTGGTGCTTTATGTGTAAAAGGTGGGGAATCGGTGGATCACATTCTCCTTCATTGTCCTATAGCTTATGAGTTATGGTCCATGGTTTTTTGTTTGTTCGGTATTCATTGGGTTATGCCATATCATGTTAGTGAGCTATTGGCTTCTTGGCAAGGCAAGTTTGGTAGGCATCAAAATATAGATTTATGGAGGTTTGTGCCGCATTATATATTTTGGTGCTTATGGCGGGAGCAGAATGCTAGATGCTTTGAGAATTGTGAACGGTCTATTCTTGACATTAAATCTTCTTCTTCTTTTTTCAGTACTTTCCTTGATTGGAGTTTAGTTTTGCCGTTTTATTCTTGTTTTTTCTCTCTGATCTTATTGATCATTGTAATCTGGGCTTTTGATTTGTGCTACTATAGTACACTTCCAGTGTACTTGGTTGGTTTTTTTTTCAAATAAAATTTCTTATGTTACTTATCAAATATATATTTATATATATATAAACAAAAATGAATAATTAAAACTTATTGTTATATATTATTTTACATAAAATTTCTTCATTTTCTTAACAAAGTTGTAAAAATAATAATAATAATAAGGTTGAGTAGAAACAAACTCACAAATTAAGAGTGTTTTGAATGAAAGTAATTTTTGTCAAGATCTTTACAGATGATAATAAAAAATCATCAATTGTTAAGTGAGAACGTGAGACCAATAAGGTGAAGATTAATTGTAAGCCAAGCCCTATGAACCATCTTTGGGATTTCTAGCAACACCAAAATTAAATAAATGTAATACGTTGCACATTCTATCAAAAATAAGATGTAATTGAAGGAATCGATGGAAGGGAATTCTTTCCCCACCATTTCTTTTACTAAGTGCCTCTCTTTTCATGTCCATAAGATAGAGTTCAAATGAAGAAACATAAAAATTTCACACAACACAAAAGTTTTCATAATATTTATCACTACTTGTTATGCTTATGATTTACTATAATTGAAGTAATGAGCAAGAAAGATAATAAAAAGTTAAAATTCAATTTTGAGTCCATTGAATCTTACTACAATTGTAAAAAATTAGCCTTTTAAGGTTTATTTTTGCCAATGTAACATAGTCCCTCGCTTTGTCATAAATGAGTCAATTGGGTGAGACCATCAAAATATGTTATCAAATGAAATCAAGTAAGCATTTATTTTTGCTAAATAAAACTAATCTCATGATTTTTTAAAGTTAAATAATATTAATAAGAAAAAGAATATTTAAACATTGTGGTTTAGTAATGAAAAAGGATTAGATTTATAAGTTGTTTATACAAAGTGTAAGGACGCAGTTTGAGTCCTAAGCCCAAAAGTTAAAAGGATTTCGGCCCAAAGAGCCCAATATAATGAATTTGTAGAAAGTGGGTTGGAAAACTAGGCTATAATGAGTTGGGTAGTAATTATAGTGGATCCAAATGACAATAAGGTAAAGATAGACTGGTTTTCTCTAAAAAAAATAATCTTTGGCACAATCCAAAGAGATCAGTCCTTATATATATTTCTTGAAGTTGATTACAAGTACAGCTCTTATTGCTACAGTATTTCTTTCTCAATTTTCTGATCCCTTTCTCTTAGAGCCTCCCTTCTATTTATACTATCCTTTTTCTTTCATCTCTACCCTTCACGTGTAGATTAGATTGTTGGTGTTAATCCCTGTCACATCAGCACCTTCTTGAAATCTCTGGGGAGTAGCTGTAAGGCTGAAAACTACTATTTAGGTATCACTTTCTCATTAATGTGGCCAGAGAGTTAGTTCCTTTAGATATTTCCCAGCTCCTATTTGTCCTGTACGTTTATAATGCATATCCTTATCAATAGAATTTCTTGGAACGTCACTCTGGATGACAAAACACACTTTCTAACCTCTGCTTCGTTTAGCTGAGGAGATACTCTTCCTCGGCCTGCCTTCCCCGACCTACCTTCCCTAGCCTTCCCATTTGTAGCTTACTCATGGAGTTCTGAGCCTCACATCTTCATTACTGTTTATCTGTCCTTGGACCGCTAAGTGTCATCGGACAAGGCCCAAGGCCCAGCATATATTCTTGGACCCCTTAACCCAACAATAGCCCCTCAAAACTTCGGTTTTTTCCCTCTTGTCGAAGGAGAAAAAATGGGATTTTGACTTTGGATAATTAAACCCACGTGTTTCTTTGATTTCCACACATGAGAATGCAGCTTCGCGTGTCCTGTAACTGTCTTTGACGCTTCGAAGCCCACGACGTCTCATTAAATGCTCTAGGCGGCGCTTTGTTCCCTGTAACCTACGATGAGATGCAGATCCTATGCCTAGCATTTCTTCTTGAATTTTGAGCAAGATAAATCCCACCTAATTCCATCTCCTATATAAGGCGCCTGGTGGGTTTACTTTTCTTTTACTTCACAAATCTGCAAACTTTTAAGAACTTTCAAACTCTCAAGCTTTCAAGACTTCCCAACTCTCAAGAAGCTCATGAAGTATCACATGTTTTTATTTTCGTAAGTCTTTACGTTCTTAAGTTCTTTTCTTCTCGGCCAACCTCCTCAGCCTTCTAATCTTCAGTTCCTTTTCAAAAACATTTCACTTACTTCCCCTTAGCTTGCTTAGATGAGTAGATTCAAGCACCTTGTAGATTTTCCTACTGGTATGGAGGGCTTCAAGGCCAAGTACCACATTCCCCAAGGAGTTTCCTTGCGGTATTGTGCTCTAGACTAGGTGCTCACACATAGGAACAAAGGGAAAGTCGTCATTTCCAAGATCACCTTCATAGAAGGGGGAATGACGCTTCCCATGGGTAGGATAACCAGAGACTACCTAAATGCCCATAAGTTGTGTCCCCACCAGTGTGCGCCCAACCTATTTAGGGTCTTAGGTAGCGTCGATGCTCTCAATGAGCAAATGGGTTTGAGACTCACTTGGCACAACGTCGTTTATATGTATGAGTGCCATTCGCTCGTAAACTCGGGGTATTACCTCAAGTCTAGGTCCTCAATTGTTAGGCTCATATTGTGTTTTCCCAAATCCAACAAGGGCATGAAAGACGAATATTTAATCGCTTCTAGGGAATGGCACGACGGTCTTCACTGCCCAACTTGGGATGAAGAGCCAGGTGGGGAGCCCTAGGGTTAGGTCCCTTGATACAAGAATTAGTTTTTTAGTTTTGCTACTCTTACCTTTAGCATTTCATTTCTTTTTCAATGATGGGTTTTATCGGTCTGACTGTGATTTTTCTCTTTGGTTGTTTTTGCAGATAAAAGGTACGTAGCACCCAGCCTCAATTTGGTCAACGTCATAGACCTTAACAGAGTCCTAAGGTTCGAAGTGTTTGTGAGTAAGGACAGGTAGCTGAGAGTAGTCCACCTTATTCTAGACTTCGAGCCACTGTCGGACAACTTCCAGGAAGTGGGCAACGTAATCAGGGCAAGCGACCCTTGACTCTGCAGGATAGATGTCTCTGTACCTAGGTTCCTTACCCGAGAAGACGTTATGCCCGTTGAGCTACCTCCCCAACTTGCTCTCCCTGAAGCAACGGCTCCAAGGGAAGAAACTGTTTCCTTACGCCTATTACTCGATGAGGAAATAAACCAATTCCAACTCGAGGAAGAGAAGGAGGAGCAGGGGGATCCTGTCATCCACATATTGGACCCTAAGGACGAGTCTGACAGGATTTTAGGTGTTCACACCCCAGGCCCCATACTTGCAAAAATAAATGACAACTCTAAGAAGAAAGAAGAAGAGATGGCACTCAACCTGAGGAAAGGCTTGAAGGACCTCATCGCGGGGAGGAATAAGGGGTCGTCCTTTAAGGAGGCCTCAAAGACTCAGCCCCTTTCTTCTCTTCCCCTCCTCATCCTCCTCTTACTATTGTCTTGCTCCTCATACCCAATTTGAAGAAGAAAAGGAAGGAGCAGGAAGTAGAGGAGAGTGAGGTGGTCCGCCAAGAGACCAAGAAGTAGAAAATGGCCCAAGACAAAGGGCGGGCCTCGTCCTTAGAGAGTAGGGAGGACCTAGGTATGGCCGAGGTGCGCCACCAACATCATACCTGGGCTCCTCGGTTGGAGTTAGATGGTGCAACCATTCCATGGAACTCCATCATTAGGGAGTTCTAGAAGGGGCACGCCCAACACTTGGTCGAGGTTTTGGAGCAACCTCTTCTTCTGCCTAAAGACATGGCTGCCTTGAGGCACGTAAGGCAGCCAAACCTCTTCATGTCCCTGAAGAGGGATCTTGCCTTGGTAAGCTTCTTAGCATGCCTCATTGAGGGCGTTTCTTCTTTTTGCCCTTCTTTTTCTTTAACGTACTCCCATGTTGTTTATATGCAGGCTATCTAGGAAGTTTTTGTAGCTGATGAGTGGGTCAAGGATGCTTGAAATGAGGCCAAGGTTGAGGCCAACCTCTGCACTGAGGCTAACAAAGCCTTGGGCACATCCGAACAGAAGAATAAAGAGCTTGTAGCGAAGCTGACGACCGAGAAGTGGGCACGGAGGAGTGCCCAGGCCAGTCTTCAGAGCGCCCAGGACTAGATTAAGGACCAGCGCAAAAGGCTCCACCACACTAAACTAGAGTTGGCCATAGTGAGACAAGAGATCCTAAAGCTGAAGGCCAAACTAGGGAAGGCAAAGGAGGCTGTTGAGGCTTCGAAGATGGAGTCTAAAGAGCTCTAGGTGCAAAAGATAGAGGTCTGTCTAGCAGACGAGCTGGCCGAGGTTTGCAGAGATTATTGAAAAAAGATGTGGATAGAGGCCCTCAACCTTGTGAGAGTCCCTACTACCTCGAAGTGGAGGCAAGTTGGGAACGTCTACTATCCTCCGGACATTAGCGAAGTCCCAGTTGAACTCCCACTTCTCGCTGCCCTTGCACCAGTCTCTTTTGAGTAGCCCTTTATCCTCCAAGCACCTCTTCCTCTTGCCAAGGTTCCCAAAAGGCTTGGCCAAGCTAGTGACCAAGGCCAGGGGGTTGAGGTGACTAAGGATAAGGGCAAAGGTAGGAGGTAATGCTCCTGTCAGAGGCCAAAGATTCAGAGGTAGTCCCTAAGCTCAAGGATGCCCCTTCTAAGGCCAAGGATGTTGTTGTCAAAGTAAAGGAAGTCGAGGCCAAATCCAAAGATGTTGATCCCAAGGCCAAAGACGCTCTTGCCTCTCAACCAGGCAACAAAGAAGACCTTGCTCCAAAGTCCAAGGCATAGCTTAGGATTTTTTTCTTTTTTGTACTTTTTTCTTTTTTTTTTTTTTTTTTTTTTTGTGGTAGTTTGCCACTATTTATAATGTACCCCCCATTCCTTATTTAATGAAAAGATATCCACTTTGGCTTCATGAATCTTTATTTTCTTTGCAATGTTTGTCTATGGTTGGTATGATTATCATTTTGCCTTCTGATGAGACTTGAGATTGATGATATCTTAAAGGATGAATACCCACACTTTAACAGAAGTTAGTAGTAATAATTTGCCATTAACTTAAACAAATTATACCTGTGTGCATGGTGAGAAAAATGGTTAAGTCCTTAGATATAAATGCAATACTTAGTAGGAAAATAGAGTGTCCGAGGTATCTCATTTTAAGAGTGTCTTACTAAATTACCCTTGGAATCCTTTAATTAAGACCCAGGGTGAGCTTTCCAAGTGTTAATTTCCCCTAGGCATGTGATCCGAGGAATCCAACACATCCAAAGTTTTGTTCAATACTTAGAAAAATGAACTAAAGTATTAATTTACCCAAAGCATGTGGTCCGAGAGACCAAGCATAACTAAGGTTCTGTTTAACACTTAGTAAAATAAACTGAAGTATTAATTTACCCAAAGCATATAGTCTAAGACACCAGACATAACTAAGATTCTGTTTAACACTTAGTAAAAAGAACTTACAATATCAATTTACCCAAGGTATGTGGTCCGAGGGGTTAGGCATGACCAAGGTTCTGTTTAATACTTAGTAAACTAAACTGAAGTATTAATTTACCTAAAGCATGTAGTTCGAGAGACCAAACATGACTAAGATTCTGTTTAACACTTAATAAAAAGAACTTACAATATCAATTTACCCAAGGTATGTGGTCTGAGGGGCTAGGCATGACTAAGATTCTATTTGATACTTAGTAAAATAAATTGAAGTATTAATTTACCCAAAGCATGTGATTTGAGAGACCAGACATGACTAAGGTTCTATTTAACACTTAGTAAAAAGAACTAACAATATCAATTTACCTAATGTATGTGGTCTGAAGGGTCAGACATAACCAATGTTCTGTTAGATACTTAGTAAAATAAACTGAAGTATTAATTTACCCAAAACATGTGGTCTGAAAGACCAGACATAACTAAGGTTCTGTTTAACAATTAGTAAAAAGAACTTACAATATCAATTTACCCAAGGTATGTGATTCAAGAGGCCAAGCATGACCAAGATTCTGTTTGATACTTAGAAAAGATGACATAAAGTATTAATTTACCTAAAGTATATGGTCTGAGGGACCAGGCATAACTAAGTTTCTGTTTAACACTTAGTAAAATGAACTTACAATATCAATTTACTCAAAGTATGTGGTCCGAGTGGCCAATCATGACCAAGATTCTATTTGATACTTAGTAAAATAATAGATACAATGTGTATTGTAATAAAAACATGGCAAGAATGATTTTCATTAATAATAATACTTTCGCAAGTTATTTACATTCCAGGGGTGTGGTACAACTTTTTCGTCCAGATCTTCAAGGTAATATACACCTATTCCGGCATCGAGGTGATACGATATGACCCTTCTCAGTTGGGCTCCAACTTTCCCCATGCTGAGTTCTTTGCCGTCCCCAAAACCTTTCTTAATACTAAGTCCCCAGGCGTTAGTGGCCTTAACCTCACATTTGAGTCGTACCCCTGCTTAAGCTTTTATTGATAGTACGCCAATTGAACTATGGTATTTTCTCTCCACTCCTCAATTAAATCTAAAATCTTTTCTAACAACCCATCATTGTTGCTTAGAATGAAGGAGCTTGTCCTTAGTGTTAAGAATCCAGTCTCGAGAGGAATTACAGCCTCGGTCCCATAAGTCATTGAAAAGAGGGTTTCCCTAGTGGACCTACGAGGTATAGTCCGATATTTCCAAAGAACATGTGGCAACTCTTCTACCTATTTTCCCTTTACTTCATCCAGCCTCTTCTTGAGTCCATTCACTATAACCTTATTGATAGCCTCGGTCTATCCATTCCCTTGTGGATAAGCCGGAGTGGAATACCTGTTTGTAATGCCCAGATCACAGCAATACATCCTAAAAGCTTTGCTATTAAACTGAAGACCATTATCTGAGATGAGTGTACGAGGGATTCCAAACCGAATGACAATATTTTTCCAAACAAATCTCTTGGCATCCATGTTCTTGATATTTGCTAGTGGTTTAGTTTCAACCCATTTGGTGAAGTAATCTGTGCCGACCAGCAGCCATCTCTTATTCCCAGCTGCCTTAGGGAAGGGCTCTATAATATCCAAGCCCCATTGAGCAAAAGGCCCAACGTTAGACAGAGGATTAAGGACACCTCTTGGTTAATGAATGTTTGAGGCAAATCTTTGGCATTGATCGCATTTCTTCACATACTCTTGTGCTTCCTTTTGCATATTTGGCCATCAATATCCCTAAGTGAAGGCCCTGTGAGATAAGGATCTGCCTCTAGTGTGGCTTCCACAAATCCCTTCAAGTAACTCTTTTAGGAGTAGCTCCACTGCCTCAGGGTGTATGCACAGCAAATATGGTTTAGAAAAGGAGCACTTATACAACTTTTGGCCTTCGGACAGCCAAAACCAAGGAGCCTTCTCCGTACTTTATCGGCCTCAGACTTCCCTTCGGGCAAGATATCCTCATTAAGAAAGAGCACAATAGAGTCCATCCAACTAAGTCCCACCATAGTTTGATGAATATGAATCATCTTTCTCCTTTTTTAAGTGGGTTTACACAAGTTTTTCACAAGGATCACCCGAGGTAAGTCTTGTGCTGAGGAGGTTTTGAGCGTGGCGAGAGAGTCAACATGTGTATTTCTATTTCTAGGGATCTGCAATAAAGTGAAAGACTTAGAACCTGTCCATAAGTGTCTAACCTGATTAAAGTATTCCTGTATTCTCAGATCTCTGGCTTCCAATTCTCCCTCTACCTGGCCTACAACCAATCTTAAATCTGAAAACATCTCCACTATTTTTCCTCCCATTTTCTAAACCATAGTCATCCCTACCAATAAAACCTCATACTCAGCTTCATTATTTGTGGCCGAGAAACCCAATCTCAAGGATTTTTCAAGAATGATCTTTTCAGGAGAAATTATAACTAGCCCCACTCCGAATCCTCTTTGATTTGCTGCGCCATCCACGTACACTCTCCAAGATAAAGAGTCTTGCAAGGAGACTATGCCAACTGATTTTTCATCAATGTTTTGCTTTTCAACTTTCTCTTCTAATGGGGATTCAGCGAACTCGGCCACCAAGTCTGCGAGAACTTGACCCTTGAAAGAGGTGCAAGGCATGTACTTGATATCAAAAGCCCCTAGGATCGTACCCCAGTTAGCAATCCTCAACACTCCAAAGTAGGGATCTAAGCGGAAGTTGGGTTAAGACCACAACTGTGTGGGATTGGAAGTAGTGGAGAAGCTTACGCGTAGTATGCACCATTGCCAAAATGGCATTTTCCAGTGATAAGTAACGGAGCTTGGCCTCATGCAGTGATTTGCTCATATAATAAACTGGCCTCTGCACACCACTATCAACCCATACAAGCACCAGGCTCACCACATGGGGAGCCACAGCAATATAAGCAAAGAAAACCTCATCCACCTCGGGTTTGGACATAATGGGTGGCCTAGAAAGATATTCATTCAACTGCTGGAAGGCTAAGACACACTTCTCGGTCTATTCAAATTCCTTCCATTTGTTTAACAATTAGAAGAAGGGTCGGCACCTGTCTGCTGACCGAGAAATGAATCGGTTCAGGGTAGTAGTCAACCTTGTCAACTTCTGGACCTCTTTGGAATTCCGAGGTGGCTGTAAACTGTTAATTGCTTTAATTTGGTTAGGGTTGACTTCAATTCTGCGGTAAGTGACCATGTACCCCAAGAACTTTCTTGAACCAACATCAAAAGAACACTTAGAAAGCATTAAGGTGCAGCTTGTGTTTCCTTAATATCTTAAAGATATTGCTGAGGTCGCAGACATGCTCGGACTCTAACTTACTCTTTACCACCATATCATCTATACAAACCTCAATATTTTTTCCTAGCTGTGGCTCAAACATCCTAGTCATCATCCTCTAGTAGATAGATCCCGCATTCTTTAAACTAAAGGGCATCACCTTATAGTGATAATTCCTAATAGGAGTAACAAAAATTGTTTTCTCTTGATCATCCAAGGCCAGAGGTATCTGGTGGTACCCTTGAAAGATGTTCAGAAAGCTTATTTGAGGATGGCCTATAGTGGCATCCACCAACTGATCTATTCGAGGCATAGGGAAAGGACCTTTGGGGCAAGCTTTATTCAGATCTATGAAGTCTACACATACCCACCACTTCCCATTCTTCTTTTTCACTACCATCATATTGGCTAACCATTCAGTGTAGAACACTTCACTTCCTCCTTGATAGCATCAAACTATTCTTTAGATGAGCGCCGAGGTGGTTGCTTCTTAGGGAGGACAGCTGGGTTGACATTTAGATGATAGCAAATGAGGTTTGGATCCACCATAGGAGCTTCATAAGCATTCCATGCGAACACATCAATATTCCTTCTTAGAAACATGATAAGCTCCTTCTTCTTTCGAGGAGGCAGCTGAGCTTCGACTTAAAAAAAAACTTCTCTGGATCACCATCTATAACAATTTCTTCCAGCTTCTTACATTTTTCCCTTTCCGACACCACATCCGTAAACGGGATATAGATCCTTGACTGCTATGAGCCTCCCTTAGCGAAGGCCGAGGACTCAACCCTAAGTCGATGCATAATTGCAACTACCAAGCATTGCCTAGCCATAGACTGGCTCCCAATTAGCTCCTCAATTTGGTCCTAAGACGGATACTTAACTTTCAAATGCAAGGTGGAAGAAACGGCCCCCAATGCATAAAGCTAGGGCCTTGCCACAATGACAGTGTAGGGGGAATAAGCATCCACTACAGTGAAGTCCACCTCCACCTCTACTTCCACCACTTCGAACTCCGCCTGTACTGGTAATATAATCTGACCCCTTGGAATTATAACTTTCCCATAAAAGCCTACCAAGGGTGAATCATAATGTGCCAAGTCCTCAGGTTTCAACCTCAGTCCCTCGTATAGATCAGGATACACGATCTCTGCACTGCTGCCCTGGTCTACCAACACCCTCTTCACATCATACCCTCCTATCTTGAGGGTGACCACTAAAGCATCATCGTGTGGCTGTATGGTTCTAATTTTGTCATCATTCAAAAAACTCAACGCCAGTCGGATCTCCACTCTAGCCCTCTTCGGCTCAGAATTAGAGTTCTTGGTAGGCGACCGAGCTACAGATATCACCCTAGAGGATGGGAACTAGTTCTCCCAAGAGCAGCAAATATGACATTAATTGTGCCTAAAGGGGGTCTTGAAGAAGCATTCCCCTAAGCCCCCGACCCTGTTTGGTCTCCTTGCCCATTGGGCCGATGCAAAAATTGTTTTAACCTTCCATCTCTAACAAGTTGCTCCAAATGATTCCACAAAGTTCTACAATCCTCGGTGGTATGTCCTCGATCCTAGTGGTACTAGCAATGAAGACTTTAGTTGTGCCTCATGAAGTCCCCTCCCATCTTGCTTGGCCATTTGAAGTATGACTCATTCTTGATCTTTTCCAAGACTTGATGTACTGACTCTCGAAACACCGTATTAACAACCTAAGGAGCCGTAGACCCAGATTGCCTAACAAAATCCCATCGGGGTTTGTTATTATTCTATCTGTCCGACCTTTAATCTCTCCTATCTTGAGGGATAACCTTAACCTTTCCTTTCCTTTGCTGCTGGTCCTCCTCAACCCATTTGTATTTGTCAATACGATCCATAAGCCGATGCACACTCCTTACTTGGTTAAGGACTTTCTCAAATCATGCTCAATAAGTAGGCTGACCTTGAACGTCCTTATAGCCATGTCATCAAAATCCCTATCGATCTCATTAACCATCTCCCAATATCTGTCTGAGTATGTTTTCAGGGTCTCCCCTTCTTGCATGGCCATAGACAGTAGGGAATTTAAGGGCCAGGAACCCTGTTGCATGTAATAAAGTGAAATCCAAACGCCTGAGTGAGTTCCTTAAAAGAATCAAATGAAACTTGCTCCCAAGCCATCAAACCACCTCATGGCCATGGGCCCTAAATTGGAGGGGAATACCTTGCACATCAAGGCCTCATTCTTAGAGTGCACAGCCATTCTCTAGTTGAAGTGGCTCACATGCTCTCCAAGGTCTGTTCGACCATTGTACATGGTAAGCGTTGGTTGAGTGAACCGCTGAGGAAGTCCCCCTTCCTCAAATCTGCGCGTGTATGATGACCTAGAAATTTGGTTAAGTGCTTTGCTCATTGCATCATTTCTCAAGCCTTTAGAAGATGAGCTCTTGTTTTTGCGTTCATGGTGGTAGTCCTTATCATACAAGAAAGACTCACTGGGGGAGTCCTTGACCTGGGTCTATAACTACCATCCTCCTCATCGCCAGAAGAGAAGTCAGAATTAGAGGGAGTTCGCCTTCGCCGTTCGTTGCGCAACTTCGTTTTCAGATGATCAATCTCCAACTGCATGGCTCTGGTATTTTTCTCATGAGAAAGGTGGCTCCCGCTTCGAGATTGGTTCCTGCTAGTGTGAGTGATATGTACACTAACCTCTTGGTCCCTTCTTCGCTCAAGATTTACAAAATGATCTTGACGTTGGGACCTTATAGATTCCTCTAGATTCGGACCTGAATCTACCATAGTTGGACGTTAAACCCGCACAGCACCAGAATTTCCCATAGACGGTGCCAACTGTAAGGACGTAGTTTGAGTCCTAAGCCCAAAAGTTAAAAAGGATTTCAGCCAAAAAAGCCCAATACAATGAATTTGTAGAGGATGGGTTGGAAAACTAGGCTATAATGAGTTGGGTAGCAATTATAGTGGATCCAAATGACGATAAGGTAAAGATAGACTAGTTTTCTCCAAAGAAAATAATCATCGGCACAATTCGAAGAGATCAGTCCTTATATATATTTTTTGAAGTTGATTACAAGTACAACTGTAATTGCTATAGTATTCTTTCTCAATTTTCCGATCCCCTTCCCTTAGAGCCTCCCTTCTATTTTATATTATCCTTTTTCTTTCATCTCTGCCCTCCACGTGTAGATTAGATTGTTGGTGTTGATACCTGTCACATCGGCACCTTTCTGAAGTCTTTGGGGAGTAGTTGTAAAGCTGAAAATCAGTGTTTAGGTATCACTTCCTCATTAATGCAGTTAGAGAGTTAGTTGCAGAGTATTCAATGAGGTGGTAGCAACTTTCCCTTAGATATTTCCTAGCTCTCATTTGTCCTGTATGCTTATAATGTATATCCTTATCAATAGAATTTCCTAGAACGTCAATTTGGATGACAGAACACACTTTCTAACCTTTGCTTCGTTTAGTTGAGGAGATACTCCTCCTCGACCTACCTTCCCAGCCTTTTCATTCGTAACTTGTTCATGCAGTTCTGAGTCTTACATCTTCGTTACTATTTATCTGTCCTCAGATCGCTAAGCGTCCTCAGACACAGCCTAAGGCCCAACATATATTCTTGAACCCCTTAACCCTACACAAAGTAATTGAATAATAATAAAATAATAAAAGTTAAAAGGTTAAGAAATTAATTTGACAATTGAATTAAAAAAAAAAAGGAATTAAATTGAAATTTAGCCTAATAATAATAAATAAAAAAGAAAGAAAGAAAAAGAAAGAAGAGACGACAACGTTTGAGTTAAAAGGAATCAGCAAAACAATGCCAACGGAGTTTGTTTGTTTCCACAAAAGTGGTAGCTAAGTTAGACCTCTACTACTACCCTGACTCTGACTCTAATTCCTTCTCCTCCTCCAAACTAAAAACTCTATATATGTAAAATTCCAGACTTCAAACCCTAAAATACCTCTTTGTTTTTTATTTCTTTCTTTTTGTTACTAAACCAATCAACACGAAAGCTCTAGACTTTTATTATATATTTATATTTATACTGAGTAGTTCTATCTATCTATCTATCTATCTCTTAATAATAATAGCTCGGAGAAGAGAAGAGAAGGTTTGTAAGTATGGCGACTACTACTGCTACTCGGAAACCCCAAAGGTCTCCGGAGGAAATCGAAGACATTATCCTCCGTAAAATCTTTCTGGTTTCCCTCACCGATTCTGAATCCTCCGATCCTAGAATCGTGTATCTGGAGCTAACCGCGGCTGAGATTCTAAGCGAAAGCAAGGAATTAAGGCTCTCTAGGGATCTCATGGAGCGAATCCTAATCGATCGCCTCTCTGCTTCTGCCACCGCCGAACCCCCCTTTCAGTACCTCGTCGGCTGTTATCGTCGCGCTTACGATGAGTCCAAGAAGATTTCTTCCATGAAAGACCCCAACCTCAGGTCCCAATTGGACTCTGTCATTAAGCAAGCCAAGAAATTGTGTGTCTCTTACTGTAGGATCCACTTGGGAAACCCTGAATTGTTTCCCAATAATGAGGTTAAATCCGGTACTTCCCCCTTGTTGCAGCTGGTTTTTTCTGAGGTTTCCAGCTCTCTCGACAGCTTTGGAGGTAGTAGCAGTGGGGGTACTCAATCCCTACCTGGCTTTTTGGATGAGTTCTTCAGGGATTCAGATTTCGATGCCTTGGACCCCATTTTGAAGGGCTTGTACGAAGATTTGAGGGGCACTGTCATTAAGGTTTCGGCCCTCGGAAACTTTCAACAGCCTTTGAGGGCTTTGTTGTACTTGGTTAACTTTCCTGTGGGTGCCAAGTCCTTGGTGAATCATCTTTGGTGGATTCCCAAAGGCATTTATTTGAATGGCCGGGTTATCGAGATGACCAGCATTTTGGGGCCATTTTTTCATGTTAGTGCTCTGCTTGATGATTCTATTTTCAAGACCCAGCCTGATGTAGGGTAAGTTCAATTTATTTTATTTTCATATTCATTGATATTTTGGGTATTTGTATTGTTAGTGCATTTTGTGGGTTGCAATTGTTATTGTGATCATGGTTTTTACAATCAAAATCATCTGTTTATCATTGTAGAAAACAATAGTTCCCAATCACTTGAACATAACGCAGCTCTGTTTAGGCATGCTTAAAATCTACTCTTTTAATATTTAAGAATTAAATATAATTTAGTAACAAGTGAAACTGTAGCATTGGACTGCTTTTGGATGGATTATCTAAGAGCGCTTTCTTTACCATCTGTAAAACACCAGGCAGCAGTGCTTTTCAGAAGCATCAACTCGTCGACCGGCTGATTTGTTATCTTCATTTACCACAATTAAAACAGTTATGAATAGTTTATATGATGGCCTGTCAGAAGTTCTTCTCTCGCTTCTTAAAAATACAGACACCCGTGAAAATGTTCTTGATTATCTTGCTGAGGTTATCAATTTAAACTCGTCAAGGGCACAAATTCAGGTATTTCCCCATTCTTTCAAAGCATTGTTCCAGTTGCAGTTATATATAGATAGATAGATAGATAGATAGACCGATAGAGATATATATATTAAAACAAAAACTGGTTCTTTTCTCTACTTTTCTACAAATAAGGCTAGTTATTGGTAATATTTGCACTAACTTCTTCTTTCCTACCTTAACATTGCACACTCTTTTGTTATAGGTTGATCCTCTATCTTGTGCAAGTTCAGGCATGTTTGTTAATCTCAGTGCTGTCATGCTTCGGCTGTGCGACCCTTTTTTGGATGCAAACTTAACGAAAAGGGATAAAATTGATCCCAAATATGTATTTCATAATAACCGTCTGGATTTAAGGTGCAGGCTTTCTGTTTAATGGACATTGCTTTTCTTCTCTAAGTTTTTAATGATAAATATATTTCTTTTCCTAATTATTGGTCATGACATTGTTTAGTGGGTTGACTGCGCTCCATGCATCATCAGATGAAGTTGCTGAATGGCTTAATAAAAAAAAATTGGGGAAAACTGATGGCTCTACACAACATACTGATGGTGAAAATCGGTTACTACAATCTCAAAAAGCCACCAGTTCTGGCAGTAGTGCCAGTGGATCTTCTAGTGTGAAGCCAGCATCAAGTAGTGATAAAACTAAGTACCCATTTATTTGTGAATGCTTCTTTATGACTGCAAGGGTGCTACACTTGGGCTTATTAAAAGCATTTTCTGACTTTAAACATTTAGTTCAGGTAAAAATATATGTTACATATTTATGGACAGTCAGAGTTAATTAAGTAGTTGGTGTATTGTCTTTCATAAAATGGCTTTTGTTAATATATCTTACTATATTTGACTGATTGATGGTAAGTAATTTTGAATGAAATAATACCCAGGACATTCAAAGGTGTGAAGATACTCTCTCCACTCTTAAAGCCATGCAAGAGCAGACTCCTACTCCTGCATTGGAGCGGGACATTTCTCGCCTTGAGAAAGAAATAGAGTTGTATTCACAGGAGAAGCTTTGTTATGAAGCTCAAATACTAAGGGTGCGTCAGACCTCTCTCTCTCTCTCTCTCTCTCTCTCTCTCTCTCTCTCTCTGTGTGCACGCGTGTGTGTGTGTGCGTTTGTTCATGCAGAAAGACATGCCCACAAATGATTTTGATATTCTATGACTCCTTGAAGTTGAACTGATATTATGGTGGAGTGGTGACCTAAAGGTTTGAGTCATTATGGTGGAAGGTGACTTTCTAGTGTCCTTGGTTTGGTGGTTAGTGTATTGTCTAGTCCTTGGTATTCTTGTCAACTGAGGAGAAAACGATCTGTCACCTTCTTGATGGACTTCATTTTACTTTTTGTTTGTTAGTTTTTAATTGGTAAGTATCTGAAGCTCCCCATATGCTTTGAACTCATCTCACCCACCATAACCATGAGGGGTGCCATTTACCCAAAGGCCACTGGCCACCTTCTTGATGGACCTTATTCATTGAATTCTTTGGATGGTCAGTCTGGCGCAACACTTTAGCCAAATCAAGGAACTTCTACAATTCATTTTTGCTAGAACCCCACTTTCTACACCTTAGATGGAGCTTTTCTTTTTACTGTTTCCTTTCTTTCTTTACATTCTTCCTGATTTCAGGCTCTGCAGTCTTTTCTTATTTTTTATTTTTTTATAATGTATTATTTCCTTGAGAGAGGGAGGACAAGAATAAATATTGTTTCTTGTGGTTGGGAAGTAGGGTTTGTCACATGTTTTCATATTTTGTTTATCATATGTCAAAGTATCAGATGATCTCTTTGTTTTCATTCTTTTTTTTTTCCTGTGAGGGAAGTGCTTGCCTCGAATTAAAACCCTTTCTAGAATTATTTTATTTTTTGTTTTTAATATCTTTACTTGGTGTCAAGATTTGGAAGGATGTTTTCAACCATAAAAGTGTGGTTTTCTTTTTTATTTTTTATTTCTCTATTCTGATTGTTGACCTATTGACCCTGTATCTGATTTTTTTTTTCATAGGATGGAACACTTATTCAGAGTGCCCTTTCTTTCTACCGGTTAATGGTGGTTTGGCTGGTTGGCTTGGTTGGTGGATTTAAGATGCCTCTGCCATCAAGTTGCCCTATGGAATTTGCATCTATGCCAGAGCATTTTCTAGAAGATGCCATGGAATTGCTTATATTTGCTTCACGAATCCCAAAAGCCTTGGACGGGGTCTTGCTGGTAGACCACTAGACCTTGAGATTGGAGCCTTTTATACTGAATTTATTTGTTTTCTTCTCTAGAAAGTGTTTGGCCTTGTAGTACATTTAATCCATTCTTGTTGGCCAGGATGACTTTATGAACTTTATTATCATGTTCATGGGGAGCCCAGATTTTATCAGAAACCCATATCTCAGGGCAAAGATGGTTGAAGTCCTGAACTGCTGGATGCCCCGTAGAAGGTTTTTGTATTTTTCTCTTTATTATAGAAAGAGATATCATTGAATTGACTTACCCCTTTATTTTTCCTAGCTGGATATTAATGTGCCTGCGGCATTTTGTTTATTGCATGTGCAGTAGCTCATCTAATACGGAAACTCTATTTGAAGGGCACCAACTATCTCTTGAGTATCTTGTGAGGAATCTTCTGAAGCTTTATGTTGACATTGAGTTCACTGGTTCTCACACACAGGTGATTCCCACTTAAATTATGTCAGATGAGTTATAGTGAGAATTTTTTAAGGGCATAGAGATAGCTGGTCATTTTGAGCCAGTCTTGGTGGCATAGAGTATTCATTTATTTTTGTAATGTCCTACTTTTTCCATATGAACACAGGAAATATGCATGATTGTACTTTCTTACAACTCTTCTTGACCATTTTTTTTTTAATTTTATTTATTTATTTATAGGTATGAATAATTGTATTGAAAAAAGACTAATTCATGCAAAAAAAGGCTCAAAGTAGCCAAACGAATTACAAAACCACTAGATATTATGTACAAGAAGAAAGAGTCTATAAACATTTGAATGGAATCACTAGATGTGAATCACTAAGCTTGAAACCGATAAAACAAAATGCCTACAAAAGAGGCTAGAAGCTGATCCCCCAAGCCCTCCAAGTCCTTGAACGTACAAAAATTACGCTCACTCCAAGTGCTCCACGTCCAACACAATGGAACCAAGTTCCAAATGTTTGACGAGTGCTCTCTAGCCAATTCCTCCACTCAGCCAAAAGATTAATCACCGTCTTTGGGAAAACCCAAGAGACCCCAAACCTTCTAAAAACAAAATTCCATAAGTGATGAGTGCCCCCATAATGGATCAAAAGATGGTCCATTGTCTTTCCACTACATTGACACATGCAACACCAATCCACTATAGTATAGCGTCTTCTCCTCAAGTTATCACGGGCTTGGGGACTCACATCTAGTGAATCCCTCCCTTTGTTTATCCTTTGTTTATTAGTTCTCTTCTCTCTTTTAATTAAGTTTTCTTCTTTGCTCTTTTCCGTTCTTTCTTTGTACTATTTGACTACTTTGTGCTCCTCTTCATAAAGTAGATTTATTTATATAGATTTTTCTTATCAAAAAAATCTTCCCCCAAGCTGTTGTCCAAATAAAAAAGGAGACTTTCCAAGGGGCAATATTTATGTAACTCTTTATGCATTCCTTCTATCTATAATTGAACTGGGGTCTCTCATGGATCCTTACATCACTGTTTGTTGAGTCTCTCTCACCCCTAGGCAAGAAAATGAGATGAGAATTATGCTTTAGAAGAAGGGGTTTGGGTATGATGCACTGAGTCTACTCTGTCCTTGCAATGGACAGAGTTATGTCCACAGTCAGATTGGTTTGGTATCACATGCCATATATTCCTCAAAAGGGGTTTACTGATAAGAATTAATGACTAGATGGTCCTTGAATGGAACCTATCTTGCTAACAAGGAGACCATTGGTGAAAATGAATCATTTGAAAGTTTAGGGGCTTGTGCTTCCGAAAGCCATCTGTTGGCCAATGGCTAAGGTCCGTTCCTCGCCAACTTTTTCTTGTGCGTTCAGGGAGAATTTAAAACTTCCTTTCTCAATGTATTGAGTTTTTTTATTGTTGTTTTGAGCACCTTTGGATTTGAATACGTTAATATTCTGCGTCTTTATCTCAGGAGAATCTTTCTTTCTTGTTTCTAATTTTTCTCATGATACTAGTGCCTGTCTGGTCATTATGTACTGGCTGGCTATGGATAGAAGGGCCAACCTGTCTAGGTTTTTTGAAGCATATAGCTTTAGGTGCAAAATGGGTGGGGAATAGCGTCCAGCCAAGTCATTTTTGCTGGTATCAGCTAATTTGGTTTATTAGCATTTCAAAACCTTTAATTGTGATGCTGTTGCAGGCAACTCTATCATAATCGTTTTTAAACCTTGTTTCATCATTCACTCCCTCTTTATAGTTTCACTTGTTTTTAGTAGTCTCAAATGTTCATGGTCTCATCTGTCATTCAGTGTTGTTGAATACAGGAAGCCCTTTGTTCATGGCCTGTTTGTTTGTTGTCTTGTGCAGTTCTATGACAAGTTCAACATCCGACATAATATTGCTGAGCTTCTTGAATACCTGTGGCAAGTCCCTAGTCATCGTAATGCTTGGAGACAGGTAAGAGTCTTCTACATGGACAATATACTCCTATGTTTATGGGTCTGTGTTTGACAGCTTTAAATTATTGAATGTTCCAGATTGCCAAGGAAGAGGAAAAGGGAGTTTATCTGAATTTCTTAAACTTCCTTATCAATGATAGCATCTATCTTCTTGATGAAAGTCTCAACAAAATTCTTGAACTCAAAGAGTTGGAAGCTGAGATGTCCAATACTGCAGAATGGGAGCGAAGACCAGCTCAAGAGAGGCAGGAGAGAACCCGGCTATTCCAATCCCAAGAGAATGTCTGTTCGACTCTTTTCTTTTTTATGTTTGCATGCCTTTGTATATACTCCTTTCAAGAACCTAATCATATAGATATTGCTGGGTATTTTCAGATTATCCGGATTGATATGAAGTTGGCAAATGAGGATGTGAGCATGCTGGCATTTACTTCAGAGCAGATTACTGCTCCTTTCCTACTTCCTGAGATGGTAGTATCTTTTCCATTCTTTCGTACTATGCATTTTTATTCCTAACAGTTTTGATGGCTAAGAATTAGTTTTAAGCTCTTAAATTTTCTTTTGAACGAATGCTGAAACCCTCTCCTCCTCTTCCCTCATTTTTTTCCAGGTTGAGAGAGTAGCCAGCATGCTCAATTATTTTCTGTTACAGCTTGTGGGTCCCCAAAGAAAATCTCTTTCTCTTAAAGATCCTGAAAAATATGAATTTCGTCCAAAACAGTTGCTTAAGCAGGTTTGTGCAAGAAGATTTCAATTTTCCTTTTTGTTAAAATAAATCTCTTATATGGCGAGTGATATGATTTGTGGCTAAATTATTGGGTCTTAGTTGGTGGGTTTGTAGTTTGATACCAGTTTGACTAAACGCAGTCTGACTATTTTTGCTTATTAGGTGTCTCATTAGGTTAAACTTAGGAAATAATACAAAACCTTCACAGGGCCAGATATTACCTCAATTTTCAGCTAGTCTAGGTACAATGCAGGGAAGGATCCTGTAGAATTAGGGGGTTGGTTAATATCAATTATTGAAGGGTACATCGGTTTTTCATTTTTATTATGTTAGTTTGACCTGCACCCAATATTAAATTTAGCAGGCTTTTAATATTGATACTCCAATCCCAATTTCTTAACAAAAATATGGTGAACTCTAGAATAGTGGCCACCAGTTAATCATGTGATCACCATCGTCTGTGTCTGCGCTGTTGTTCAAAATGAAATGTTGTTTAATTTTTTTTAGGTTTGATTGCTCCTGAGCATGAGCATAAACTGCTTAGCCTAATAGCCTGTCAGGAGTGAATGCTATTGGATTACCCAACAATTGGTTCTGGTGGGTGGAGTTAGTTTCCCATAGATTTTACTAGCTAAGAGGCAAAAGTCCAAAGGGCTCTTCTTTACTAAGTTCCCTACATTATCAAAAAAAATAAATAATAAAAAATAATGGTTGATTATTCTGATTGACTTCCAAATTTATGGACAAGGCAACACAATTGTCATTGTTGTTATCTGCTGAAGTTGAGTAGGACTGAGAGAGTTTGAGCTTGTCTGCATGCACAAATATACTCTTTTATTTTCCTTTCTGCTTGGATTATACAATTGGAGAATTTCAATCTCATGGTGGTTTGTTTAAAACAAAAGGTAAGTTTGTTTTTTTTTTTTTTGTCCCCTTGTATTGGAGCTGTGCTTGAGATGCACAATCTAGTGTGGTGTAAAGCTTAGTGCCGATTTGGCAGAGGTTGAAAGTTTTTTAATCCTTCAATGGAAAAGTGATACAAGCTGATTTGGAAGAAAAAAAAAGGTCTTTTATGCATAATGCTTTTACAGACAGGACAGAAATACAGCCACTGACTTTAAATGATTTTTTTGAAGATTGTCTACATATATGTTCATCTGGCAAAGGGCGACACGGAGAACATTTTCCCAGCTGCCATTTCTAAGGATGGTCGATCATACAATGAGCAGGTAATGCAGCCGTGCAAAGAGTTCATTAAGCTCTATTTTTACAGTTATTGTTTTGCCTTTGTATTGGGTTCTGCAACTCTTTTGAATCATATTGTTGGCTGAACACAATTTGTCAATTGGAGCTTGCTCCAGTTATTTAGTGCTGCAGCAGATGTTCTTCGAAGAATTGGTGAAGATGGGAGGGTAATACAGGCATTTATTGAGCTAGGTGCCAAGGCCAAAGTTGCAGCTTCTGAGGCAATGGACACTGAAGCTGTTCTTGGAGAGATACCTGATGAATTTCTTGACCCAATTCAAGTATGTTTGCTCCCTTGATTTTGGTCATTCTTTTGGTAACTTATGGGTAGTGTTTGACACGCACTTAAACCCTCCCCCCCTCATTTTTTTTAACCTGTGATTTTTATTTTGGTGGCAGTACACTCTGATGAAGGATCCAGTTATATTACCTTCTTCAAGGATCACCGTAGACCGACCCGTCATTCAAAGGCATCTTCTTAGTGATAATGTAATCTTCACTTGTTTTTTTATTTATTTTTATTTAAGTTTACTGCTCTTCACACACACACACACACACACACAAATATATATTCTCCCTGCTAAATTGTTTGTCTATCTTCCAGTTTTTCAAGAACTTGCCATTTAATGCATTATCTTTGAAATAAAAAGCTATCAGTTTGCAAACTTATAGGGACGCAATAAAATGTGTCTATTGATGTGATGTTTGAAAGTGGACAACATTTTGGGTCCTCTAACAATGGAATAGTGGGCAAACAAAATGAGATGGGAGAGAGTTTTTATTCAAAATTGTTCTCATATATTTGATATGATATGCAGTCGGACCCTTTTAACCGGTCACATCTTACGGCGGATATGCTGATTCCAGATACGGAATTGAAGGCAAGAATTGAAGGTTTTATTAAGTCCCAAGAAAGGAAGAAGCAAGGGGAAAGTCTTAGCATGGAAAGTGCTAAGGTGACAATACAAACAACAAACAGTGAGATGTTAATTGATTGAAATATCTGTATAGTATTTTGAACTTAAAATGGATTGTAATTATTTTAATGACAGTCATATCATATTTATTTTTAGAGTTTAATTTATTTTTGTAAAAATTTTATGTAAGAAAAATAAGTAAGAAGGAACTTAACTTATAATTGCCGAACAAGTTTTGTTGTTTTAATAACATATGCGTCTCTAACAGTTAACACTAACTCTTTGTCAAAGTGAATAAAGGGGATAAGGGGGATCTGAACAGAAAACGATGATATGGGATTACATTGTTAAAACCATCAAAGAGGGTCTACCTAACGCAGTCTTAGTGCCTGTTTGTTTCAACGTTTTCAACCCGAAAAGCCCGTTTTGACAAAAACAAACGTCCAAAGCTCGTTTGGTGAGTTATAAAATGCAACTTTTTGGAAAAAGTTCCGTTTTGGGCCAAGGCTGAGAATGCGCAAACCATAAAGGAGCTCTAAGGTCCATTTTAGAAAATGTCCATGCGTGTTAATCAACTATCCGTTGGACTCTTCGGGCAATTACCAAATTATCCTTTAATAAATCATGCTCATGTCTTCAGTTCTCACGCCTGTTCCTCATTCCTCTCCTATCTTCTCTTTGCTTTACCCTCTCTGTGCTGCTACAAACACAGCACCACCCAACTATCACCGGTCTATCACCACAATCAACAAAATCAACAAAACCCATTTCAACATTTGATAATCCAAACACAAAATCAACAAAACCAAACAAAAAATAACTCAAAATCAACACAAAAGAACTTAAAATCAACTCAAACCCCATTGGAAAACCCATCTCAAATCCAACTCAAAATCAACTCAAAACAAAATCAACTCAAAATCAAACTCAAAATCCACGGAAAATCAACTCAAAATTAAACCATCAACTGAAAACTCATAACCCAAACCCAAAATCAAAATCAAATACAAACCCAATGGTGGCAGAGACATAAGGGATCTGAGAATTAAGGAGAGAGATGAGGGATTTCCTTATGTTTCAATCATCTTCATCTTCTCCTTCATCATCATCATCATCATCATCTTCTCTCTTCCTTGTAACTTTCGAATTGTCAAAAAAAAAAAAAACAGAGAAAGAGAGAGCTCTGCGGCAACTAGAATGTTTTGGAGGAAGTGGTATGGAAAAAGGGGAAAAAAAAAAAAGAAAAAGATAAGTGGGAATGTTCTGGAGGTGGAAGGGAAAAAGAGGAAAGAAGGAAAAAAGAAAAAGAAAGGAGAACGTTCTGCAGGAAGTAGTAAGGGAAAAAGGGAAAGAAGGAAAAAAGATAAAAAAGAAAAGTGGAATGTTCGGGAGAAGGTGGCAGGAGAAAAAAAAAAGAAAAAAAAAGGGTACGTGTGTGGAGGAGAAAAAAAGAGGGAAAAAAAAGAAAAAAAAAAGGAAATATGGATGAAAAAAAAGTAAAGAAATAAGGGAAAAATAAAATAAAGAATGAGAAATTAAAATTGAGAAATGCTATCATAATATTTTCACAATAAATCTTAAATGGTAGGTTATTATTAGTTAATATTGGTGAGAAAAAAATAATTTTATTAGAAACTTCGAAAGTTCTTTTTAAAATAATTTTTTAGAAAGTTTTATAAAAAAAAAAAATTAGAAAGTATTTTCACAATACTTTACATATACATTGTCATTTTTTGTAATTTACCACTCAAACCGCCACTTTTATAAGTACTAGCCAAACACTTAGCTTTTTCAAAAAGCACTTTTTAACAGTTTTTACTAAACACTCAACTTTTTGAAAAAACACTTTTTCATTATGCACTTTTTGAAAACTCCACTTTAAAAAAAAAGCTCAATTTCAAAAAATTGAACCAAACTCACCCTTAGTCTACTGCCATTAGGAAGTTCTATTTGGTTGGGGAGTTTGTACTAAATATTCAAATTAGTTCCGATCAAGATTTATATGTTGAAGAGTAGGGGTGAAAATCTATCCGCAACTGTTAAAGTTTTTTTTGAAATAATTTTCAAAGACGGTTACAGATGATTAGGTGCATTGCATTAGGTTTTCTAATCAAATTCAAGGGTTAATTGCACTTAGGGCATTAATAATGTACCCATCTATATTTATATCTATATCTATTTAAAAGTTGAAGCGTAGCATTTATTGTTGCTACGCTTTAGTTGAGCTACATCAGCGTCTACGTCATTATCATTTTTCTTTCCACTGCCCTCTACTTCAATATCACTCTTCATTTTTTTTGTCATTTCTTATTCACACTCTCTTACTATAAATTTGTCATTCTCTATTCCATTCTTTACATACTTTTCTCTCACAAAATAAAGGTTCTCTCTCTCTCTCTCAATTTTTCGGTGAATTTTTTTTATTTTTCTTGCATCTCTACTTTAGGTTGATAAATTGTTGTGTTCTTTAGAACTTTATATTGAGCAGACACGATTTAGTTTTGTGATTTAAGGTATTTTTTTTCTCTCTTTAATTGTTAATTTTATTATATGTTTTTTTCTTTAAATTCTTAGTTTGGGTTGGTTTGAATTCACCTATTTAGTTGTTTTATATATGTTATTTTTGTACAACATGACATTTGTTCTATGAAGTTCCTTTTAGACTTGACACGTTATTTTTTTATTTTTATTTTTCTCTCCTCATGTGCAGTGATTGACTTCTAACAAAAATTATTCTATCATGATAAATCTGAGTAGTTGAATAGTATTGTTGTTTAATTTACCACTACTACATATTTTTTCTTGAAAGCTACATACCATCAATCATAACACCAAATGGATATTTCAAAGTTCATTTGCATGATTACTTTGTTGTGTGGTGAGCTGAAACATTGTTGAGTAATGATGTACGTTAGATTGTATGTGTAGCCTCTTGACTTGCAAATGATAAGTACTGATTTATGCTAAGTTTTTGTTATTGGTATTCTTTAGAGTTATAATGGTTGATAAGTCTAATAAGACTCCATTAATTTATGCGGGGCTTCAATCTCACCCAAATGACAAGTAATAAAACAAGACAATTAATGTTAAACTTTCAAGTTTATTCTTTTTATAAAATAAAAAAAATGCTTAGCTTTTTGGTAACCACAAATTCGTTTTGTTAACTCAACATCATAAAGTAACTTTAATTTAGTTATATGGACAGGGTTTATCATTTTTCATGTTGCAAATATATAAATAAATAAATAAATATATATATATATATATATATATATATATATATATATATATATATATATATATATATATATATATATATATATATATATGTTTTCAAGCTAACATTAATAGCACTACTACAATTGATCATTTAAATTCTACCATATTCTCCATATCATTAAATTATTAATATTTTCTCTCATATTTTTTAATTTTTAAAAATTAAACATATAATGTTTTAATTAAATACAAATAAATAAAAATTTCCTTATAAAATCTTACTCATTTTTTTTAACATTTCCACTTTCTCCAACATTTCTCATTCCTTTCCTTTTTATCTTCATTTATTTTCTTTCTTCTTCTTCTTATCCTCCTATTATAAATTTTTCATTATCTTTTCTATCCTATATTTCTATACATAATTTTCCCTCACAAAAAAGGTTATTTCTCTCTCTTAATTTTTTGGTCGATTTTTTATTTTTCTTGCATCTCTGCTTTAGGTTATTAATTTTTTTGTATTTTTAAGAACTTTACTTTGAGTTGATGCAATTTAGTTTTGTGTTTTAAGTTTTTTTTTTTTTTTTTTGTTCTCTTTTTGATTGTTAAATGTTATCATATTGTATTATAAAGAATATAATATTATTTTATTATATAACATGATTTGGATAATTTTATCATATAAGAATTTTACATAAGTTACATAGACAATAGTACAACAACATTAATAATAATAATAAAATATATATAGCGAGATGTTAAGGTCCAAAATATCACAAACATAAACCTAAAACCAAAGGGGTCCTCAAAAATAGGCAAGTCCCAATCAGCTAACTAAGACCCACTTAAAATGAGTAAAAGGAAACCCAAAAAAGGAAGTTCAGCCCAGCCTTTGTAAGGAGAGTTTTCTAAGGAGCTCAAAAAAGGATTGAACTAGGATACCTTGAGACTGCCAGAGCCACGAGATCCTCGAGAAATACAAGAAAGGATCAGCTGGGACTTGGATAGATCAAGGAAGTATGCTTATGGACACAAGGAACGAAGATAGGCATGTCCCATCAGCCGCCTATGACTAAGAGAAAAAGGTTGATGGTACATGCCTATAAGTTTTGGGAAAAGAGGATTAAAAGTCAGCCCTTAGGACCCCCCCAAAAGAAGAAGGTTAGCTGGAGGCTTTTTGGGGGGAAACCTCAAAAGGAGAACATAGTGAGAAAATAAGAAAGGGACCACCCACCAATGTTGCTGACACAACATTAATTCTGGTACCTAGGGCAGCAATGGAGGGAATCAGTAATACACTAAAAACCCTAAGAAAGTGCTAATCAGAGCTAAAAAAGCCTTTGAAAGACTTCTTTAAAATTCAAAAAGGGAGAAAAGAGGGAAAACAATGTGAGGGATCTTGAGATAGGCACTGAAGGATACACTTGAATTCAAGGAGATTCAAATCTCACAAGTCTTAGAAGCCCATAAAGAGTTATCTAAGTCTATGACTTTTGAACTTATTTGAACCTTGTGACATATCTCAGTGGAAAGAAGGGCCCAATGTATTAAAACTCATTATAATGAAATATCATTTATTTTTTGAGGATCCTTGACGTCCTTATTTACTTTTTTTCTTATTTTTCTTTGCTGTTCCTTAACCGTTTGTTTTGCAATATATATATTTGCATGTATGGATATGTATGTGTTGTAAGATTCATGTTTTGTGCACAACTTAGTTCGTAATCAGCCTAACACAGTTGCGGTGAACCAAGCCCAATCCACCAAACAACAAGTACAAAACTCTTTGGGGGCCCAGGTTTCTTGATTCCACTTGGGCCTAAGTACTGTCCAAAAATAAACCCATATGAGATAACTCTAAAAAAATTATCACGCGCAACGCACAGATTTGCGACTAGTAAACTATAAAATCGACCAATGGCTCACCTCAATTATTGGAAATAAGCAAACAGTCACTTGCCGTCTACTTTATTAATAAGACCTAATAGAATCAATTCCTTTTATATTCCATGTTGAATTGATTAAATTACCTTCCTCTGGAGAGTTGCCAAAAGACTCAATAGTTAAGGGGTAATTAACCCTTAAAATACAAACTCTACTATCTTTTCAAAAAACAATTGAATTTAATGTAGCTATGTGTTTAAATTTAATTGACAAACCTAATATATTGCATTTAAGGGATTGTACTTAAGTTTTACCATTTAATTTTCCTTAGATAATATAGTTAGATTTTCTCATTCACATCAATTGTCGAAGACATTTCCCCTTAATTTAAGTTTATGAGAAAACCAGAATAAAAATCATTGTGACAGCTTCCCCACTTTAATGTCTTCTTTTTTAACAAGCAAAATCAGTCACAAATATGTAACCTCTATGTTCAAAAATAAAGATTTAAATGTTAATTTAGGTAATCTCATTCAAGAGGGATTCACATCTCACACACCAGTTTATATTACTTTATTAGACTAGACCATCCCATGGCCCATGGGAGTGGTGAATAGAGGGCCCCCAATTGGTAACCCCTTTACCTACTTCATCCCATTTTCCACCTTCTGCATATAAATTTGACACCAAAGATTAAGAACTTGAGTTTTCAATTCTCATGTTGCAATTCCAACAATCTCAATTTAGTAAGTAACTTAAATTGCCTAGAAAAAGTTTCATCAACAAGAAGCAAGTTCATTTTAGAGAAAATGCCTTGTTCTCCAGGCCATCAAACAATTCCATAGCTTGGATTACGTTGTTGCATTTAGAATACAAATCATTGCATTTAGGATACAACTCAACCAGAACAGAGATGGCTACCAGATCAAGGTGAACTATGTTGAAGAATGATTACACTTTTTTGAGCTATAGGATGAGGTAAATGCATACGACAACACTGAACATGGAATTTAATATAAGAAAGAGAACATGCAAAACTCACTTGGCAACATATATTTCTCTAATAATTTTATAACCAAAATGGGCAATCCTTGGCCTTTGCATCAGAATCCTTGTCCCTAAGGTTGTGCCTTTCCAGTAAGTAAGCCCCCATATTACCTTCTCTCACCTGAGCTGTCACATCATACAAAGATTTGTCAAGAAAATTACTTCTGCCTCCAGGATGGCTAAAAGAGTATCATTTTGAATTCCTTGCGACTATTTTGAAGTCTTTTTCTGCAGAATTTCTTAAATGGTTAAACTGGAAATTTTTTATCACAGCTTAGGTGCGCACATAACTGCCTTTCGCTTGGCATATTCGTGAGCGATGCTAAGCGCACTCTTGCTATGACGCAAAGAGAACTCTGCAAGCAAAATTTGGCTTTCTTTTGAGGTCAAATCACCATGACAGCCCTGCAAACATGGTTGAGCATTTATTAAATTCAGAAAATTGAAAATGGAATGCAGATACAGAATCTGCAGCTTAACATAACTACCATGCAAAAGTGACTTGATGACATAGATATTGAAGTTCTTCACTATGAACTTATTCACTCAACAGTTAGCCTGGCTTTGCCCCTACAATGATGATCCCAACAGACTATTGAAAATATTGAGCACCCCCCTAGTATGTTTAAAAAGACACAATGCAGATACTCCAGCAAGATTTGGACATAGGTAAACATAAACTCATTTAATAATTTGGCTTCTCTCATGGATTTCCTCACAAATGAACTAGGATTTTTAAGATGCTTTGAAAATATGCTAACTGCCAGGGCATCAGCTGCAGGTTCATTAAATATGGATACTAAATGAATTTGAACGGATTTGAAGATAAAATGATTAGTCAGCAGAAAATAAGAGTCATGAACTCATTTTCAAAATAAGAAACAGCTTGATTTTCTCTACTCTGCTGCTGAGTGCACAGAATAGCCATTACCAGCCGTGATGTTCTGTCGCAAACAGCGTGGTGCATGAGGATGCCAGCAGCAACTGAAACATTGAAAGAGTCCACCATACCTTTCATTGGAATACTGCAATGCAAATCTGACAACTCCAGAGCCTCATCACTTATCCCCCTGGAAGCAGAGAGTTGCCAATCTCAATGATTAATACAGATTTCAGAAAACTATAATTTACAAGAAAATATGAAAGACAAAATGACTAACTTGAAGCCAAGCAGACTTAAAAATTAATATGATGTAGGCTATCTTTCTTGTGCACAACATAGTAGCAAGTCAGTAAAATGCATCTGTAGGACTTGTCACATGCAATGAGAATAGAGATTATCAAAAACTCCAAATATATTTCAAAGAAAAAAGGGTAAGGGTCAAACAATTGCACAGCTAGAGAAGAAAAGTCCTCTTTGGAAGCCTAAGAGGAAGGTAAAGCCATGTAAGAAGCATTCATTGTGTTTTTTTGATAAGTAAATCTTGGCCTCAAGAGGAAGGAGAAAGGGAGATTGGAACTAGTGACCCGAGTCTCATGAGGTGTGGTTCCCAATCAATTGTGCTGTTTCCAAGTAAGAAGCAATCTTGGTTAAAAAATAAGTCCCTTTTTTCTTATTCTTCTTTTTTTCATGCACAAGCACAGTTTGCTATACTATTTATAGTACTGTACTGTTCACACACACTATTCACATGACTGTTAACAATCTATGAATAAAGCCAGTCTCAATATCAGTTTCAAACAACCTATTTATGCTCTTATTCATGCATATTATTCATAACCGGTGGACAGAATGAATCTCAATTTCTTCATACCTCTTGTACAACCTTAAATCAAACTTGTTTCTTTTCCTGCCAAAACCCTAGTCATTCTTTGAAACCCTAACCTTTCTTTTCAAAACTTTAAACTATAAATCCTCAATTTATGGTAACCGCGCCATAAACAGAATCCCCAATCTGTCCTATGTCAGATGTCTTTAACAAAACACTTATTTTTTTGGATTGCTAAAAGTTAGTACTAGTGAGACCTTACATTGTAGTTTCAAATAAAGGAAGTGCCATTTGAATTAAAGCTCACCTGTTCTCATTTCCAACAACTATCGCAGTTGGATGTGACCAATCCATGTCGTAAATGGATACCTAAGCATACATAGACCAAAGAGTCAGCCAAACACAAGATGGGCTTAGATTTCAGTATCTGATTGTAATCATTGAAAGCACTGCAGAAAGATTAATCAGTACCGCATCCATTCCCACATGCGTAGTTGCAATTCGATAACCACGTGACTTAAGAACTTTAAAGCACTCATGGATGGAGCTCCAAAGTTCAATGTCCAACCATTTCTCCGCACCCATGCTAACATGGCGGTTATCTTTATACCTGGAACAAGAATGAAGGTGTTGTTGGTAAAGAGATAAAGTAGTTTTGGATCAAAATATTCAATAATTAAATGTACCATGACAAAATAATTGCAACCATCATCAACACAAATGAAAAAGAAGGTTTAATTTTTATTTTAAAACAGGAGGCAAATGCAATTCATAAAACCCACCAAGTGACATCAAACATGCCTTTTTATATGGTTTAAGAAGAAATGAGAAAAAAAAAAAAAAAAAAAAAAAAAAAAAAAAAAAAAAAAAAAAGGTTACTAATGATAAGTACAAAAACAATCAATCATATTCCTAAACAAAACAAAACACAAACTTGCTTACCTTTTGGAATCGCAAGAGACGACATGGACAGACTGGAAACCGAGGGCGTCGGCAGAGCGAAAAGTGGCGGAGACATTGCCGAAATCACAGAGACCTTCAACGACCAAGCAGAGGGAATAGGTGCGGTTGGTGACGACATTGCGAAACTTGTCCTTCCTCACATCCAAAATGTGGGGACTGAGAGCCTCCAGAACCTCGGCGCTGTTCAGGCATTGGGTCCCACACCTGAACTCGTCAAGGTAAGGGAACCAGCGGCTGCGACCTCGGCCTCCATCGGCATTGGCATTGGCATTATGATCACAGCGGCGCTCCATCTTCATGAGGCGTGCGACGTCGTCTGGGTTTGAGAGGAGGTGTTCGACTTTGGAGAGGTCATCGTTGATATCAGACTCAGACTCAGAGGAAGAACAAGCAGCAACATGAGAACAAGGTCTTGAAGTTGAAGCAACTAGTTTGTAGTTATAGGAGGGAAGAACGATTCTGAGCCCTAATAATTCAATTCATAATGTCAAATTAACAAAATGAATTTCAAATTATTATATAATAATAGAGAAAGAGATTACCTTGATGAGGAGGATTCGGAAGAAGAGAAGAGAAGGAGATGCAGGACGAGTTTCGGAGGAGTCGCAGCGAACTCAGTGATGAACGGAGTAGGAGGCTTTTGCTCATTGCTTATTATTGCTTTCTCTCTCTCTCTCTCTCTCTTCTCTCTCTCACAGAGACACAGAGTCTGAAGAATTTGGCGCCAAGAAAGAAAGAAGTTTTACAGAGAGAGAGATATGAAGCGGAAAAGACATCATGTGAGTTGGGGGGTTTTGTTTTGGTAAGCAAGCTGCAGCATTAAACGGATAGCGTTTTGGATGGATGATACGATACGGTCACGTTTTCACTTTTCATTACTCATACATACATACTCTTCACACTCTTCTTTTTTTCCAGCAAACATTTCTTTTCCTTCCAATCTACTCACTCACATATATTCATGATGTTGATTTTTATAGCAACGTTTGTTTTTTTTTTTCTTCCTTTGGAAACGTCTATATGAGTTGAATGTGACCCTATTTTTTTTTTTGATAAACTTCAATATGTATATAAATCAATGTGACCCTATTAATTCTTTCACGCAGAGTAACTATGAATTTTTAATTCTTTTCATTTTCTTTTGTCGCGGAAAAATCTGGATTGATTTTGAAAGTTCACTATCAATTCCTTTTTCAATAACATAAAATTGTATGATTATTTTACTTTTGCCACTTTTTAATTTCAATAACTTATGAAGCTCAAACTTATTGTAGATCTGATGAGTAAGTTCTTTTTATTTTTTGAAAAATGAGTACGTTCATTGTGAAACACAATTCATATAATAAAAATTAAGGTCATCACCAATGATAGTCAAACCCACTTAATTCTTAATTCCACTTTTTATTTCTCCTCTCTCTCTTTCCTGCATTCTCAATAACAATTCTTATATAAACTGATAGTCCAGGGTCTTGCATCAATTCCTATATAATACAAAATGTACCTATTTACTTTACTATATATCTTAATTTTAATATTATCAACAAATAGTATATATATATATATATATATTTAATAAATGCATGTAGTAGAGTCAAAGACAAATAATTCAGTAAACAATTCAAAAAACAACTAATCATTTTTTTTCCCTATGCATATTACAGCTTACACGTAATTACTTAAAGCCCAAAAGTCAGTGACACTAACCATTTAAAAACTTCTCATACAATGTTGACCACTGCGTCTTCGCTAGTTGGTGAAGACTGAAGCATTTGGTTAAGATTGTTTCAAATGAAGCATATGCTTCACCAAGAAATCTATCTACCTACTCATATATATCATATCCCTACCACCAATTGATAACAAAAATCAACTCTATCATCCAAGGCAAGGACTAGGAGTCAATCTACAGACAAACCTCTTTAGTCTTTACCACCAACAATGGCAGACAACATTGGTTCCCAAACTCCTCCCCACATAGCTCTCTTTCCAAGTGCTGGAATGGGTCACTTGACCCCCTTCCTCAGGATTGCTTCCATGCTGTTATCCAAGAACTGTATGGTCACTCTATTCACAGCCCATCCAACAGTGTCTGCTACAGAATCCACTTACACTTCCTTGTTCCTTTCCACCCATCCACAACTCAAGCATATCAACTACCAAATCACTCCCTCCCACCACTCCAATTCCACCACTGATGACCCTTTCTTTCTCCAATTTGCAGCCATCAGCCGCCATGCCCATCTTCTCCATCCTTTGTTATCATCTGCATCTCCATCTTTCTCTGCCCTCTTTTCTGACTTCTCTTTAGCTTCTAGTATCACACAATTTGCTGCTGATCTTGCCATTCCAAACTATATTGTCTCCACCACCTCAGTCAGATTTTTTTCTCTTATGGCATATCTTCCAATACTCACTTCAGAGCCTGCTAAACTTAGTAGCAGTTCTTTTGAAGTCAATATCCCAGGACTGACCCCTCTGTCCATATCAAGCATTCCTTCACCATTCTTTGACCCAAATCATCTCTTTACAGCACACATAGTTTCAAATGCTCCAGCCTTCTCAGAAGCAAAAGGAATCATAATAAACACATTTGACTGGTTTGAACCAGAAACTCTTGCTGCAGTCAACAGTGGCAGGGCTTTGTCCAATCTCCCACCAATCCTTCCAATTGGACCGTTAGAATCTTATGAGCTTAGTAAGGATCAATTCCAGAGCCTGCCATGGCTAGACAACCAACCAGAAGAATCTGTAGTTTATGTGAGCTTCGGAAGCAGAACAGCCATGTCAAAAGATCAAATAAGAGAACTGGCAGATGGGCTAGAGAGAAATGGGTGTAGATTCCTGTGGGTAATCAAGAGTAGTAAAGTCGATAAAGAAGATAACCAAGAGCTGGAAGACTTACTTGGCAGTTCATTTTTAGAGAGAACACAAAACAAAGGAATTGTAGTAAAGGGATGGGTGAACCAGCAAGAGATTTTAGCACATCCTGCCACTGGAGGGTTCATAAATCATTGTGGGTGGAATTCAGTAATGGAAGCAGCTTCAAGAGGAGTTCCTTTGCTTGCATGGCCACAACATGGGGACCAAAGGGTAAATGCAGAAGTTGTGGAGAATGCAGGGTTGGGGATATGGGCAAGGGATTGGGGTTGGGGTGTGGAGCGGTTGGTGAAGGGGGAAGAGATTGAAAGAAAGATTGGGGAACTGATGAAAAATGAGAAACTGAGAGGTAGAGCCAGGAAGGTTGGGGAAGAGGCCAGGAAGGCTAGAGGGACTGGTGGGAGTTCAGACAAGGTGCTTATGGGAGTCATTGAAGTTCTAAATCTCTAAATCAGAAGACAAGGAATAAAGTTAGTTCTACTTTTTTTCTTGTATCATTGTGTTAAGATTGCCTCCCAGAGTTTAGTTCAATAAAGCACTCCTTCAGTTGCATGTGACTAGGAAATTAGATTGCTTTCTATCTTTTGTTATCATCGTTTGTTATTAGATTGCTATTATTATTTAGAAGTATAGGTGTTATAGTCTTATAGTTATTATCTAGTTTCAGCTAAGGCATTATAACTGTCATTGTTATCTGTCCTTGTTACTTGGTATGTATTTAAAGTGAGTAATGAGAAATAAGAGGCAACAGAAAATCAAACCAAAAATTCCTTTTCTTTCCTCATTCTTGGAGACTAGTCATCTCGAATGGACTACAATTCCATTTAGAGACTAGACATCTCGAATTGACTACAATTCCATAAAATCAACCAGGACAGACCATGTTGGAGTTCTAATGCAGAAGATAGCGAATCAAGTTAATTAATTGGAGTTCTAATGCAGAAGATAGCAAATCAAGTTAATTAACATTTTGTAGTATCATTCTCATTTTTGTTATCAATTTTTTCTTTTGCCCTCCATCTTAATTTGTCTTCCTCAGGATTTTTTGATAAGCAATTTGTCTTCCTCAAGATTACTAGAAAAGAGTAGCATTCTACCTAATTTACCAAACACATTTACCTATAAAAAATAAAGGATTACTAGAAAAGAGTCTGCTACAATTTGATAACAGCTTTGAGCAGCTGGGAGAAAAAAAAAAGGTTTTCGCGAATGGATAGGTACAGATCAATATAGCTCTTACAGGAGTTTGGCTTGCATCAAGTGCTCCAATGCACAGATTGCAGCACAATGTGACTAGTCCAGTACACCAGAGCATTCGACAGAAGCCTTACTCCTCTCACAAAACCCTTATTGCTGCATCCAAAGATTATCTGAAGATTTAGAAAATTCCAAAAATCAAATCAAAACTTTGATCAGATCGGATACAAAGACCCAACTTATTAAAAATTGACATAAATCAGATGCAAACAAGCCATAATTTCATTCAAATCTATAATAATTAATTTTATATTTATACACATATATAAATATTCTTCGGTAAAAAAACCAGGCATAATATATAAAATGGAAAAAAAGAGCACAATTTCCAATTTATTATGGGCAAGAGTTTACATGAGAAAAGTTCAACGTTAGGAAGACTGTAGAAGTCAAGCAGAAAGAGAGCTCTTTGAAATGACATCAAAAGATATTCCATTCTCTTGAAGTCGTTCTTGGAGATCCGTTGGGCCAAATACAATCCCAGGAGGGAATACTCCATTTGGTAGGTTGTCTCGTTGGCTCAGAAGAATAAGAGCACACTGAAGTAGAATAATTGGGGTGGTCATGTAGCCGATCTCCGGTCCCATTACTCTTGTTATTATTTCCATATCAGGTTTCATGTTTGCCTCTGAAACAAGACTGTTGTTGCTAAAACCACATCCAACAAACCACATCTTAAATGAAGCACTTCTAACCTCATCATCAGAGGGGCCCTTCTTCCTGAACCATCCAAGGCTGAAAATTGAGGGAAATTTTAAGAGAAGCCACCTTCCGAAAGCAGTTCTACCCAGAAGTCCCATAAACATCCCAACTGTGATAAATCGGAAGACACCCAACAAAGATTTAGAGCCTATCTTCACCCCAAAATGAGCTGGCTTCACAGTTGACCAGAAAGCCTCCCTCTTTTCACTATGTTCAGCACTCTCATTAACCCCTGGAAGACCAACGGGGTTTTCTGTCAGAGCAGCGAGCGTTCTTCGAACAACAATAGAATCTGCTGAAGGTAGCTTTACGGCCCAAAGACCAATCTTTTTCTGATGCTCTATAAGAGGTCCTTTGGGAGGTGATGGACCAGGAATCTACAACCATAAAATAAATCTGACATCAACAGCTTGTGTCCCAACTAGCAAGACACTACAAGAGTGAATTTAAGGTGATTCAGAAGTCTATACATCATACATTTTAAAGAACGGTAGAAAGAGAAAAATCAATATTGCGGTTCCAATGTAGCATTGCAGACACATTACATAACAAACTGAAGAATGACTATGTCATTTCCATTCAAAAAGCTTCTTTGTAAAATAATCATATCATTTCAAAGATTATCTGAATAGTATTAGCTATCTTCACAGAGAAATTAAAAAAACAAAAAAAACCCTACAACTGTCCCATCCCACTTGAAACTCAAGGCAAATTCATTTGAGTGTAAGTATTCACTTGCATTGCCTCAACCTTGCAGTAAGATTGATAATATGACTCTCTTACTCAACTAAGTATGATCAGTAGAAGACAAAAACGGACACAAAATTAGCAAAATTATAATTAATCTTAGGTTTGTATGCTTGGTATTCCAACCTGATTTACATACAAATAAAAAAAAAATTACTAGAGAACTATATAACCCATTATTTCCTTATTTAATGAAAACTTTGAGAAGCACATACATTGAGTGTTTAGCTCTTAATAAGGATCTACCACCACCATCATTACGAATACCACTATAGTCTTTTCTGCCATTATGGCCTCCAAATACAACCATGAATGCCATTTTAATGCGGCTACTTTTGCACTGAAGTTTTTTCCATGACTACCACTTGAAATGGCAGTGTTAACGGCAGCAAGGTGTACAGGATAATGGTGTGATAGTGGTCATAGTACAACTCCACTGCCATCAAACCCTTTTGGCTTCATTTTCTCTACTGCTGCTACCAACAAAAAACTTCCAAAACTATCATCACCATGATCGATATTCCAACCTCTTTAAGACTTCCAAAACCTCAAAAAACCTCGCACAGTTGCCTCCCCTATGACACAATTTTTTAAGGAGTTCTCCTATAATTAGTGCAACACTTGACTATTTGTTAGTTTCACTTTAATGGCTTCAAGTACATAACTACGCATGCATCACTCTGTCAGATTAGAAATCTCTACAACTCAATTTAAAGAGTAGATAATGCATCTCCACACTGTAAACAACATCATTTCGTTTTTCTAACTTCATTATTTTTTACTGATCACCCCTCCCAAACCCACAAAAGTGAAGTGTTTTAATAATTTCCTACAAGTACTACCTTAGTCTAATGCAATCTTAGTTTATTCCAATCACTAAGATAATTAATAAATTAAAAAAGAAAAGGTCCTACCTTGGTGAGGTTTGATGTCAAAACAGATCCAAAACAACCCCCCAAAAAAATAATAATAATAAAAAATCATATGACATTGACATCTAACAGTTGTTCAAATGAAACCACCACTAACACTTAACAAGTTACAACTACAAAAAAAAATACCAAATATATATATAAATCATAGAAATATGCAAGTCCCATTAATCAATTAATTATCGAAATGACATTTGACGAAATTAATTCTCCTACCACAGGCCTAGCTCTTCTAGGCCTAGATCGTCTCAGCTCCTGCAACTTATCAGCATTAGCTATGCCAAGAACCGCGGACTCAAAAGTGCCGAAGTTTCCAACAATCCTCTTCTGGGACTCCAAGCTCAGATAGGCCTCGATCCTGTTGGGCACCGCAGGGGGCAGCCACTGCCTAGAGTTGAAAATCAAGCCCAATTCAGCCGGAATGGAATCAAACCCACATGCAGAAACCACCAAAGAACCCGTCTGAACCGCCTTCTCACCGTACTTGGCCTCCACTCTCTCCATAAACTCAGGCTCCCCACAAATATCCAAGTAATCACAACCAGTCTCGACGCAGGCCGCGACCACAGGCTCGCCGTAGAGGCGAAAGGGTCCGACGCAGTTGAGTATGAGCTTGGTTTGTGAGCAAAGGGAGAGAAGGGATTGGGGATCTGAGGTGTCGAAGGTAAGGATGGGAATTGGAGGTGGAGGGTGAGGTTGAGAAGCCCATTGAAGGGTTTGTGTTAGTTTTGTGGGGTTGCGTCCAGCAAGAGCGATAGATTTGAGAGAATTGTGGAATTTGAGGGCTTCTTTGACAACGTACTTGCCCGTGAAACCTGAGGCACCCAGGATTATGAGGTCGTAGATGATGGTTTTTGCCACTACTTCTTCATTGTCTTGCATTGTTCGTTAGGAGAGACTCAAGACTTGAGTTTTGAGGGTTTCGACTTTCTAGACTGCTTTTTTTTTTTTTTTTTTTTTTTTTTTTATAAGTATTGAAAAGTAGAGAGGTGTGGTGTGTTCGTGTAGAACTGCCTAGTGCCAACTGCTATGCCTATCTATCACTGTGTGTTCCTAACTGCCAATGCCAAGTGCCAACATTTTCTGCAGCTTTGGGGGGGAAGGGAGTGTGGAGATTTTATAGATGAATCAGCCTGGTGGAGTCTGTAGTGGACAGGTGGAGTGGAGTGTCTTTTTTCTCAGCTTCTCTTTTTTATTTACTTTTTGAGTACATTTTTTCATCCATATCTTTGGATGATTTGGACAAAAAATTCTCGTAATCTATTAAGTTATGTTGAGTAACAATTATTCTTTCTATTTTCAAAAACTTATTTATGAGAATATAAAAAAAAAAAATTTGTATTTTTTAAATAAAAAACATATTTAGTTAGTTGAAATAAAAAAAAATAGTTTTTTGAAGAAAAAAATACAAAATACTAAAATATGTTTTTATTAAGATTTGAACTCTAAGAGCATTTCTAACAGATGCTCTATCTCTATTTTTTGGAGAAAGAAACTCATTGTTCACACTCCTACAGGTTTTCTAAACACAAAACTTTTCCAAAATTTTTTTGAAGTTGCTGCAGTAGTTCTCTTAATCTAGAGGACACTGAAGCAACTCCAAATGATTTTTTTTCCTTAAAAAATTTGAACAACCGAATAAAAAACAATTCTTTCTCTCTCTTCTCATCTTTGTTTCAGTCTCTTTGCTTCACTCTCAAAAAACATCTCACATAATCCAAACACAAAACACAAAACAAAATCTAATTCTTACAATAAAGTTGAATCAGAACAAGAAAATATGGAAAAAAAAAGGAGAAAAAAAGAAAAAGAAAAAGAACAAGCTGATCTGACCCAGCCTGGTGATAGGGAGGAGGATGAGCAGCAGGCGTGGTAGTGTTGCATGGTGAACGCCGATCTCCATCAGCGACGTAGATCTCCACCAGCCTTCTATCTATGCAGCACTCTCTCTCTCTTTCTCTTTCTCTCTGTTTGATGTGAAGTAAATGTGAGGCTGCTGGAATGTTCTTGAGGAGAAAAAGAAAATAAAAGAAGGGGGGGGGGGATAGAGATAGGACATTGGACACTTGTGTGGAGGAGAAAAAAAAGAAGAAAAAAAAAAGAGAAAAGAAACGTATGGATGAAAATGAAATGAAAGAAAGAAAAATAATATAAAAAATAAAAAATCCTAATTGAAAAATACTATTACAATATTTTCACAATAAATTTTAAGTAACAGATTGTTATTAGTTAATATTGGCGAGAAAAAATTAATTTTAGTGGTGGGTTCAAATTAGAACTAGTAACAACTTTCCATATAAATTTTGTTGTGAAAGTATTGCGTAAAATGTTGTAAACATAACACTTCTCATTGAAAAATATAGTTGTTAAAAAAAGAATAAATGATGATTAAAAAAAGAATAAAGAATGAATGAATAAATAATATTTAAATGAGATAAAGAATGAGATAGAGAATCTGTTGGAAAGTGTATTTGAAAAAGTGGATAGTTAAAAGGTAAAAGTCACTGTTTATTCTCCAAACGGTACAAAAATTTGGAGAACCTACTGGAGATACTCTAATGCTAACTCATTAAATGAGACAGATTCATTAACTTAAATGCGTGTTTTCATTGACTTTTGAAAATTAAAAACTGAAAACAGCCTTTTGCATGTTTTTAGTTTCCTTCACAAATTGAATTTTGAGAACAGTTTTTGTTTTCAGTCCATTTTGGGTTGCCAAACAAATTTTTTAGTCTCAAAAATAGAAAATTATTTTTGAAAATAGAAAATAAAGGGAAAAAACAGTTACCAAACATATCCTTATGTTTCCAGCACACGCAAAAGTTTTTTTTTTCATAATTTTTCATTCATCTCAATTTTTAAATAATCACACAACCCAAAAATTAAATAAAAGAAACCACTGAGTTTTAATAAAGTTAATAAAAATAATAATAATAATTTGGAGAATGTCTTATTTTGGAAAAGAAACCGATGGACTGAGAATTTTTTTTTTTTTTTTTTTTTTAAATTTTGGATAAGTTTGTTTTGAATACATAAATTAGTAGGAGAATATTTTATTTTGTAGACATTTTAAACTAAGATTGAGATATATTTTTACCAGGTTGTCCTAAGTTGTCTTCGTTAAACGTAGGGTCTTAAGATACTTTTAAACCACGTAAAAGTCCACTCTAAAGAGGAGAATCCTGTTATAAATAGTACTAGCCTTATCCCATGCGCTTTGCGCGTGCGATGAGGTTTGTTTTTTTTTTTTTTTTTTCCTAGTGTCATAAATATATATATATATATATATATATATATATATATATATATATATATATATATATATATATATTAAATTGGATAAGTTTGTTTTGAAAACATGGATTAGTAAGAGAGTGTCCTATTTTGTAGGCATTTTAAGTGGAGTTAGAGATATATTTTTACGGGGTCATCTTTAAGTTTTTTTTTTTTTTTTCTTAAACATAAGGTTTAGGGGTATTTCTGAACCACATAAAAGTCCAGTCCAAAGAAAAGAATCATCATATAAATAGTACTAGCCTCTAAGCATGCGCGTTAGAGACTCTTCTATATATTTTTTTTAAGGTTAAAATTTTCATTCATCATAACTTGAGATTATGAGTAAGGAAACTACAATTAAAAAAAAAAAAGAAAAACTGTTAAGACTTTTATTTTTTGTTGATATGAAATGGTTAAGACTTATTAAAGATAAAAAAATGTGAATTTTTTTTTTTTTTTTGAAAAACGTGAGTTTAGGTAATTGGAGCATTTCAAATACATGAATAGAGAGTGTTCCTATTTTGTGTAGATAGTATAGATAGATTTATAAGACCATCCACTTTTTTTTTTTTTTGGGAGAATCAAGACCATCCACTTAAATAAGTCATAATTACGCATATAAATAGATCACACGACTAAAAATATATACGTAAAAGGTTTTATCAATCGCTACCTATGAGAGGATAGTGCTATCCTCAGCAGTGATCAATGTTGAAGCTCTGGCATGTAGACTAGCGATTTCATTTGCTCTAGAGATCGGGCTCTAGGTAGTGGTTTTATGGGAGATTTTGAGACCGTCATCCACTGTATGATTCTTGCTTCTTAGCTTCAAACCACAGATCTTAGAAGACATCCATGGTGATACTATCAATCTTGTACTGTTTGAAAAAGTTTATGTTGATTTAATGATATGATCGTCTTATTTCTCAAAAAAGAAAATTTGCTACCTCTGAGAGTGATTTTTATTTTATTTTTATAAATAAATAGTGGGGCAAAGGAGAGATGAGATTTGAACCATAAACATAGGACATCACAAATAATGCTTCCATTATTCATACTAGCCTCATCACATGCGCTTCGCGCAAGCGATGAGTTTTTGTTTTTTGGTTAGTAGTCTTATTTTGTAGTTTTTTATTATATATATATATATATATATATAATTTGAAAATCTAATTTATAAGTGAATAAATCAATTTGAAAATTAATAGGAGAGTGATCCTATTTTTTAGGCAATATTTTAGTGGGAGTTAGAGTTGCATTTTTGTCGGATTGTCTTTTAGTTTTGTCTCTACTTAAACATAGGGGTGTAGGGACATTTTTGAACTAAAAAATGAGGAATCCAAACAGGAGAAGTCCCTTAAATAATAGTATAGATTATAATTCTTGACTTGATTTTAAAGACTCTTCAACCAATTTTAGGTAGGGTTTCGAGCAGTCAAGCCGTCATGGAGGATTGAGAATACTGGGGCTCTCACTCTGATCATGGTAATATTGCTTTTCTTTTTTCCTTTTTTCGTTCTTTCCGGGGTTTTTTTTTTAATAAGTTGTAATTACTTGTATATTCCTAGTAACTAGTAACCATTGAAACCAATAATTTACACAAACAGAAACACAGGTATGTGTGTATCATATATACCAGCATTCAGCAAGTGTCAAAAGCTTAAATGCTAGTCTTCAGTGACATTGATATCTTTCAAGAATCACAAAAATATAATGCGGGTATGGGAAGCCGTGAGAAAAGGGAAATAAAGCAAAATGATGGTCATTAGGAGTTGAAAAGAGCTCATGCTACATAATCTCTATAATTCAATGTATCAAACTGGGAAAAAAATTGATACTCAGCTACAAGAAGAAACCTTCATTTTCAAAAAGCTGAAAGATTATCATGAATTTTCTTGGACAATTATTTATAAATGGTCTAACTGCAAAAAGATCCAATGATAAGTTCTAAGTGTGGCAGTCAAAGTGAGGTAGCGGTTAAGAAAGAAAAATCAATCCAACAACAACAACAACAATCCAAAATTTTCTTTCACAAAACATAACCACCAGCAGTTATTTATGGTCTGCTAATACAAAACAAGCCTAGGTTCCTAAACCATCATCCCTAGATGATTATGACCAAAGTTGCTAACCTGACATAAACCAATATTGTGCATACGTAGCTGTAAAGAAAGAACCAATCCGGGCTAATTTCAAATTAATTCAACTCAGTGCAATGGGCAGTTACAAATGGTTTTAGCATATCAAATTACATAATTAACAAAGTTCGGATTTTTAGACTCTAAGGTTGGAAGGATATCCGAAAAAGAAATGTGTCTAATAACCCCCAAAATTAACAGCCTTATTTGATTCACAAGAAGCATCAAAACACAAATAAAGTCCCAATTTGCACTAAGAGAAACATAAGGCCTATTGGTTGTAATTCATATTTATAGAATAACAACAATTATAGTATTGGCCACTGATAGAAACATAACAATGGCCTATTGCTTGTAATGGTAAATGTAGAGGTAACAAGAATTAGAAGATTTAAATGTGAGAAATGTAGCATAATAAAGATTTATCTGATATCCTCCAACTAGATGGGGCACAGTGCAAGCATTAGCAAAGAAATTGAGCCAATATGGTTCATAGAATCCAAACCCTGTCAAGGGGTTCCCTGGTGTAAATTCCCAAAGGCTGCATATTTAAAGCCTCCACAGCAGAGGTAGAAGAGGGTTGTAACTATAATTGCTATTGTTGAGACCTTCTTCATGGTCTGGCTTTCTGGAGGAGGTGACTTCAAAGTATCCTACATATTTTGCAAAATATATCATTTATTGTAGCCTCTATACTCTTTTTAAGTACATATAAGTAATGCTGTTTCAAAATTTATACCATCCTCTTTACTCTTCTAAATACATATATGAAATGGTGTTTCAAAACAGATTTCACCTATATGAGACCTTAAGGTATCAAACCAGTATCTCAAGAAAAAGAAAATGAATAGGAAAATGCAACATCTCCAAGAGCTTGAGACAACAAGCATACTTTATCAGCTGCACTCGAAGTTGTGATTCCTCCAATGATGCCCGTAACATCTACTGCACTAGAAGTTAAAGCTTACCTTATGAGTAATCAAATGACCTTTTATTTCATCATGAAAAAAAAAAATGAAAAAAAGAGAGAATTCCCGTCTTGGGTACTATTATCAAATTAAACAATGGGGTCTAAAAAGGAGCCAACTTTTTATCTTACCTGAACTCATGTGGACAGCACCAAGGGAGGAGTGATTTCTGCCAGGTCCATATTCAGGATCAGGAGATCAATAGCAATTTCAAAGAAATAACGTGGAAATATGAGTGATTAAAGAAAAGAACATGGAAAAAGGACCTGCAATCCACCCAAGCTGTGCCACACTCCAAGCCAGTGAGTAGTACTAGTAACCAGTTACTGGACACAGCTCCAATGAACTGACAGACATATCTATCATATATGGGAAAACAAGACAGCTGTTACTGAAAATTTGATGACACTATTTGAAAAGATCAGCCACTTGTTGGAAGTGGTGAACATGACTCCTGCAAATGTTGCTGTAAATTTGATGCCCAAGACTGAGGAAGGTGATGCTGATACATGCTTGGGAAGCCTGATTCAAGCTCTGGAAACTGTTAGGGATGAAAGGCAAAGAAAGAAGAAACACAAGGAAAGTGGAAAAGAAAAAACTAAATTGTAGTTCGACTGTGATGATGAAGAAATCAAAAGAGAATGAGGACAACTCAAAGGATACTGATAAAAGCAGCAGTTAGGATTTAGTAGTTCAGAACTTTAGGTTTCACGGTTGTCCATGGCAATGGTTTTGTGTGTGTGCGCATTTTATTATTAATTTTTCTTTAGGTTCATTTCTTTTTTAATCTTAGTGGTCTCTTAATCATACATTATTTCCAAGGAATTACCTGTACTAGCTACTCCTTTTAATACAGAAACAGTTATTTTAATTTATATTTTGCCATACATGTGTCCTGATTATGGTCAATATGTCCCAATTTACAAAGCAGATTTAGAAGCCAGAATCATTAAATCACTAAATAAATTCGGTGATAAAGATACTAATCAGTTTAAGTAACTTAGACCAGATTGTTGAATCCAGGAAACCAAAATTTATATTTTCCTCAAAGGAATTTGTAGAGAATCTCTTAAAGATTGAATATGAATTGGAGCTTTTTATATTGGAACTGTTCTGTCCAATAGTTCACAAAAAAAAAAAATTCAATCAAAGATTAACTAGAATACATATAACATATGAAGCTTGCTTTGTCATCTTGAACAAGAGAATTAGCTGTTTTTTAAGAGAGCTTAGCTTCACAATCCAATCTCCATTGGAGTCACCCTTAAAGGGCTTTGAACCAAGTGAACTGAACTGAACTGTGAACTAGTTCGCCTTTGAGCTCATGATGTTAGTACTGCTTAATAGCTCAAGCAGTTACTACCGTTCAATCAATTGTTCTTAAAGACTTGTCACTTAAAGGGGTCTGTTTTAGTTTTCCAAATTTTCTTTGATTAGTACAAAGGCTACTTTGGTTAGCATTTTGGTGGTGGCGATAAGACAATTTTAGAAGTTCGTTAAGATTCTAGTCCATATTTCATCTCATTTAAACAATGGAGACAACTTGGAGGACAACTTCAAGTACATTATGACCTTTGTATGCAAAACTGCTACTTCAGCGATTCATCACGTGGGACCAGTACCTGGAAAAGATTGTGAAAAATAGTTTCTATGAACCAACTCTCATAACTGAGACAACTAGTTCTAAGTACCACCACATAAAAGGAGGAATGTGCATGTATTGTTCAGATTACAAACTTTCTGAGTCTTCTAAAAGGTCTCAAACTACACCATAATTTCCATTGTCCTTGGCTTCCCACATACAGAAAACGAAAATAAGTTTAAAGGTATTATGGAATGTATAACTGTGTAAGTTGTTGATGTAAGTATGCACAGGAAATCTTGCAGATTGAAGGATCACAGTTTCATTGTTGCAACAAGAAACATGTTTAAAGATCTACTGTGCTCTTGTAAAACATTCTCAAAAATGTTACTAATTCCCAGAGAGTCAAAATTTTTAATCAAATCAGAGCTCGAAGTCACATTGGTAGTTGTATGACCTGTCCACCAGCTGCTCTCTAGGAGTTGGGGGAGGAACCCCCTATACTTGCCTCTCCAATCAACTTGAACATCACAACACTTGTTTAACCATTTTCTAAATCCAATCACAAGGGCATCTGACTTTGTTGGCACAAAACAAGCTTTCTGCCAATTGGCAGGACCTACATCAATTTTCTCACCCTCCTAAAGAAAGAACTCAAGGGTCCGATACTACTAAAACTAGCGTATACCCCATGCAATGCACGGGATACTTTTTATTATTATTAATGCAGCAGAGGCAAACTTATTAAGAGAAACTACAATAAGATGATTCCTTTCTTCATCATCACCATTATTATCACCATCGTTGATCTTAGCCACATGATGGCAATCAATTACAATTACTGGAGTGATTGATTGCTGTGCTTTTTAAGCAAAAATTAAGAAATAATCATTTCCATTATATTATATCCCAAATGAAATTGGTAATTCAAGATAATGAATAAATAACTTACCTTTCCTATTTCTTCTTATGAAGGGAAAACATATATTTTATTGCAAATAATATTAAACCGTTACATCAAGGATAAGTTGTTGTTGGACAAAAAATGGAGCTTCTTCCATCCACACTATCAAATCCGTCACATATTGGGAATGCCTAGCCACTCTATGAGCTACTATGTTAGCTTCTCTTTATACAACAGAAACTTCAAAGTACTCAAAGCTGTTAGGTAATGATATTGCCAACTCAATGATGTTTCCTAACAATGCTTGATCCATATCCATATGGATCATGGACTAGATGGCCGTAGCCAAACCACCTTCTAGAATAGGCCTTCGAAACCCAACTTCATGAGCAAAATGCAAGCCCTGCAAAACAGCTGCCAGTTCAGCTTCAAGACGATCTTTAACTTGCCTAATTTTTTCGCATAGCACTGCCATTGGTAGACCAATTGAATTCCAGATAATGGTAGCCACTCCCACAGCTCCCAACTTCTGAAAAATTGTGTCAATCAACATTCAGCTTTAGAAATCCCCCTGTGGTGGTTGCCAGTGCACTGTAGCTTGGTTTTCTGCACTATTCTGCCTCTGACAAACTGACTGGAATTCATCCAGCAGCAAGCTAAATTTCAATACTTGAAAACAACTGAAACCAATCATTTATTCAATTTCTCAATGATTTTGTTTGACTACCAAATGTATATTCAGCTAAATATAATAAAACCTTGAACTAAAACAGAATAAAATAAACTCGCACTTAAAAAAGGTAGATTTCTGAATCCAAAATCTTCTCAACTACCTTACCACCAACAAATCATCTCACATTTCCCTCCCAAATTAGGAAACATTAAAAACTTCACCTGGAGTCGTAATCTTCATAATTAGGAATCCTAGATAGAACAACATCTGCAAAATTGAGCCTAAGACAACTATTTAGCCTACTTAACTGAGACATTCCAATTTTGTAAATCCCCAGAACAGGCTGTTAACAAACCAAATGCCAAACCCCACAAATTTTTGGTAATCTCTACTGATCAAAGCATACTGCATCACATAGAGAACTTCCTTGTCCAATTAATGTAATGAAAGGTAATGGTATAAAGCATATATCTTTACCCAGTGCCTCCATATGAAAAATAAAAATGAAAAATACATCCTATTCTTTCACTGCAATAATAGCTGATGAAATAAATACACATATATTTAAAGCTAATATACCATTGCATCAAAATAAGGCATGAAATTTTTTATTTCTCACCAAAATTGTATAAACTTTGTTGACGTTTAAATCAAGTAGCTGTGGGAAACTAGACCACTGTTTCCATTAGATGAGTAGTTGGGTACGCTCAGTCAGATCAAACCCTTTCTGGAACATCTCTTCTGCCCATCTCCTAGCCTCAGCTTTCCTCCCATGTTTAAAAAATCCATGTACTAGGGTGTCATAAGTCCATTGATTAGGTTCATACCCTCTTTGACACATCCGATTGAACAACTCACAAGCAAGATCCATCTCACTCCTGCTGAGTCTTCTCAACAACATATTATATGTATAGACGTCAAGTGGGAAGCACTTTTCAATCACTTCTTCCAAGTCCTTGACATGTTGAGTCACTCTAACACGACCAGAAAATGCGCCAATGAGCAGGCCAAGCAATGAACTATCAGAAGATTTATCATTCTGCACCTCTTTCAAATTAACCCAAGTGTCATATAGCTCTTGAGTCTTCAAAGAATGCAGCAAAAGTATGTTACCGATAAAGGATGTTACATGACGCCCTGTTTTCTCCAAGTCATTAATAAGATTTATCACCATATCAAATCTTTTGTTTAAGCACAGCATCTGTATGAGAACCTCGTAACAATCAGTACCTGGAACCACTCCATTATTCCTGCTTTCTCTCAAAAACTCCAATGCAATATCAACCTTGTTGACTTTGCAGAGGCCAACAATAATGGTATTATATAGTTTACTCTTAATCTTTCTTCTCTGGCGTATATCACTAAAGAAATTCAAAGCATCAGAAATTCTTTCGCTCTTTAAATAACTCTGCAACATAAGAATGTCAGAACTCACAGTGGGCTCAATCCCACTTCTCCGCATCATCTCAAATACTTCTCTAGCCAGGTCAGGTTTTTTGGCATGCCCAGCTCCATCAATGAAGAAGTTGTAAATCTGAACATTGGGTTCATGACGAGATAACTGCATCTCCAACAATTTGAAAAATTGGTTTTCTGGGTATTCCATGTCACATAAACAACAAATAACAGCTCTGAACAAGAAACGAGTTGGGGTGTGACCCTTTGCTTGCATCTCGATAAGAAGTCTGGCTGCAATATCTCCCCTGTTCGACTTGTTGAAACCATGTATCAAGTTAAAGTAAGTAGTTTTTTTAGAAACTTTATTTATTCTGTCAAGTTCTCCATGTATCAAATACCCATCCTCTACCCTCCTAGCCCTACACAGAGCAGATATAAACTTGTCATACGAGAAAGTAGTTGGCATAAAATTCCTCTCCAAGGCAACAATGACCAACTCCTTCATCTTATCAAGCTTTCCCTCTCTGCACAAAGCATCTGCAAGTATAGTAAATGTTCTTCCACGGGGGAAATAACCTTGTTCAATAGAATTCTTCAACACACGATAAGCTTCATCGACGCTTCCATCACCACAGAGAGTATTGATTAAATAGTTATAGGCCAAGCTATTAGGAGAGAGCCCGAATTCAGACCTCAAATTGTACAACTCAAGCGCAACATCCACCATCCCGGCTTTACAAAAAAAGCACAATGCAGCATTCATGGTGACCATATCAGGGGATATCTGACCCTCCTTCATCTCCATTAACAAATCACACAACTCCTCAAGTCGATTCTCCCTCAAAAGACTACATATCAAAACATTGTATCGAAACACATCGGGAACATACCCTTCCAACGACTTCTTAGTGCGCAAGAAATCCAGAGCCCCATCCAACTGCCCGGCCTGAACAAGATCCCTAATCCAAACCCCATAAGCATCCTCCATTGGCACCAAGCCAGAGTCCCGAAACTCCTGCACCAACTTCCCAGCTTTCTGGAATTGATTAGTCTTACAAAGAGCATCAACAAGCACGGTGACAACATGGCCGTGCAATTGCCTCCCTTGGGTCAACAAGCCTCGCAAGTAAAGCTCAGCGTCATGGAACAACTTCTGCTTACAAAAACTCCTAACAACAATGGTATTTGTAAAGTCAGTCTGAAAACCCCGCAATCGAATCTGGTTTAAAATGACGTGAAAGGCATCAAAACAGCTCTCCTCGACCAAAGAATTCAATAAGACATGATAAGCAAAGGGAGCCAAGTCGAGACCTTGAAAGCGCATTCTACCAAACATTTGGAGTGCAACTTGAGGCTTACCAGCAACAGCGTATCCCATAACGAGAGTGTCATAGAAACGAACCTTATGCAAGTAGCGCTGCTTCATGTAGTCATCTAGAAAGTCTAACAAGAGAGACATGAGTTGGGCTTTGGAGAGGATCTTGAAAATGGCGTGGAAGGTGGCCCGAGTGTGGTGGAAACCGGGTTGGCGGCCGGCCCAGTCGAAGAATTTGAGGGAGGAGAGTACGTCATTGCCTCTGCCTTTGCCGTAGTTAAGAACATCTAAGACGAGGGATTCGGAGAGGCGGAGGTTGAGTTGGGAGAGAGCGAGGTCGGCGGAGCGACGAGAGGATAAGTCGTCGCTGTCATTGTGGAGTTGTTGGGTGTTTAAGATGACGAAGATTTGGTCAAGGAGAGCGTTGTTGCGGCGCTTGAACCAGTACTTGAAGGAGGAGACTAGAAGATCCGAATCACGGTTGGGGGTTGGGGCTGTCCAGGGAGAAGGCAGGAATGGGATCTTCTTGTTGTTCTTGTTGTTGTTATTGGTTGATGATGATGATGATGATGAAATAAAAGAAGAAGAAGAGTAGTGATAGTAGTGGATTAGTATGAGAATTCGACTCCTCCTGTTGCTGCTGGATTTGGCTACTGTTGTAAGCATTCTGATTCTCTTTGGCACCCACCACCACCGTGTGCGTGCTGCTGACTTGCTCAGAGACCAACGACTCACCTCCTCACTCCTCAGGGATTATAGATTCGATACTCCTGAGCAGCATTCTGCTGCTGCTTCTTTTTTTAAGAACTACACTCTGATGGAAGGAGACTCCAACTCAAACTTGAATTAAAAAAACATTCTCCTTGCTTGAGGTTTGAAAGTAATTAATGCTACCCATTTTGTTTGTATTAGCAATGAAGTATTCTAAAATTTTATAAGAATCTCTTTAAGGGAGTTTAACATATTTAGAATAAAAATATAAAATTTACCAAGTATCAAAACACTTACAATGACAAATCTCTTTATAATTGTTTGAAAAAATAAAAAATAAAAATAAGCAAAAGTCATACTAAATATATTTTTTTAAAATATACTTTAATTATAATTTTAAAACAATGAATTTTAATTCTGAAATGGAGGATAATTTTTTAAAACAAAAGGCCGTTTAGCCTACAACATTTTTAATAGTATTAATTTAACAAAATTTAGTTCATCGGATGTTAAGAGGAGAAAGTGTTTTTTCCCTTCAAGTTTGGGTTGGAGTGTCGCTTCCTCAAATCTCAAGGGAATTAAAAATAACCCCAATGAGAGTCTAGTGGTCAAGTACCTTGTTTGCCTCGCATTATGATCCGTTTAGATTGAGGGAAAGTAGAGTAGAGTTCACATAAAATTAGCCTATTTTCATCCAACTCTACTCTACTCTCCCTCTCTTCCCCCTCAATCTAAATAGACCCTTAATGATTGGATTCGAATCATGCACCATCTAGCATGAGATTTAACTTGTCAGGATAGAATTAGCTCACCTCAACCACATCCTTATTGTAACCCCGGAGGTTGTTGAACATCGCTCTACTTTTATTTTTCAATTTTGTTATTTGTGATTGATATTAATTGGGAAAGGGAAAGTACTGTGTTCATTTTATTTTATATTTTGACCAGTGTAGTGATGAATATATCATTTTTAATTTTATTATTATTATTATTATGGGTCTCAAAGAAAATGAGAGTACAATAAGGGCTTTACGGTAATTTGCAAGCAAAATATCAATTTTAGACTAAAATTGTTCAAATGATGAAGGTACAAAAACAACACTTTTTCACCAATTTTGCCAAATACGTAACTGTGATTTCCAAAATTGAGTTTTAAAAAACACATTTTAAAATTTTATTTTTCAAAAACGCACCTTTAAAAACAACTAACCTAAAGAGACTCTTAGTAAACAAGTCCAATAGTCTCGACTATTAAATGGTTATCTATACTGCAATACTATATTCATTACATGAGCCCTGAAAAAAAATTTATATGATTGAGCTATTTTCCTTCTAATGTCATTTCTTAGATAGGCTACATCAATTAGATCCAGAGACTCAACAGATTGGTGGAGATACTTGCCATGATCTTATATTACACACTCAATAGAGCTCACAAACCTATGTAGCGTTTGGTATTCAATTTAAAACCTAATGTATTGCACTTAAGATTCTGAATTAAGTTTTACTCATTCGCGTATAAATTAAGAGGCTTTTCTCCAAAGAAATAACATGTGATTAATCGCTTTCGCAATCATTTGTTTCTAATTTCTAATATCTTCATTTATTTTTCTAATTGGATTATATAATACACAAAAAAAAAAAAAAAAAAAAAACTTTAGAATTTTGATTTGAGTTTTTGCTATTCTGAGTTGTTGAGAATCATGGAAAAAGAAACGAAATTTATAATAATCAGGAGTAAATTTTTACTAAAGTGATCCAATTTTTGACTTATTTGTAGGTTGATAGGATAGATTAGGAAGAAAGACTTGGGTTTACCAATTAGAGAAGACATCTTTTTTTAATTGTTATTCTTTTTTCCCCTTGACGGGTTGTTGTTGTTGTTGTTGTTGTTGTTGTTGTTGTTATATATATGTAGTAATGTTGAAAACAAGATAAAAATAAAAATGTAAAGCCTTCGATAACGTGCGAAGCTGTAATGAAGCAATGAACAAGGCAGATGAAGATCTACTTGCATGTAATCAAATTATTTGTACTTCTTTAGATTTTAAGCTGCAACTGGCAATTTTAGGCTAAAGACTAGAATGTAATGAAACAATAGTTTTCATCTTATTTTTCCTTATATTCATGCATTTTATTGTATTGTACTAATGAACAAGGATTAATCAACTAAAAATATCAAGGTCAAAGGCCTGAAGCTTTTCATATTGCTCAAAATCCTTATCATGGCTTCCTTATCCCACCTTATTACTTTGTATGAAGTTGTGAAAAAGAGATGTAACAAGGCTTCAAAAGTGTGGAATTAATTGTACACAAGAACATGGCCACTAATCTTGATGTTTGGAACCCAATTGATATTTGTGGACGGAATAAAAAAATGATGATGTGTAAGTTATTGTAATATAACTATGTTTCCTATTATCTATCTTTTTTTTCAATACTAAAACATTTTGGCTTCACTTTTTGTAAATACTAACTCATATAAATTACTAGCCTCTTCGCACGTGCCTGCACGTATTTAGAGGTTCTTTTTTTTTTAATTTTTTTATAATTATAATCTAAGTACAAAATATTTCATTTATCATAATTCGAGATTAATTGATGCATTTTTCAATTATAAATATGTTTAAAGATGTGATGAGATTTATGCATTTTCAGATGTATTTATATTTTATGTTACATCTCATTACACTTAAGAATTACACCTAGAAATTTTGGTGATTGAAAAATGCATCAACTCCGAATTATGATAAATGAAAAATTTTGTACTAAATAAATAAGTTTATGAATAATTGAAAAAAGTTTATAAATAAATACATAAACATGAGGCTCATTTTAAGACTTAAAAAAAAAGGTTTAAATTTTCTTTTGAGAAAAAAAAAGTTTTTTTTTTTTTTTTTTGGGAGGGAAAAAAAAGGGTTTAATTGTTTTCAACTTACATGCCAACTGCGAAGACCACTTATTATATAATCAACATATGGCAATTGCTGTAATTTACGACAGTTTATAAAACATACGATTGGTCTAGCTAGCTAGATTCTAGAGCTGAATGACTGAAGAATCTTTATAAAATAGTTGGAAAAGCGTTCTTAAATTGGGATCAACTTGGTTTGGTCTGTCTCAGTGCTATCAAAAATTAAAATGATTTTCTCAAAAAAAAAATAAAATAAAATGATAATTGACAAGAAAATATGGAAGAAGGGCAACAAATAAAGCTGCTAAAGAATATTGGCCAATGCATATCCTTCATTATATTTTTTTGGGGTCATATTAGAAGATAGTAGTCACGCCTCAGTCATTCTTCACTAATCATCACCATACTAATTAATTTTGGAAACCATAAACAGGAAAGACACTATGATTATAAGTAACTAGTTGCAAATCCAAGCGATATATGAAAATATATTATTATTTTGAGATTTGAAATAATATATAATTTGATCTCTCTAAAAATTAAACAAATTTCTAACAGTAATTTCTATTTCTCTATTTTTACAAATTTTTATCATTTTAGGTGTTTTTGATTGATATATATATATATATATATATATATATATATATATATATATATATATATATATATATATATATATGATGCGCTAAAATCATCAGTAAGTTGTAGGCTCCAAATCATGCCAATGGGTACCTGTGGAACAAGAACAAAAAGACCAAACAAAAGGCACCGGTGTGGTACCGGCCAAAAACCTTCCAAATGTCAAGTTAGTGAATAAGAAATCTCTAAGAACTCTATAGTGAGAGAGTTAGGGATTTTCTACGTACCTAGGAAAAGAGGGGGTCTGGTGCTTATATAGTGGTGAGTAGCGAATTAAGGTCCCTTAAGAGTAGGGATTTTTCCTTGTGGGGAGGATTTGGTATTAGGGTTTCCAAGATTTTAGGGTGTCTTCCCATATGAGGGAGATATGGGTGAGTATTAGGGTTCTTGTACGTGATGCACAAGATGTTTCCATATATGAGTATTCGTGAGGACCAAGCAAGGCCATATAGGAACCGTCGACTTCCCACCTTGTCGGCCTTATGGTTATCCGTCGTTTAAGATTCTCTTGTCAGCTTGTGGGGGAGATGCGTCCGTCGGCCTTTCTAGTGGCATTGTCCTTTGAAAGCACCGTCAGTTTATTAAGGGTGCATCACCTCTATTATAATTGTTCTAAAGCTTCCGTCAGCCTCTGTGAAGTCAACAACTTCGTGGGGGTCATCAGCTTTCCTAGCCTTCTACTTAAAAGTTTCAATTACTTTGTCAAAAATACCCCCTATCAATATATATATATATATACCGAAGTGTTCCATATTTTTCTAACTATTGTTATTATGCATTATATTTTCCTAATTTCTTTTAGTACAACTAAAAGTTTTTAGTTTCAAATTTCTCATTTTTTTAAGGAGATTATCATGATAATAAAATATTATCATATAATTACAATTGATATTATTAATAATTGATAATACTCTTAACCCAAACATGAAACATATCTTTTCTCATCTTAAGTAAGTGCACCATGATTCTAAAAAAAAAAGAAAAAAGAAGAAGTAAGTGCACCAAAATAGATTGAAGAAGACCGAATGGATCAAAGTTTACCAAAATAGACCGAAGTGTACTGAATGGACCAAAATGAACCGAAATAATCCGAATGGACCAAAGTGGACTGAATGTTGAACTATAATTAGTAAACATAACTCAAAAATTAATAATAATTATAATAATAAAGTAATGTAAAACCATGACCTGTGATAAGTGATAAGTAATTTATTCCAATGTGATGAAAGTGATTTGTTGTTGAGGTAACATCAATAATATTTGTTATCACATCAATATTTTTAACTAAATTATTATGCATAAGTCTGTGATTCTATGTGCTTGTTAAAGGTTTTATTCAAGTTGAATTCGGTCCCATGTAGAGAAAGTTGATACACCACAAAAAAGCATATTAGAAAAACTACTTTCATGTAATATTTTTTACAAGAAAAAGATAGGGAAAAAAAAAAACTTTTGTCAATATTTTTATTATCTTTATCCCTTGAAGTTGATATAAATGACATATGATTCTCTAAGTTAGAGCGAGACTGGAACCTTCAACCTAAACTTGAATACTACGTTAACATATAGATATGAATACAATAGTAGAACATGATTTTGTTCGGGTGAGTATAAACTAATAATAAATAAATAGTGTCTTCACTCAAGCTGTTTGTATTACATGTATTTTTTTTTATAAGTTACATTAAGGTTCAAGAATGTGTAAAGTCATGGTAGTGATAAGCGATAGTTCTATTATAATTGATAAGTTACAATTAGGTTTGAGAATCTGTAAAGACATAATATATTATTGTATACATTAATATTTATATACATATTTTTTAAGAAATGATGAAAAAAAAATAATGACATGGCAGCTGAAATAGATGTTCATGCATTTTTTTTTTTTTTTTTGAGAATCAGATGTTCATGCATAAGTAGCTTATACTGGAGGAAGAATAGATTGAAAAAACAGATTTGTCCTTTGATTAATTGCTGCAAAAAAGTTGAGTAGCCTTCTCGTTTTGTTAGACCTTTATCTGCTAAAATCTTTTCGATTGTCTTTTGGTTATATATATATATATATATATATTTTATTTGCTGAGATCCTTTGGTTATATTTCATTCTCATTCTTACTTTCCCTACAACATACGGAGTAGGTTGACTTTGAACTTGGACTATGTCTAATATAGATTGAGCAAACCTTATGGTGGTGGAGGAGGTAATGTATCTTTTGACATTAAATGATTAATGATTTCTTTTTAGTAATGACTTATGAGCTAGTGGTAGAGGCTAGGGAGCAGCCAATTGAAAGTTACGTGGTTGAGTACAAGAAACAGAAGTAATGGCAACTAAAACAGAGGAAATGGTAAATCATACAAGTGGTCAATAGATTGTCTTAGTATACAGCATGCAACAAGGTTAAAAGCTACTTTTTTACTCAATTGCACGCATCCCTTCTTAACTTATACCCTTTTTTTTAACAAAAACAACCATCCAGTGAAGTGAAGTCCTAATAAGTAGTAATATATTACTAACTTCTAAGACAACCCCACCTATTTTGGGGTGGGTCTGATCTCTGAAGGAAGCATTGTTAATGGCAAATCTCACCAAACTTTTCTAGGGCCTATAAGCCCCAGAACCTCCTCCCACAACCCAACACTAGGTACACTACTAGCCAACCCTATTACACTTGGACTACAAGCCGCAACTGTCCAATAACCAGCTCTTATTTCATCCTTTAGTTGCGCTTTCTCCCACCCACAATACCCATCAAAGAACCTGAAGTCTTCAACCCCAACCACATTCCTCTTCAACATTTCAGCTGCACACCCCACACTCTCCTTACTCCCATAATACAAACCCTTCATTACTTCCTCAAAAACCCCACTCCTCCTCACCCCATCATCACTGCCACTGGTACTCACCAAAAATAAACCATCTTCTTCTAAGGGCCCACCAAAGAACAATGGCCTACCAGAGAATGTCCCTGTTACATCTAGCACCGTTGATCTCGTTTCCTTGATGGACATAAGTGATGGTCGATTAAGAATGATCCCAGATGGGCCCAAGGCCCCCATTGACAAGACTAGGATAACAGTTCTTTCAAAAATATGAACACCATCAAGCTTTTCGGTAGCTATGAGTAAGCAACCCTTCTCTGGCTCGTGAATGATGTGAGCCCATTTATCCCCAATTGTGATGGGTAGAGGTAGAGGATAATCCACCACAATATCTGGATCAACAACATGAGAGGGAGGCTCTTGGGCTTGGGACCTTGTTGCTCCTTCTCCAGCTACAAGTTTTGCTCTAAAGCCTCGCCAGTCAGCATTAATATAAGGCTTGTTATCATCTTCCCAGGGCCAGGATGATGATTCCATATAACAACCTATTAAATTTAACTTACATCAACATTACATGCATATAGAGATCAAAAATCAATTCTTGTACGTGATAGTTAGTGATAAAGAAATTAAAACACTTACATGATACTGAAAATGGACTGCCAACTTGTCTGCACTTAAATTGCCTAGAAAATCTCTTGGGGTGATTGAGAATTCTAGCTTTTATTGAGGGAACAAGTTCTGTAGTTTTGGTGAAGGAACCGGAAGTGAGAAAACAAGCTTCCATGGTTTTACTCCTTTCTATCAATTGTAGATTAAGATGCTGGAGGATAAGAGTAGTTGAGACAAATATATATACGTGGAATGTGACTAAATGTGCACCACAAGGTGTTGTTCAATACCAATCCCAATCCCAATCCCAATCCCATTCATCCAAGTTGGATGTTTCCTTTTTAGGTGTCAATGGATATGACTTTACACATGGCACTATTGAAGCGTATGAAAATCATTACAAATGGATCAATCAAACCCTTTATTCGTGGTCATTGGATCAATCATACCCTTTTTGAATGATGTGTCAGTCTCATAGCCAGTAATATATTTTGTTGTTCCTTATTACTTTCTGACTAGAGCACCAACTTGTGAAGAAATTTCATGTCACTACTCCCTGCTCACTACACATGGCAGTCTACCAGTGTCCACTACTGAGTTCGGATAAAGGCCAAATTTAAAAAAGAAAATGGGCCTTCCTTTTTTGGGGGTGTGGTGTGGGGCTGTATTCGATTTCCGGATGTGAGGGTTTGGATAAGGATGCCAGTCCCAAAGTTCGTGTCCACAAGTCAGAGTCTGTCAAAAATTCTTGCAAATGTGAAATTGGATTTTGACGAACCTTTAATTTTGTAGGATACGATATTTATTCCTTATCTTATAGGCAGAGTGCTTCTATAATTATCTAAATAAATTGTCACTAAATATCTTTATGAACTTCAAACCTGTCTGTCCTTCCTTGTAAAGAAAGTGTGCGAAGTGATTAGTATAATTTAGAAATCCAAACTTCTTGCCATTTTGAAATCCAAATTCATATCCGGATATCTTAAAAATACAAAGAATACCCAAGAACTTTGTCTCAAAAAAATAAAAAATAAAAAAAATTACTACAGAACTCGGATCAGACAGGGTGCACCCATGTGGGCTCATTTCCTCCTAACAATTAACTTTTCTGCTTCCTTATCTCGTGGCTCTACCTTTCAACTTGAGCCGCTCTGTGCAAAATTTCCAAATTTTAAGGGAAGAAGTTACACAGGAAATGAGACATTTAACAAGTACTCATAATGTTCTATGCTAATGCAAGAGATATTAAACCAACAGAATAGCTATAAGTGAAAGTGTCAAGACAATATTTGCTCAATTAAATGCTAAACTAGCACCAGATGATGCAGCATTGTCTCTGACACAAGTTCATTAATTTTCATGAATAAACTAGCACCAGACAATGCAGTTCCTAATTTTAACTAGTTGAGTAATGTCTCAAGGACATCTTATAATATCAAAAACCTCAAACTCAAGCAGCAAAATAGCTATGTCAAAAAAAATACTGCATTGTGAGAATGATCTAAAAGAATGATTCTAGAAGCTTAGAGGAAATTTTTAGTTCCATGGCCAAACAAAAGTAACATTGTCCTGCATGATTATTTTTTTTTTTTTTTTGCTCAATTAATTGCATTTACTTGTTAGAATCTTGAAGAATGTCAAGTGAACGTAACTTTCAATTGCCAAAGTGCATCTATAAACTACTCTTACTAGTTCCAGTTGAACAACTCCATTCACCTCTTTTCTTCAAAGGGTCAAGTCAGTACAAATTACAAACATAGCTTGCAATGGAGAGCATCTCAATCTCCTTTTTGTGTCTTCCTAAAAGGTCCCCCAGCAATTGTCTTTTTCTCCTAGTGTTTTCATATTATGTACATGCTTGTGAGTTGTGGAATATCCTCAAGCCAAATTTGCAAACTGGTGCTCTCCATCCATAGCCTAACATTTGGAATATGGACAGAAGCAGGAATTATATAATGAGCTACTTTAGCAATTCAAAGAACTTACTGACATTGTCTTAGAGGAAGAGGCACTGATAAATTTAAGTGCTTTGCATTCAGTTGTTTCAAACTAGAGTTTGTATAAGCAAAAAGCAAATGATTTCCCAAAGTTGTAAATACTTACCGTGATTGCCTTTTTGACAATACATGTTTAAAATGGGAAAATTGCTTTGGAATTAAACTCATTTCTAAAAAAACGTGGTATATTCAAATAATTATTTGATAGAACAATATTCTCCTATTAGCGAGTCAAAAATTAGTACATATTGAAAGAAAACAGAGTTTCTATAGATTTCTAGAGAGAATATTCTAGAGAAGAAAACAGAAAAAGAGTAAAATGAGTGTATTACATTCAATAGATTACAATCATTGGTGCTTTTATACAATCATCCTTATCTAACTAACCATAACAGATTAGGCGCCAAATCCTCTGCAATAACAGAATTCTAAGTGTCCAATAGATTGGGAACATGTGGACTATTAGTGTAACAAACTGAACCTCTTAGCCTTATACTAAACTACATACAATTTACATCTCTAATAATAAGCTACATATCGTTTCTGGAAAGTTCTACAATTCTACAACTGATGCAGCTTTTCTGGATTTCTTTTCAACTAGTGCAGCATTTGTCTTGACATCCCCCCTCAAATGAAGGGGAGAATGGCCCATGAGTTTGAAAGAAAGAGCATGAAACCGAGGAGAAAGTAAGCTCTTAGTAAAGAGATCTGCCAATTGATCCAACGTGGAAATGTATTTGATAAGCACATCTCAATTAAGAACCTTCTCTCTAACAAAATGATAATCAACTTCTCTATGTTTAGTTCTGGCATGGAAAATAGGATTAGAAGCTAAGGCAAGAGCAGAAACATTGTCACACCACAAAATTGGAGGATGACACAAGTAATCCCCCAAGTCTTTAAGAAGCATCCTCAACCAATACAACTCTGCAGTGGTAAGAGCTAGAGATCTGTACTCAGCTTCTGTTGAAGATCTAGAGACAACTGACTGCTTCTTGGCAGACCAGGTGACAGGGGAATTGACTAAAAACACAACCATGCCAGTAATAGACCTTCTGTCAATGGGATCACTAGCCCAGTCAACATCACAGTATGCAGAAAGAGCAAGAGGACCAGGCTTAAAATGAATGCCCAAGTGAAGAGTACCCCTTAAATACCTCAAAATCCTCTTAGCAGCTATGAGATGATGCTGAGATGGTTTACTCATGAACTGGCATGCCTGCTGAACTGCATAAGACAGGTCTGGCCTGGTAAAAGTTAAGTATTGCAAAGCCCCTACAAGACTTCTGTAGGCAGTGGGATCAGATAGAATAGGACTGGCAGATAGACCATGATAATGGTTAGAGGCACAAGGATTAGAACAAGGTTTACTATCCAGCACATGAAACCTAGATAATAAATCTTTGGCATACTTAGACCGAGGCACAAACAGTCCACCATTAGTGTATTCAATATGCAAACCCAAGAAGTAATGGAAAGGACCTAAATCCTTGAGAGCAAAAGAAACCCCAAGTTGCTTGATAATCTCAACAACAAATGCAGCATGGTTCCCAGTAATGATAATATCATCCACATAAAGAAGTAAGTAAACTACACGAGTTGAATGAATGAGAATGAACAAGTTGCTATCTGCACAGGAAGCATGGAAACCCAAGTGAAACAACTGAGAGGTAAAGCTGTCAAACCATGCCCTAGGAGCTTGCTTAAGACCATAAATTGCTTTGTGCAACAAGCAAACGTGATGAGGTCTAGCATGATCCCTATACCCAGGTGGCTGACTCATGTAGACTTCCTCTTGCAAAATCCCATGAAGAAAGGCATTTGAAACATCTAATTGCCTTAAGGACCACCCAAAATTTACTTCCAAAGCTAGAATCAATCTCACAATAGTAGGCTTGACTACAAGACTAAAAGTTTCAACATAGTCCAAACCATATTGCTGCAAATACCCCTTGGCAACAAGCCTAACTTTAAATCTAGCAATACTACCATCACTATTTCTCTTAACCTTGTACACCCACTTGCATTGCACAAAATTCTTATTAGGAGGTAAAGGAACCAAAGACCAAGTTTGCTGCTGTTGCAAACTCTTAAACCCAAAATTCGTTGCCTCAACCCAATTAGGAAACTTTGAAGCCACAGAATAAGAGGGAGGTTCAGTACAACTATAATCAGTTTGAACCGCATAGGCCTTAGGCTTGAAAATACCATTCTTGGACCTGGTAAGCATAGGATGTGTATTTGTGGATGGACTAGGAGTGACAGTAGAATAAGGAACAAGCTCTTGAGTATGAACAGTGGAAGTAGAGATAGAATCAATAACATGAGCAGTAGGACTAACAGTAGTACTAGGAGCAGAAACAGACTGGATAGGAAGAAGATCAGTGGGATGAGGAGGTACAGAGGTAGAAGAAACAGTCTGAGTATCAATAGGAACAGTAGGACTAGAAACAAGAAGAGATGAGCAAGGAAGTAAGGTGGATAGCCATACATCAAAGGAAGGAGAAGGATAAGAAGAAGTGGAAGCAGGCGACCTAGAACTAGGAACAGGATAATGAGGATAGATAGACTCATCAAACACACAATGACAAGAAATGTAAATCTTGCTTGACAAGACATCCAAGCAGATATAACCCTTTGATTGAGGAGGGTAACCAAGAAAAATACATTGCCTGGATTTAGAATCAAATTTATGAGAATTGTAAGGCTTCAAAAGAGGATAACAGGCACAGCCAAATGTTTTCAAGGCAGTAAAAGAAGGTTTATGATCGTACAACTTTTCCCATGGAGAGATAAAATTCAAAACAGAAGAGGAAACTCTATTAATAAGGTAAACAACAATACTAAATGCATAGGACCATATGAGAGAGGAAGATTAGAGTGGTGAAGCATAGATAAGCCACTCTCTACAATTTGCCTATGTTTCCTCTCAGCAATACAGTTTTGCTGAGGAGAATAAGGACAAGAAAGCTGATGTTGAATCCCATGCTCTAAACAAAAAGACTTGAAATTGTTTTTAACAAATTCACCACCTCCATCTGACCTTAAGGTCTTGATTTTGGCATTAAACTGAGTTTCAACCAAAGACTTGAAATGTAAGAACACCTTGAACACATCAGACTTATGTTTTAACAAAAACAACCAAGTAAAATGAGTAAAGTCATCAACAAAAATCACATAAAATCTGTGTTCAAGTACAGAAATCACAGGAGTAGGCCCCCATACATCAGAATGTACCAATTGAAAAGGATATTCAAAACTTGACACATGTTTGGGAAAAGGAAGTTTGTGCATTTTAGCACTTATACAAGAAGTGCATTTATCACTAATATTAGAAAGCTTAACAAAAGGAGTATCTGACATAGCAGAATGCAAGACCTTTGCACAAGGGTGTCCAAGCCTATTGTGCCAAAGCAAAGTCTGAGATGACACAGCAACAAAGCCACTAGGACTGACATTAGAAGGAGATGAAGAAGGCAAAGAAGCAAAGGGAGGAATAGAATCGACTCCATCCTTACTCAGCCCTTTGTAAAGGACCTTCCCCATAGGCAAATCCTGAATTGAGAATTGATAAGCATCAAAGTAACAAAATGCATTATTTTGGAGGCATAATTTATGCACATATAACAAGTTGGAAGCAATTTGAGGAACCCTAAGTATGTTATTTAGACAGAATTTGTGAGAACGTGTGAGTAGCTTACCATTTCCAATATGTGTCACTAGTAATTCTTGCCCATTGCCAACTGTTACAAACTCACCAGCTGTAGGTTGTTGAGTAAGTGAAAGCTGAGATAGGTCTGGTGTGATATGGTCAGAAGCCCCAGTGTCAGTTAGCCAATTAGATTCTGATTAGCACTTGCTGTTGTAGCCATAGACCTAGCAGCCATAGAAGCAAGCTTGGCTGGAGCATGTCTTCCTTGGTAAGCAAAATTCATGCAATGGTAGCAGTCCAAAGCAGAATGACCATTCTTACCACATATCTGACAAGCGACTCTCTATCCTTGTGATTGAGAAGAGGAAGATGACTTGGACTATGGAAAGGGAGTAAATTGATTGTCGCTAACTTGGCCAATGCTATTGTGAAATTGACCACCACCTGAGAGTTGATTGTTGTGGAATTGTGAAGAATTACCACCTCTACCATTACCACGACCTCTATTGTTACCATTCTTGCCTTTGCCTCTATTAAAACCTTGATTAAAGTGATTGACTGCCATAGCCAAGGAAGTAGAATCCCTAAGATCTAACCTCTTCTTGATTGAGTGTATTTAATTCTTCAAGTGTGAGTATATCATTTTTAGTTTTGATTGTAGAACAGAATGCATCATACTCTGATGGTAAAGCTTCTAGATCTAGATGAATTAGCTCTTCTTCATCAACACAAACTGCTACAGGTCCAAGCTTGTCTCTGATTTCTTTAATTCTTTGGAAGAAAGAATCCATGGATTCTGAGCCTTTCTTCAGACTTAATAACTCATTTCTTAGGCTGAGAATATGAGATCATGAAACAGAAGCAAACCTTTTCTCAAGCACTTTCCAAACTCCTCTTTCAGATTTTTGGCCAACAGTGAGAGCCAAGATTGATGGAGAGAGTGTTGAATTGAGAAAAGTAAACAAGTTCTGTTCACGGTTCTTCCATTGAAAGAACTCTGGATAGCTTCAGTTGTAAGGTTTCCTGAACTATCCTTAAGAAAAGGATCTGGTGCATGATCACCATCATCAATGAAATTGATCATTGAATAGGCTACCAAAATCACTTTGATTTGATGCCTCCACACCACATAGTTGTTGTAATCAAACTTCACAGTAACCATACTTGCCATATTTAACAAGAGCAGTAAGGAAGGATTAACACCATGAGCGATTGAAGAACTCATGGTTGATCCTGTTGTTGCAAAAGAGATGAACTAGTAGAGGATGCCATTAATGGTGGCTCTGATACCATGAAAGAAAACAGAGTTTCTATAGATTTCTAGAGAGAATATTCTAGAGAAGAAAACAGAAAAAGAGTAAAATGAGTGTATTACATTCAATAGATTACAATCATTGGTGCTTTTATACAATCATCCTTATCTAACTAATCATAACAGATTAGGCGCCAAATCCTCTGCAATAACAGAATTCTCAGTGTCCAATAGATTAGGAAAACGTGGACTATTAGTGTAACTAACTGAACTTCTTAGCCTTATACTAAACTACATACAGTTTACATCTCTAATAATAAGCTACATGTCGTTTCTGGAAAGTTCTACAATTCTACAACTGATGCAGCTTTTCTGGATTTCTTTTCAACTAGTGCAGCATGTGTCTTGACCCATAAGAAAGCAGAAAAAACTAAAAGCATAGAAATACGAAAAAATAAATTACAATGAACAAAAAGATAAGATAATTCTTCCAACTTTGTGGAGAGACAATAAGGATCACTTTAACAGAATATAAAAGAAACTTGCATAATCAGTAAAACTTACAATTTTTAAACATTTTTGTATACATATAAAAAAAATAAACCAGACCATCCTTCTTCTATTAGTACAGTCAATTCATGCTGAAACACATCCAGCAAAAAAATAGAAGCATTCTTGAGGACTTTTTCCTGAAAATGTTCCACAAAATGAGGATTCACAAAAATGCCCGTCCCTTTAACTAAAAATATGCTAGCAATATAAGTGATAGATTAGCAACGTGTTGGGTACCTGAACCATTATCTGCACTTCTATTGATATGCTTTTGGCACATATCCTACCTGCTTAAGGTCCTGCACCAATCTGTCAATCATCTCATATATTTTATCTGATTTAGGGTGTGATTTATCAAATACTGTGAATTCATGCAACTCCTCATCAACCTCTATAGAACTAGACCCTGGTGGTTTTTGGATTCCAATTCTTCTCATTTGCAGCCTTACATTGGAAACACTGTCCCAATCTCCAGCTGCAGCATAAATATTTGACAACATGGAAAAATTCCCCACATCTGATGGTTCTAATTTAACCAAATGATCCACAACCTCCCCAGCAAGATCCACTGCATTATGCATTCGGCATGCACCCAAAAGGGTTCCCCAAATAATGGCATTTGATTCCATTGGCATGCTTTGCACAAGCCTAAAAGCTTCGTTAAGACGCCCCCCACGACCTAATAGGTCAATCACACAACCATAATGCTCAACTTCAGGAATAATCCCATAGTCTCTCTCCATTGTGTAGAAGTATTGAAGGCCTTCCTCAACAAAGCCAGCATGGCTACAAGCACATAAGACACTAATGAAGGTAACTTTATCTGGCGTAAAACCTTCTTCATTCATTCTAGAAAAAAGCTGAAGTGCCTTCTCACCATGCCCATGCATGGCTAACCCTTGGAGCATGGCATTCCAAGATACTAAATCTCTCCTAGCCATACCATCAAAGACACTATATGCCTTGTCTAAGCGAGCACACTTTGCATACATATCAACTAATGCATTTGACACTGAAGTCCTACACTTAAATTTAGTTCTCTTAATAGAGGCGTGAACTTTCTCACCCAATCCAAGCAAACCAGACTCGGCACAAGCAGCCAAAATACTAATGACAGCCCCATCATCAGGCCTCAACCCAGCCTCCTCCATTTTATCGTACAAGCTAATTGCCTCCTTTGTCATCCCCTTTTCAGCATACCCAGATATAATTATAGTCCAAGGAACTATGTTCTTGACAGGCATCTTATCAAATAACATTCTTGCCATATCCATATCCCCTGCTTTACAATAACCCGAAACCACAGTTGACCAAGACACAACATTCCTGTTAGGCATCTTCTCAAACAATTCAAATGCCTTGTTCATTTCTCCAGCCTTCACATATCCATCCAATATTGTATTCCAACTAACAGTATCCCTTTCCGGCATTTCGTCAAACAAGTGGCGAGCCTCCCCCAACTCGCCGGCTTTCACCAAACCACTAATCATAGAATTCCAAGACACAACATCTCTCTCTCCCATCACCATAAACAACTTCCTTGCCGCATTAACCCCAAAGGATCCGCACTTGGAATAGCTGTCAATAAGCGAATTGGGCACAAAAATATCCGAACAAAAACCAAACTTTTCAATATGGGTATGAATCATTTGGACCATAGGATACAAAGAGTGGCCAGAACAGGCTTTAAGAAGAAATGGGTATGTGAAATTATCAGGATAAACCCCATTACTCTGCATTTCAAAGAAAGTTGCAAAGGCCTGTGAAGGTTGAGAGTTGCGAACTTGGGCTCTGATCAAAGTATTGTACGAATGCACATTGGGTTGTTGGATTTGATTGAAAACATTGACTGCCAACACGATTTCGTGGCATAAAGAAAAAGCAGCTATAAGCTTGGGTGCTACAGAGAGGTCCTGGAGGAGATTGGCTTTGAGAATCTGGGCGTGGACTTGCTTAACTTGTTTGAGGTTGGTCCACTTGTGGAGGTCTATGAGCTTCTCTTCCAAAAGTCTTCGTCTTGAAACCAATGATGGGGTTCGGATTGGCATGGAAATTTGCATTTTGGAGCTCACAGATAGCTCAAGTTTAGACTTTTTAAGTTTTACATTAAGTTTGAAAAGATAGATAAAAACGCTTGAGAATGTAGCGGCTTCTGTTTTTTCTGGCGGGGAATCAATCTTGCAATTAAAAAAAGCTGTTTAATTAACAAATATTATTCCTTTTTTTTTTTTTTTATGAGAATAAATATTATTCCTGCTTCCTCTTGTGTGTGTACTCCTGTATTGTACTGCTGTGTAGGCTCTCAAATCTCAATTATATTTCATGTTAAAAATTAATAATAATATTAACAATCCCACTTTTATATATATTTTATTATTCAATGGTTTTTTTTTTTCCAAAGATGTGATAACATTTTAATCTATTGCATTTACTTTTTAATAATTGCTCTTTATCATCAAGCCAATATACCAATTGATTTTTTGGAATAAGCGAGATTTAAACATGGTTTTAAAAACCAAACCCGGGGCAAAACCATTTTTGCCTTTGGTTCCCGGTTTAACCAGGTTATTGATTGGTTTTCACCGATTTTGACTGATTTTGGGCATTTTTACCAGACCAAACTGTGCTCGGTTCTCAGTTAAACCGACCAGACCGATCGGTTCGGTCTGATTTTTAAAACTATGGGTTTAAACCATAGATGTCTTATTTGACAACAAAACACTTTACTAATTGAACTAACTAAAGTGAAGGATTTGAACCCGAGAAGTTTTAGTTGGAAGTACCAAAAAGTGTCAACCAGTCTAAGTATCTTGCATCTCAATTATTATATTTGAATGAATTTTTTTTTTCCGCAGTGATTGAATCAACAAAAAGAAAAAATAAAGATAAAAAAATTCGACACCTCACGGTTGCTTAACCACCCATCGCGAGGACGCTCAATGCGCCTGTGCGTACGCGTGCACACGTGCTATGGAGATGGTGTGTCGTACCTCGAGTGTGTGACTAGAATGCGAGTCGATTTTAAGGAAATTACCAAAGGTAAGTGAAGTCGCTACCAATCATTAGGTTTTTTCTAAGGTGTGATTGGTCACCTGACTCTATTTGAATTTATTACCATTCCTAGGTTAAGAAAAATGTCATTTTTCCTAATCAAATGTGGATGGGCAAAAAATCTTGATTCTTGAGTTTGAAAGTTTGGTTACGTGCGGGGAAGGTGTTATGCACCCCACAACCACTACAACAAAATGTAACTATAGTGACAAATTTTAGTGAGGAAAATTTTTTCGTCACAAAAAAGTACCATTTAGTGACGAGATTTATATTTCGTCACTATATATAAAAAAACAGTGACATTTAGTGACGAAATTTAGATTTCGTCACTATAGGGTGTGATAAATTCAGGGTGCCAAACAAAAGTGGAGGCGGGAAACCAAATTGATCTACAGTGACAAATATTTTCGTCACTAAAGGTTTAAGTTTTTTGTGACGAATAATTTCGTCACTAAAAGGTGCTACTGGTCATGCTATTAGTGACGAAATCCATTTCGTCACTGAATGTGACATTTAGTGATAAAAATAAATTGTCACTGAATGGAAAATGGTGGCCATTAGTTTTTTTTTTTTTTTTTTTTGCGACGAACCCGACTTCGTCGCTAAAGGCATAAAACAGTGACGAAATCAAATCATCACTAAAGGTGAGGTATATATATAACACTTCAGCTCTTTTTTTCTTTTTTTTTTTCACACATCAGACCTCTCAAGCTCTCCCATCACACTCTCAAGCCAGCCAATACTCTCTCAAACCTATTAAACCTGGCAACGGTTTAGTTCGATTTCTCCGTTTAGCGACGCTTCAACTCCATTTTCGCGACGATTCAGCTCCATCCGACGATGCTTCAACTCCGATTTCTCCGTTTCACGATGATTCAGGCTTCCGTCGGCGACGCCATCCTCAAACCCATTAAACCCAGCAACGGTTCAGTTCGATTTCTCCGTTTAGCGACGCTTCAACTCCATTTTTGCGATGATTAAACTCCATTTTCGCGACGATTCAGCTCCATTTTTGCGATGCTTCAACTCCATCTGACAACGCTTCAGTTCGCTCCATCCGGCGATGCTTCAATTCGCAACACTTTCGGCAACGCTTCATTTTGCAACGCTTCCAGCAACCTTTCGCCGACGTTTCAATTCGCTCCATCTGGCGACGCTTCATTTCGCAACGCTTCAATACTGGGTTTTTTTTTTTTTTTTTTTTTTGTTTCCTTTTGAGTTAATTTTTTTGTTAATTTTTGTTTAATGATTCTAAATGCTTGATGTTAATTGTTCTACCTTGTCCATTTTTTTTTCTTGTTTGGGATTTGTTCCCTGTTTGTCTAAGTTGTGAATCCCATATAGAAACCGTTCTCATTTTGTACAGATTGTTTTGGATGAGGGCTGTGTTGTTGTTGTTTGTGAACTAGAATGGTGGTTATGGTTGTGGAATGGTGATTGTTATAGCATTTTGTTGACTTTGATGGTACCCTTTTTAGGTTAGCTGAAATTGTTGTGAAATGTTTTTGGGTCTCAGTTTTGGGTCTTCACTTTGATAAAGCCAGAGATGTTTACTCTAAACTTATTAGAGCTTTGGGTCTTCAAATGGGTAATATTTGGTGTAATATTTGAGCTATGTTTAGATTCTGAGAAATTTTCGTTTGGTTTAGGTGAGAAATTTGATTGAGAAATGATAGATAGGTAGTTGTCATTGTGAATAAGAGGAGAAATTATATGGGTTCTAAGAAAAAAATTGTTTGCTATGATGCTTGTGTTAGAATTCTGGGAAAATTTTATGGTTTAATTAGTTATTTAATTTTTTGATTTCTCTCTGTTTTATGGTTTAGTTAGTTATTTTAGATTATTGTTTGTGTTCCTTAATTTTCAATTTTGTTTCTCTTTCTGCAGGAAAGCATTTCAACAGTAAGTGTCCCTTTGGCAACAACTAGTGATTGATCACTCCTGGCCTGATGCCTTCGCTTCTTTTTATTATGAGAGGATCATTTTCAAGACTAAAGTATTTATAAATTTAACTTTTCTTTTGCAGGCTAAATACACATTGTTTGCAATAATTTTGGATTTTTTCTGAAAGTTGTAAGCTTAGCTTGAGCAAAGTAAGTAAATTTTAGTTAAAAACTTATAAAACTCTATACTTGTGATGTTGGAAATTGGATTTGTGGTCGTATGTTGTGTTGGAGCAAGCAGGTGGCTTGCATAGTGTTATAAGGTAGTTTAAATACATATTAGGAGTGCTTTTTAAATTCTTGCAAATGTGAATGAGTATTGTTAATTAGATGTGATGAATATTACTTTATTAGATTTCAATACTTGTAAACTCTATACTTGTGATGTTGGAAATTGGATTTGTGGTGGTATGTCGTGTTGGAGCAAGCAGGTGGCTTGCATGGTGTTATAAGGTGGTTTAAATACATATTGGGAGTGTTTTTAAGTTTTTGCAAATGTGAATGAGTATTGTTAATTAGATGTGATGAATATTACTTTATTAGATTTCAATACTTGTAAACTCTATACTTGTGATGTTGGAAATTGGATTTGTGGTGGTATGTTGTGTTGGAGCAAGCGGGTGGCTTGCATGGTGTTATAAGATGGTTTAAATACATATTGAGAGTGTTTTTTAAATTCTTGCAAATGTGAATGAGTATTGTTAATTAGATGTGGTGAATATTACTTTATTAGATTTCAATACTTGTAAGCATTGTACTTGTGATATTGGAAATTGGATTTGTGGTTGGTTGTGTTGGAGCAAGCGGGTGGCTTGCATGGTGTTATAAGGTGGTGTAAATTATATTGGGAGTGTTTTTAGTTTCTTGCAAATGTGAATGAATCTTATTCGATTTCAATACTTGTAAGCATTGTACTTGTGATGTTTGTGATTGGTTTTGTGGTGGGTTGTTGTGTTGGAGCAAGCGGATGGCTTGCATGGTGTTATAAGGTGGTTTAAATTTATATTGAGAGTGTTTTTAGTTTCTTGCAAATGTGAATGAATCTTATTCGATTTCAATACTTGTAAGCATTGTACTTGTGATGTTTGTGATTGATTTTGTGGTGGGTTGTTGTGTTGGAGCAAGCGGATGGCTTGCATGGTGTTAGAAGGTGGTTTAAATTCATATTTTAAATACATATTGAGAGTGTTTTTTAAATTCTTGTAAATGTGAATGAGTATTGTTGATTAGTAGCAATTGTGTTCCTTTATTCGATTTCAATACTTGTAAGCATTGTACTTGTGATGTTTGTAATTGGTTTTGTGGTGGGTTATTGTATTAGAGCAAGCGGGTAACTTGCATGGTGTTATAAGATGGTTTAAATTCATATTGAAAGTGTTTTTAGTTTCTTGCAAATATGAATGGGTCTTATTGATTAGATGTGATAAATAGTACTTTAATTGATTCCAATAGCTTATAGCCTTAGACTTAGATATTAGAATACATTATGCATAAGTTGTCTTTATTTTACTAAAGTAGCATTCATCTTATAATTGTAGTCAAACATGGAAAAAAGTTGGATGACAATGGGTAAGACACCCAATGGCAGATTAAGTCATCCATATATTAAAGGGGTCAATGCATTTATTAATTTTACAAGAGCGGTTGTGGACTTGAGTGATAATATTCCGTGTCCGTGTATTCACTGTGTGAATTGCTATCGACAATCTCCTCATACTGTGCATATCCATTTGCTTCATCGTGGGATTATGCAATCTTACATTAATTAGTATAATCATGGAGAATCTCGTGTACTGAACGAGAACATTCATGATAATGAAATGTCGGATGGTGATCATATGGATGGTATCGATGCCTTGATAGGTGACCAAATTAGAGGGGAGCCAAGAAATGCAACCGAAGATGAGGACGTGCGTCATTTTGACAAACTTGAGGAAGATGCAAAGCGTAAGTTGTATCCGGGTTGCACTGATTATAGTATCTTGAAGTTTGTTATTGAGATGTTGAATGTAAAGGAGATGACCAACTTGAGTAATAAAGAACTTGATATGATGCTAGAATTGTTGACAAATGTTTTACCGAAATGTAACTTGGTTCCAAGATCAACTTATGAAGCAAAGAAAATATTACGTGACTTGGGCATGTTATACGAGCATATAGATGTATGCAAAAATGATTGTGCACTATTTTGGAAGGAAAATGAAATCCTTGATAAATGTCCAGTGTGTGAGGCGACTAGGTACAAGGATATACATGCTCAAGGTAAGATGATTCCTCATAAGGTATTGCGTTACTTCCCGTTGACACCGAGACTGAGGAGGTTGTACATGTCAGGCTAAAGAGCTAAGGACATGAGATGGTATATAGACAAACATGTAGACGATGGGGTAATGAGGCATCCGGCTAATAGTGAAGAATGGAAGGAGTTTGATTTGCAACATCCTAATTTTGCCCTCGAACCTCACAATGTAAAGCTAGGGTTGGCTACAGATGGATTTAACCCTTTTGGGAATATGAACAACAACTATAGTGTGTGGCCTGTCATACTTATTCCCTATAATCTACCGCCTTGGTTAGTTATGAAGGAGCCATATTTTATGTTGTCCTTGCTTATTCCTAGTCCCCATCAACCGGGAAATGAGATTGATATTTACTTAAAATCATTGGTTGACAAGTTGAAAGAGTTGTGGGAAGAAGGTGTAGAAACTTATGATGCTTATAATAAAGAGCATTTTCAGATGCGTGCAACTTTGTTGTGGACAATACATGACTATCTTGGATTTGGTAACATGTTTGGGTGGAGGACAAAGGGTTATCATTCTTGTTACACTTGCAATGATGAACCATATTCAAAAGCTTTGGAAAGTAAAATTGGATTCATTAACCATCGAGCTTATTTGCCTATGGAACATCGTTGGAGACATAGTCGATTACATAATGGTTTATCAGAGAAACGGAAGAGATCTTTAGAGTTACAAGTGAGAAAGATACAAGAGCAGCTAGATAGAATGCCAAATATAATTTTAGGAAAGCATCCAAATAACAAGAAGAGACAACTCATTGGGAAACCAAATTGGTCAAAAGTAAGTATTTTGTACAAGCTTCCATACTGAAAGAACAAAAAACTTAAGCACAACATTGATGTCATGCATGTAGAGCAAAACATCAGTGAGAGTACTTACAGTACTTTGTTAGGCATTGAGGGGAGAAACAAGGATACTGACAAGGCACGAATAGACTTGCAAAATATGAACTTTAGGCATACGTTGCATTTGAAACAACGTCCTGATGGATCATATGACAAGCCTCGGGCTTTCTTTTCATTAAGCTCAAATGAAAGGGATGGTTTTTATGACTTTTTGAAATCAGTCAAGTATCCAGATGGTTATGCAACCAACATATCAAGGTCAATGAATGCAAAAAATAGTAGATTATCTGGTTTGAAAAGTCACGACTGTCATGTGCTACAACAACGAATTCTTCTGATTGGGTTGCGAGGTTTTGCACATAAAGATATTAGTATTGTATTGTTTGAGTTAGGCAGCTTCTTTCAAGACTTATGCTCAAGGACCCTAAAACGGAGTGAATTTGAGAAACTAGAAGAACATATAGTTCTTATACTATGCAAATTTGAGAGGTTCTTTCCTCCAGCATTCTTTGATGTTATGGTCCACATTGCTGTTTACTTGCCTCGAGAAGCAATTCTAGGAGGCCTGGTACAATATCGGTGGATGTACCCTATTGAAAAGTAATTAGATCCTTTGATGCATCCATCAATTGCATCTTTCCCATATAGTATAAAATCACTTAATGTGCATATTTTTTCCTCGTAGGTATTTTGGAAAATTGAAAAGATACGTTTCAAACTAAACTCGACCAGAAGGTTCGATTGCAGAGGCTTACATTCTCAAAGAATGTATTAACAACTAGTCTTTGTATATTGATAGGATCAAAACTGTGCATAATCGAAGAGAAAGAAATAAAGATTTAGGTGAATCTAGCAAAGGATTGATAGTATTTTCACAGACTGTCCGACCTACAGGTGGTAGGCGGAATGATGGCAATTTGTCTCATGCATTGCTTGATACTGCTCATTGGTACTTGTTGCACAATAGTCCTGAGCTAGAGCCTTATTTAAAGTACGTGATTTCATATACATGTATTGTTTGATCAAGTTTTGAATATTATCTTCAATGCTTAGTTGAAAATAAATCATCTTATTTTTAACAGTGAACACAAAAACACATTGCATAATCCTACTGGAGAAGCCATAACTCAAATCCAACGACAAGAGTTTCCCAACTGGTTCAGAGAACGTGTAAGACATTTGAAATTTAATCACACACTAATAAAAATTAAACATTTAAAAGTTTCTTCATTGCTTATTACTAATTAATATCACTTGTTATATGTCATTATAGATGAATAGATTGAAAGTTAACGAGTAACCAGAAGCTACTAAACAGTTATGGTCATTAGCAAATGGTCCTAAGCCGCATGTGAAGGAGTACACAGTTTGTATGGTCAATGGTGTAAAGTTCCACCCAAGGGACCTAGACAATCGTCGTGTAATCCAAAACAATGGTGTATGTACCGAAGGGGATCATGAGGGAGAAATGCACAACTTCTATGGTCATATGTGCAAAATTTGGGAATTAGAGTATATATTTCACTATAAAGTTGTTTTGTTCCAGTGTGATTGGTACAATACTGGTATCAATGGTCGAAGGGGAATGATAAGAACCGATGCACACTGCACAAGTATTGATGTTACAAGTTGGTGGTATGAAAATGATCATTTTATACTTCCTAGTCAAGTGAGACAAGTTTTTTACCTTCAAAATACCAAATTGGGTGAACTTTGGAAAATTATGCAATCCATCCAACATAGGGGAGTGTTTGATGTCCCGGAAGTCAGAGGTAGATAATCCAATGATAATACAGAAGATAGTAACATATTCCAACAAGAAGCGATTGTTGATGTTGTCTCTATCAATGTTGAGGACAATATTATTGACTATTGAAACTGAGGTTGTTCTTAAAGGTGGAACTTCAAGAGATGCTAATGAAAATGAAGAGCATGACATACTTGATGTTGATCTTGATATGGATTATGATATGTAGTGTTCATAACAATTGTCTTAAATGTTGTGTGTTTGTCTTAAAGTTTTATACTTGTTTAAGTAGCAATTGTTTTATACTTATCTTGAACTTGATATGGATATTGATGTGGTCATTTGTTGTGTTGAGTTAGTAGTAATTGTGTTCAAATTTAGCACTTGTGAATTGCTTGATATGGATAATGGTATAGACTATGATATGTAAAGTTAGTAGTAATTGTTATTGAAATGTTTTGTACTTATCTTGAACTTGATATGGATATTAATGTGGTTATTTGTTGTGTTGAGTTAGTAGCAATTGTGTTCAAATTTTGCACTTGTGAATTGCTTGATGTTAAGTCAGTAGCAATTATACTTATCTTTCATGTCAATACATAGTTTCAAAAAATGCCCAAAAATGCCAAATACATTCGTAATATACCGAGGTATGAGATGGCAAGATTGGATAAAATGAGGCAAAACCAAGAGATAATTGATACTTTGGGATTGAAGCACATCTCAACTTCTCTAAATGATTCTGCTCAGTCCAATTGTGCAAAAGGGAAAAGAAGTAGAGCTAGTGTTGTGATAGATGATGATTATATACCACCTATTGGTGACGATGACAATGATAATGAATCATCTAATTCTGTAATTCATAAGGTATAATAGATGTTCCATATGGTACAATAGATGATAATAACTTTATTATTCCATTACTTGTAATGACTTTATTGTTCCATTATATGTATGTTACTTACAGATGGCACCAGGACGACTTACACGCTCTCGAGGTGAGACATTTATCCCGGTGGTCCGATCTACGGTCCAATCTACGGAAACACCTACTGAAGCAAATTCTCCCGCCCAAAGTTCTTCTAATGCGGAGGAGCAGACTACCAGCGCATTAACTAACACGATTGGTAATTACATAGAACATACTTAATTACAACTGCACCCTATTTTTACTATTGAGATAATACTTCACTTAATTTATCTATAATGTACATGGAATGTATAATTTTTTAACATTAATAATGTTTAAATAGGATCTGCTAGCAGAACTACCTGTGGAGCAACACGTGGTATAGTAGCACGGGCACTTGTTAAAAAAAGTGGTAAGCTGCCAGTACGTATAGCTGCAGAGTATGATGCTCCTGCTGGGAAGAATGCGTGCAAGCTTGTCAATCACGTTGGCGTACAAGTGTGAAGTAATTTGTCCAGTTACAACGTGAAAAATTGAAAAAATGTTGATGCTGCCACTAGAGATGTGGTATTTCAAAATATCGCGGTAAATTTACATTGATAACGTCTAACTCGTCTAATTTATATAATAATATTTTTATAATACATATGCATTTCATTTTACAAGATTAGTTTGAGCTAGAAGGAGATTCCAACTTGGTAACGAAAACATTAAATACAAAATGGGGAAGATTATTGAGTTCCAACTCCTACAAGTTGCATCAGGCTTATAAAAAGCTCAAACAATCTCATGGTGCTGACTATGCAAGAAGCCACCCGCAAATGAATGCCACACTTAAGCAGTGGACTGAACTCATTGATGGGAGATGGACCAATAAGGATTGACTGGTAAATTATTTATGCGTATATTATTATTATCCAATATTTACTATATTATGTTGTCAACTGATTAGATTAATATTTAGATGAAGTAAATGTATACTGTTTTATTCATGATCTAATAAATATCTTGAATGTTTTTTATTAGAAAAAATAAAGAAAGAACTCTGAAAATAGGAATAAAACTAAAAGCAAACATAGATGCGGGACAAAGGCACTTGCTGTTAGGGTTGATGAGGAGGTGCATAATTTTTCATTTTCTTAAATCTTAGTATATTGCATGTTGTGATTAATTAATTAAATATATCTATCTAACACTTGAATGTTAATTAATCAGACAAATAATAATGATGGTCAAGTTTCTGAATTGACAAAAATCTTCAAAGATGTTCATTTCAATCTAAATACAAATATGTGGATACACCCCGAGGATAAAGCGACATATGTATATGTATCATTCCATCCATATCACGTTTGTAAAGCTATAACATATGCAGTATTAATATTGTGATTGTTTGTTTCTCTCTTTCTTTCAAATGATAGGAAAATATTCTCAAAGTGCAAGCGGATCATTGTCAAGATCCTAATGCAATTCCCCTTACACAAGAGGAGATCTCAAACTTGGTGTTTAAAAAGAAGTTTGGTATTGTAAAAGGACTTGGCATGAGACATTCTTCTTCTCTAGTAACCACCGCCTCCTCTAATTCATCGGTGGAGTATATCCAACGGTTAGAAAATGAGATAATTGAACTCAAAGAGGCAAGAGCTAAAGATCAAGAGGAGCGAGCTAAGGATCAAGATGCATGAACTAAGCAAGATGAGGTCCAAAAGAATATTCTTAACTTTTTGAAGAGTAAGGGTTATGATGATACTCTTACTTATGGGGGTGGTTCAACTTCAAGTTAAAACACTTTTTGGTTAGTACTTTATTTGTTTTCTACAACTTATACATTAGGAGTTGTGATTTTAATTTATTGGTGTGGTTACTCTTAATGCATTGTTAGAAATGTTTCTTATAACATAGTTAATATTTTTACTTTATGATTTTAACGAAGTATTGTTTTTATATTTGTGCAGATTTCTTATTGGTGGCTTTTAGAGGATTTACTTTTGGCATTACTTGAAGACATACGAGGACATCTTCCATTAGTTCTAAAATAGGGTTTAGGTAGAGTTATTGTATGTATTGCAAACAATTATTATATGGAAGGAGTTTGAATTGGATACTTGTTTTATTTTTTACTTGTGGAATGTACGGATCTTTTTTTATAAATGTGTTATTGAAATAAATGTGTTATTCAAATGTGAGGTTTTAATAATGTAATGACAGGTTACAGGTTAATATCAAAGCCATGAAAAAAATAAAAACAGAAAATAAGTTTTAGTGACGAATTTTTTTGTCACAAATATAGCAACAAAAAATTGTTTTAGTGACGAAAATTTCGTCACTAAATATAGCAAAATTTTGTAAAAAATGGTTTTAGTGACGAAAACTTTCATCACTATATGTGCCTGGATTTTCTTAAAAATAGTTTTAGTGACGAATTTTTCCATCACTATATGTACCCGAACATAGTTTTAGTGACGAAATTATTCGTCACTAAATATGATTTAGTAAACTAAAGTGTTTTTAGTGACGAAATATTTTTGTCACTGAATAGTGTTTTTAGTGAGGAAAACATTTAGTGACAAAACATTTTCGTCACTAAAAGTTTTTTTTTTTAAATCAAATCGGACTTTTAGTGACGAAATTTTTCGTCACTAGGACTTTTAGTGACGGGGCTATAGTGACGAAATGAGTTTCGTCACTAAAAGTCCAATTTCGTCAATAAAGGTCCTTAGTGACGAAAAAGTGGACTTTTAGTGACGAATTTTTTCATCACTAAAAATACATTTTGTTGTAGTACATTGCCAGTTGAAAACAAGCTATTGGCATTAAATTTTGGGGCTTTAAATGTGTTGGGCTTTGAGGTTTGGTTTCCAAATGGGTGTGGTCTCGATCGATGCTTTCCAAGTGTGTTTGAAGTCGCTACCAAATTTCCATGGCGAAAATCTGGCAGCATTTTGCCTTATTTTCGAAGCGAAAATTCGGCAGCGCTTCGCCTCATCATAGCACATTAAACACTATTCTCACAAAGCTTTCGATGTGAGAATACAGCAATGGGGATGCCCATTTTCACAGCGAAAATTCGGCAAAGTTTCGTGTTTGGTGCGCTATGGCACACTTGTAGGGTTTCGCGTCTATGTATACGGCGTGTATCAACCAAGGAAGACGATTTCGTACCATGCCGGCCGGTACTGTCGAAATTTTCCGTTCTGGTAGCTAGTCCAGTAGCAAAACACTTTGATTTCGTACCGGTTTATATTCTGACCATACCGGAGTTGTTTCAGCCGTACCAGGATAAATACCGAATTTTGGCCGGTTAGTAGATACCAGGCCAGTACTAACCAGTGACCAAAAAAACCTCCTCATGATCGTCAAACTTCCTCCATCTCATCATGATCATCCTATGTTCTGACTTCTAATATGCAGCGGCACCAGAGCTTTGTTGAGAGTCGTGAGACTGTGAGAAGAGGCTGAAAACTTGCAAGAGAGAGAGAGTTTTCTGAGATCTAAAATCCATAGGAAGGACGGAGATTGTGAGAAGAGGCTGAAAGCTTGCAAGAGAGAGAGAGTTTTGTGAGATCTAAAATCCATAGGAAGGACAGAGGAGGCGTGAAACCCAAATAACTTAACGTGTGAGAGTGGAAAAGCTAGAAAAGCATGTTGAAACTTGGAACACATGAAAAAAAAGGTGAAAGACAGGTTGGTTTATTTTTGGTTTTATCACCTGATAGTTTTCAAAAGTTAAATTGTTAATGCTTTAAAATTCTTTAAGGAGTTTTGACCAAACCATTTAATGCTTTCACAAAAACCCCACGCCCCCATCTAAAATTGAATGTTCTCATTAAATTTTTTCCTTATTTTTTTTTTATCATTATTAAAAGTAAAAATTCATAACAAATTAGATGAATTTTACCAAATAATTATATACTTCTTATATTACATGAAAATAATATATATATATATATATATATATATATATATATATATATATATTTAAATTCATTAATATATAAATATAAATTTTAAATTGCGGTAATCTCGAAACGGTACACCAGTATCAATCGGTATCGAAATATTTCGTTCCACTAGCCAAACCGAAATGACCACGGGTACGAAATTGACTCCCTTGGTATCAACATGCTTGCACTGTGACGAGCCAAAGCCTTCCAAAGTGTTAAGCATGTTGATGCATGTCGCATACACAGGGAAACCAATGTCACTTGGTGACATGGATCAAGACAATCACACCGCGATGATCGTGCACACAATATAGCATGAATATGTACCTACAGCAGTCACCTTAAGCACATACCCACACTACAACGTCAAGAGCTCTCATGACTAGAGAGGGTCACTCACGTAGCCACGAGAGTCTATCATACAAAGTGTGCAATCACCCACACGCACGCAGGCATATATATATATATATATATATACACATACATCATGCATAATGCTATCACACAGAGCGAGAAAGTAAACCAGACATTGCCAATGTTCTGAGGGTATGGCCTAGCAAGGTACAGGAAATGTAAAACAGACATTGTTATACCTAGGGAACGTGGCCCAAGCAAGAAGTAGGAAAATAAAATGGGGTACATGGAGGGAGACCCTAATACATGCTCTAAAGAAGAGGCTTAGAGAAAGAGAAAGAGAAAACCGATCTAGAGGGGCTAGGCCCCCTAATCTACTGAACATTTCCCTTTGTGGGCTTGCGTCCTTGCCCTTTTTGCTCGCACCCTTGCTCCACGTATCCTCACTCCATGCGTGTACATGTAAAGACAAAAGAAACAAGTCAGCAGACAAGCAAAAAACCAAATAAAAGGAGAAGCATGATAAAGACAAGCTAAGAAAGGATGCCAAACGGGGGCAAACAAGCATATGAAGCGCACAAAAAGGTGAAGAAGAATGTTAAAAGGGGGTGTCCTAGGAGGACAAATATAGGATTGGATTGAGTATCCATAGTTCCATTGGATTGGAGTATGGATGACACACAGACTCATGCATGAACATGTAGGCAAGCGTGCAAAGATGTAAACAAGCAAAGAAAGCCAAACGGGTGGCACAAAGCAAGCAAGGCGAGCATATCAACATTGCACGGAGTGAAGAAAGGTATGAATCAAGCACACCAACACCACAAAGGTGTATCTCACAAGTGGTTACATCCACACAAACCCTAAGAGGGCAAATGCGACTACACAAGCACAAGCCCACAAAGGGCACAAAGCATGGCAAAGCCTAGATCTAGAGAGACTAACATGGAGATAAAGTATAGAAGCAAGCAAGCAAACATAGACATGCAAAAGGAAATGATCCAAACCCTTTAATATAGGCCTAGGTGTGCGAATGTAGGCCTAGACCACAGGATCTAGATCTGCACCCCACCGGAAGGGCCAAAAAGCAAGAAAGAGAGATATCAAGAGGCAAAGTGATAAAGTAGCACATGGCATAGCAACCAACGTAGATTTGAGCACACAAGCATGGCATAGAGCACATAAACACATAGATCTAAGCACTAACATGTAGATCTAAGCATAAACATGGCAAGGAGCCTAAAAACATGTGGATTTAAGCACAAACATGAAATTTGGACATATCCTAGCCCAAGAAGGCTAGGCCAACAACATCAAAGTAATAAATCATGGCATAAACAAGGAAAAATGCTATAAAAACTATAAAGACATGCTAGGAAGCAAGAACATGCTAAGAAAAGCAATAAAAGTATTTTATTAAGCAAATAAAGTTAGGAAAAGCAATAAAGAGAAAGGGGTGTCGATTATAGCTAAAAAGCTACATCCACAATTTCACACCCCTAAACCTCAAATCCAAGGTATAGAACCAAAGAGTGGAAGATTAGGTGCAAAAAAATTACTTTGAAGATTAAAGGAAAAAGGTGAGAATCTAAGGTGTTTGAGTTTAATGTGTTTGGGAGAGAAATTGGAGAGAGAGAATTTGCCCCAAAACTACCCTTTTTTTTTTGTTGCAAAATGAGGGTTCTAGGGCCATTTATAGTGAAAAAATGACCCTTCAGCTTCTGGCGCACCTTATAGGGCCGCCGGCCACCCTACTGACGTCAACAGCTTTGTCCTTTTCCTAGTTCAACTTTGGATGCGTATTTGAAGGCCTTTTCATAATCAGATTAAGCAAATTCTAGTGTCCCTAGAAAGCTCTAGATGTCTAGTTTTCAAAACAATAAAGAAATTAAAAATCCAACGGTCGGATAAAAAGTTATGGCCTAGGGAAGCGTGCTAATGCACTATTTACGGTTTTCTAGATATCTTAACCGTTTTAACTCCAATTTCAACCCATGAATAGTCGTTGGAAAGGGAATTTGATAATCTTTACAATGAAGCTGGTCCCAATCCGTTCTCATGGTCAGATCAAAATTAGAGTTTCTGGTGCCCTCAGAAGTCAGTCTCGGGTCAAACTTGGTCAAAGTTGACAAGATCACCAAATAGGTTGGGTTTGATGTAGAAATACGAAAAAAGTCATTTTGGGATGATTTTAACCGACTTTAACATTTGATTAACTCAGGGTTGACCATGGGCATTTTGGTCAATTTGACCTGCAATGGCACTTCGAGTGCTCCAATGCCCGAACGGGTTACACCACGTCAATCTAAATGTTTCCACGGCTCCGTGGAGAAAAGATAGTATTTTTGGAATTTTTGGAGTCCGGCATGCAACTCGAGAGCGGACAAAATATGATGTTAACAATAATATTTTAAATCAATTTTTTTTTAGAATTGCACTAACCTCCCCCTGTGAATTAATAAATTTACTAGCCTAGCCTCCCAAATTTAGTAAATAACTAGTATTATATATGTGAAATTTACGGATTAATTAAAAAATATAGGTTAGTCAATACTAATATTTTATAATAATATTGTGAAAGGGTAGTGTAACCTTCATTTAGCAATAGGTGAGAGCTGAGGGCCCAAGAAAGAAATGAACTAAGAAAGAAATAAAGAGTTCTTGGAAGCCTAATTCAATCAATAGGACCATGGGCCCATTCCGAGGAATTTCCTTCTAGGGGCCCAATTCACACAACTGTATATTCCTCCTTAGCTAAAGAAAAACACAAGATTCTTTACTAAGAAGAAGTCCAAGAGCCACAACCATCTTGAGGAGTGCCAACGATCTAGGAATGGTAACGTCTAGAATGGACAATAGTCACCTCTGCATTAATTAGATGACCCCATCTTGAGCTGTATTTATTTCTAAATGACCGGCCTAAATAGTGTCTCAGACCCAAAAACCCTCTCTGATCTCCAAAAGAGGGAGAAGACCCCGATGGAAAAAGTATTCCCTTACCACCATTATCACAACCTACTATGGAAGGAGAGCTCAACCACTATAAATAGGGTCTTACCCCATCTAGATGGGGGTTTAGAAATTGAGAGATTAAGAGAGTATTGTAAAAGCAAGTTGAGTTGAATTTTGTATCAATTCGTGGAGTTCGTATTACTATTACCTCGAATATTAAAGTTCCATGCTACCACATTAATCTACTTCTGCATTCCTTTCCATTTCTTGGCTTCTTGGTTTATTTCTTTAGTTCTCCCATTGTAAGCTAATCTTCTTGTTCCTAACAAATTAATTGTGCACGCCGAAGACTTTCAACGCCCACCTCGAAGGTTTACCCCACACAAATATAATTAAATTTAAATAATAAAATAGATTGCAAAAATAATGTAACAAAATTCACTTCAAGTTTGGTGACAAAAGCATATTGTGTATGATAAGTTTTTTTTTTTTTTTTTTTTTTTTGCTTCAAAGAAAGATTTTATTGAAAACAACATAAAACCATACAAAACAGTCCCCTTTCAAAACATTGAAGACAGAAAGGGGGCAAACAGCAAAAGAAACAAGGCCTGCAAAATTACAAAAGAACGCCCATTTGGCAAGAGCATGAGCGGTAGCATTAGCCTCTCTTTTGACCCAAAGAAAACAAACAGAGGAATAAATACATATAGAGCAAATGTCTTGTATAAGCCCTTCAATAGACCATGCTGGTGTCTCCATTGGATGAGATAAATGAAGGATGCATTCCTTCGAGTCGCTCTCTAACACAACTCTACTCCAATTCTCTCTGCTAGCAACTTGCACACCCAATCTTATAGCTGAGCTTCAACCACCACTGAAGAACAACCAAGGATGATATTCGTTTCTGCCCAAACTAGATCTCCATTGTGGTCACGAGCAATAATGGCTAGAGCTACTTTGTGTGGGGACACAGCTGCATCATAGTTTATTTTTATGGTTCCCATAAGGGGTTTGCTCCATTTCAAGCTGGGCTTTGGAGGAAGGTGGTGTGAGCTTTGTTTCTCGTCTCTCTTAAACTCTCTGAATCTTTTAATCAAAGAGTTTTGGACTTCACTTACAATAGGACTTTTTTGTTGAAATTTTTTTTCATTTCTGATTTTCCATAATGATTCTAGCACTAGTGTTGCCTTCAAAATGAAATCTTTCTCCTATACCTGCTGCATCTCTTGGGATGGGGGCTTAATTATGAAAGACATAAGGTCTTTTGGGGAATTAAGTGGTATGCTGTCTATGTGAACACCCTGGCAATTTTCATACCAAAAAACTCTTACCAAAGAACACGTAGAAAAAAGATGCAGGATAGATTCTTCTTTAGCCTCACAGAAACGGCAAGAGGTGTCACTTCCTTACAAAAATGGAGCCAATCTGAACTTTGTTGGAAGAGCGTTATTTGCAATCCACCATAGGAAAATTGTCAATCGTTCATGAATTTTTGCTTTCCAAATTCCTATCCAAATATTTTTATCGGTATCATCAAAATGGATGCTCTGATTTAGCACCATAAGTGGATCTCATAGGAAAGACACATTTTCTGTCAAGCACCCACACAAGTTTGTCTTCCTTTTGGAATATTGGAATAGGAATCTTCAAAATAGCTTTTATCGATGCATCATCAGAAGTGGCATGTAGTTTTTGAACATTCCATGCCCTCCCTGTTTCGTCAAAGAGATCAGCCACCCTAAGGAAGTCCAGTTGTAGTGTCTCATCCCTTGGTTTTGGGTTGAAACCTTGAATCCAAGGAATCCAAGGGTCTTCCCACATACTGATATTTTGACCATTACCCACAATAAAATAGGCACCCTTCTTTAAGCCTAGCTTGGCCTTTTCGATGCCAAACCAAACTAGTGAAGCATTTTGCTTTGGTGGTTAACGAAGCCAATCCCTCCTCACTTTATATTTGCTTCTTAAAACTTGAGAGCAAAGTTTATCATGATCTGTTAAAATAATCCAGCCCAATTTTTTGAGCATTGCAAAGTTCACATCCTTAGATCTTCAAAAACCCAACCCTCCATTTTTCTTAGGTTGGCAAAGACTATCCCAGCTCCGCAGAGCTAAGTATCTGGATTCTTCCGCCGCTTGTTTCCACCAAAATCTTCTTGTTATAGCATCAAGGTATTCACATATTTTCTTGGTAATTCAAAAATTAACATAGAATACAGAGGAGAAGATTGAGCAACTGATCTAATTAAAGCGCTCCTTGCTGCCCAAGATAGATGCTTGCTCTTCCAACTTGCAAGTTTACCTTCCAGCTTATCTTTAACAAATTTAAAATTCCGTGTTCTCCTTTTGGTGAGAACATTGGATTTCCCAAATATTTAGAATCTTGAGGCATTTTCCTCATATTCAAGATACTAGCCAGTTGCCTCTCAGTTTCTCTATGAGTGGATTTTGAAGTTATGAATCCAGACTTATCCTTGTTAATCGATTGCCCTAACCACTCGCAATATTTTTCTAAGCAATCTATCATAGCTGTCACCTCCCTTACAAAGGCTTTCCAAAATAAAACAACATCATCGGCATACATGAGATGTGAAATAGCGGGACTTCCTCTACTGATCTTCACTCCCTTAATCCTACCAGCATCCATTGCTCTATTTATTAATCTGGATAAAACTTCCTGACAAATAATAAATAGGCAAGGAGAAAGGGAATCTCCTTGTCTTAGGCCACGCTTAGGAAAAACTTTATTAGTAACAGAGCCATTTATAATAATGGAATAAGACACTGTAAACAAACATACCTCCACCCAATTGATAAAAGTTTGGCAAAAACCAAGGTTTTTTAGCACAGTAGACAGAAACTTCCAGCAAATTTTGTCAAAAGCCTTCTACAAATCCACTTTTATTCCCACAAGACCAATTTTCCTTTTACTCTTCTTAAAATAGTGAAGAAGCTCCTGCACTAAAATTGAATTTTCTGCAATCCACGACCTGGAACAAAGGCGGATTGAGCTTTGTCAATTATTTTACTAAGCAAAGGTATATACCGTATTGCAAAGACTGATAGGCCTGAAATGGTTGAAAGAAGATGGGTTCTTTGTTTTTGGAATCAAAACAGTGTGGGAGTGATTTACTTCTCTAAGAAGAGAACCTGACTGAAAAAAAAAATTTGAACGGCACTCAACCTCTTACCCAACAATATGCCAGTATTGTCTGAAAACCAAAGCTGGCATTCCATCCGGTCCAGGGGACTTTGTGGGATTCTTGTGAAAAAGAACCCGGTGAATTTCTTCAGCCGAAGGGATGGCACTAATGTCATGATTTTCCTCGTCTGAAATACAACGCTAGAAAAGGCCATCCAAATTCTTTGGAAAATCTAATTCATGCTGAGAAAATAGCTCTTTGTATTGGCTAGTGAAGAAGTGTTCAATATCTTTTTGGTTGCTTAGCCACACGGGACAGGCTCACCTCCCGTTCAATACCCTCCTGTTTTCTCCATTTTTTAAATAGATGAAGGACACGTGTAAGTGAAGCAATCCAAAGGCCAAAAAAAAAAAAACCCACAAAACAACTTTTCTCACATTCTCTCTCCATTATTCTCTCTTCGTCTCTCTCTATCTCTCAACTCTCTCTAGAACTCCAGAACTGAGCATTAAAGGTGTTTCTCTTTCTCATTAAATTGTGACTTGCTCCTTCCTTCATCTTCTACACAAAGACAAATTCCCTTTTGTTTGAATCTTATATTCAGTTTTTTGGGCTTCTGCGCATCATTACTTACAATGGAACCCCTTCATCTGTAAGAATATATATATATATATATATATATATATATTTTTCATTTTTAGGTGAGTTTAAGCCAAGCTTTTGTATTTTCTTGAAACCCAAAACAACTATAGACTAGGATTTACCTGCTTTGGTGTTCTTGTGGAACCATTTATGATTGAGTGGTGAGGTTTGGGTTCAATTTCCTTTCCCTGATCTTGTTGGAGATCACATGGAATATTTCATCCAATGTCCCAATTTCGCCCTTTCTTCTTTGGCAAGCACCGATCTTCTCAAGTAAGGTCTGATCTTGGAGCGTCTGATGCTCAGCTCTGAATAGAGCCAGACGGAGAGAGTACTGGAGATAGTTGATTTTTTCAGTAATTGCTATAGTACTGGAGATTTGTGCACTGCTTTGTGGATTTTTACCATCTTTGTGTAGAAGATGAAGGAAGGAACAAGACAATTTACTGAGAAATACTCAGTTCTGGAGTTCTAGAGAGAGGAAGACGGAGAGAGAGTAAGTTGCTTTGTGGGTTATTTTTTAGCCTTTGGATTGCTTCGCTTACACGTGTCCTTCATCTATTAAAAAAATGGAGAAAACAGGAGGGTATTGAACGGGAGGTGAGCCTATCCCTAGCCACACTCCCTGCTCATTTTTAATGGTTTCAATATAATTCTTCTGACTACGAATGACCATAGACGGATGAAAAAACCTCGTGTTTTGGTCCCCTTCCGCTCACCAAATCTCCCCGGATTCCTACCGTTTTAAAGTTTCATCTCTATAAACCATTCATCCTCTTCAAGAATTAAATTCTCTTTGAAGATTTTCTTCAAGAATTAAATTCTCTAGGCTCGGCTCAAGTTTTTGAATTTCATTGATTTTTGACACGATTTGAGTAATTTTTAGACTGCAATGTCTGAAACATTCCTTATTCCATCTTGAGAGTAGATGTTTGGATTTTTGGATTTTCCTGCATAGCGAGAAAGTGGGACTTCCTTCATGGGAATTCTCCAAGCATTCAATATCACCTCCTCACATGATTCATCTCTAACCCAAGCAGTAATAAATCTAAATAATCATGATCTGTGAGACACCGAAGGAGATGTATCTAAAACAACTGAATTAAGATCAGATTTTGCTTGGTCTCTAAAATTTACCTACTGAATACTATTAGTTCCTGAAATTTCAAATAAGCACTTTTAGTCTAAAGTTTTAAAAGTGAGCATTATTGGCCCTTCTATTAAAATCTATTAATTTGTTGTTTATGTGTCTAACGGAATCATGATGTGTCAATTTTATAATGTTGTGGCAACTTACTTTTTAGGTCTAATTAATTCTAGTCATTTTTAAATAAAAATAAAATAAAATATTCACGGCCATAATAACCCTCACCACCATCATCCCTCCCATACTCCTGCATTTCTCAACACACTAGCAAAAGATCTGACAACCCAAGACCATGGATCATAACAAACGATAAAGACTTGCTGGCAACCCAAGATCACATCGCCCATACATGGGCCATACTATATAGGTCTAGAGCCTTTAGATCAATCAACTATTTTTCTTGAGTTTTGAAATTACTTAATTAGAAAAATAGAAAAGTGAGCTTGAAGAAAAGTTATGGGCTTATGGTTATGAGGAAAAATTTGCTAAATAAACTGATTTTAGGAAATATTTCGGTGAATAGTATACGCGTCAAAGTATTTGGTTAGTTAGACTAATCAAACTTGAGTTCTAGCCCAAAAATACATGGAACTCGAGTTCCATGTGGTTTTTTTTTTTTTTTTTTTAATTCCATGTCAGATTTATATTGGGATTTTTGGTCTAGAACTCGAGTTTGGCAAACTCGAGTTTCAAAATTAGTCTAACTAACTAAATACTTTGATGCACATACTATTCACCAAAATATTTCCTAAAATCAGTCTGTTTAGCAAATTTTGCCTATGGTTATGATTGTTGTAGGGATTGGGTTTGAGCACTATCCCTAAAGGACAAGTGAATCTGAGCCCATCAAGCCCAATACAACAAATTTGTAGAGAGTGGTTGAAAGAACTGGACTTTAGTGAATATAACAACAGTTGAAAATGATCTAAAGAACAAATAGATAAAACAAATGCGGAACTAGGCAGGCAATTCTATCCTCGGCACTAGTCCGAGGAGCTTGGACTTATTATTTCTTGGATGTCAATGACAATGGTTACAGGGTTCATTCAGGTTGTTACAGTGTTTTTCTTGGTAAAATCCCGATCCCATTTCTCAGGGCTCCTTCTTCCTTATATACTAGTTTCCTCCTCCACATCCACCATACACGTGCAGGTCAGATCTGTTGTTGATCATCTTTGTCACATCAACTTCCTATCAGAACTCTTAGGCAGTAGCTGTAAGTCAGAGAAGCTACTATTCAGGTATCACTTCCACATTAATGCAGCCAGAGTGTTAGTTGTAGAGCATTTAATGTGGAGGTTGCAACTTTTCCTTGAATTGCTCTACCGCCACACTCCAAGATGTTTGCTTGTTGTACTTATGTTTTTCCCCGGAGTACTTTGGAAGATCATCTCTGTCAGTAAGTCTCATTACCTCATCCTCGGCCATGTATAACCGAGGACAGAGTTGTCCTCAGCACGATTTCCTGGGCCGTTATAGTCACCATTGTCTTACTCATATGCGACTATGGGCCTTGTCATGGGCTGCAGGCCCAGTTCAGAGAGTGGACGTGTATTGCTGGGGCTTATGACCTCACAACTGTCATTGATGTACCTTACTAATCTTTGTGTCAATTACTTTTCATTTTTGGTCAATTTGATTTGTAAGCCACAAAGACAGTGCCTTTGATTGAAATTTTGCATTGGGCGTGATAGTATGGGTTTTTTTCTTCCTCCGCAGTGGATCCGAGTCCACTCCTAAACTATCTCCTCTGACTTCAACCTAATGAGAACCAACTCTTCCTTCCAAGATTCTCACCAAAGATCTTGTTAACAGTGATAGCGACGATGAGATACTAGAACTGAATCATAGGGCCGACTCAACAAATTTGAGGGCCTTAGGAGAAAAATTTAGGCAGGGCTTTTTTAAATTATTTAAATATTAATTAAATAATATTTATTTAACTGTTGATTTTTTTATTATTATTTAGAATCTATATATCATTCTCTTTGAAATGCAAAATTATTAATTAAATTTTTACATTCAAGTTTCATTAACATTTCCTTTTACTATCACTTAATCTTTTAGTAAACATTTATAATTAAAATAAAACTTGATTTATAATAGAAAAATTATAAATTATTTGGAATAAAACAAAAATTAAAGTGTAGAACAATAAAACCTGGTTTATCAAAACACAATTGCAACCTTAGAAAATAATATGATCACTTTACACTCTAAACGTGCACAAATAAAAAATTATTTATCACATAACTTAACAAATTAATTTTAATATAAAATATATTATCCTAAACTTATAATTTTATTAAATTAAAATACCAATTGTACATCTAACAAATTAATGACTTTCTAAATGGATGGGAAAAAAAGCAAAATAATAATAATAATAATAATTACTAGATAGTCATAGTCTAGATGTACGTTGAACAAATAGAGGCACTAAAATAAAAATAGGTGACTGGCCAACTCAGTATTAAAGCTCAAATTAAAACAAAAAATATATGGGTGAAAAAGTATATTGGGGTGTTTGGTAAATTAGTTTGAGACAAGATTTTTGTAGTTTTTTGAAATGCGTATGGATAAAAAAGTGTAATGTTGTTTAAAATTAAAAAATAAGAGTTTGAGAAGGAAAACATACAGGCCATAAAAATTAATTTTAAGAAATTACTTAATTGTAAGAAACATGTAACTATAGTCTGCAATTCACATGGGTTCTGATAACTCCTGTAGATTGACATGATAACTCATAGCATGGAAAAAAGTGGAATGCTTCCTAGCCATAAACGTGTATACTTAAAAATAGAATCAAGATGGAGACTAGAGAGAAGCAAGGTGAGCAGGAAAAAAAAAAATACTAATCGATACTGTTTTTGATTTCTTGAGATTTAAGATGGAGAGAATAAGTTTTTTCTGTCTATATTTTTCTTAGATTCAAGTAATAAATGTTAGTTTTTATCAACGAAGTTATTTATAAAGCCATTAATTTAGATTTTAAATAGGAACATTATCTCTTCAATTTTTATGTTTTGGGAACGGGGGCTTTAAATTTTTTTTTTTTTTTTTTTTTGATAAACCATCAGTTACAAAGGGGCCTTATTTTCTCTCTTCAAGGGCCCCAAATTATCGTTCTTCATATCAATTTATTTCTATTAGTGGCGCCTTAAATTTTTTTCCTAGGTGAAGGAGCTGTAATTAATTTGTATTGAGGGGCCTTCTTTTATTTGGGGGCCTTAGGCCATTGCATCAATTATGGTTGAGCTGGCCCTAGTGAATCATATACCCCAATGTCTAGCCTTTTTTGTTTGTTATGACTTATGAACAATGTGGTCATAAGTTTGAACGTTTCTGGTGTGGTAAGAAACAGTGGCATTTAGGAGAGGGTGGTGTAGATAGCTAGCAATAGGGTGATTTATTATTATTATTTTTTAAAATAGGACTACGATTGCGATTACACCTACAACTAAGTTGTCATGTCATTAAAAAATTTGCCACATCATAATTCCGTTACACACATAGACAAGAAACTAACATAACTTAACAGAGGGACCAATAATGCTTAATATTTAAACTTGACTAATTGCCCTCGGCAAGTAAACTTTAAGGACTAATAACTAGTTTCGCCAACAAAAAATTATAATGTACTAGTCCAAGGCAATGCATTGCACAATTTTACTTATAAACTTTTATATATATTTATTGTAGGGGGCGAATCTTAAAACCAGGCCCAACCCACTAAGAATGTGCTGGGATAGGAGCCAAATACAATTAATTTGTAAAGATGGGTAATTAAGGCCAACTCGTTGTTTCCTAGGGACGACGGCTTAATAATGAAAGAAATGGGTTGGCAAGAATGATAAGACTTGATATAAATGAATTAGGAAAAAAAATTCTTACTTTATTTCCTTCCTCGGGCTGGCCGAGGAGCAATTGTTTCTTGAGAAATACAATTTTCAGTTTTACACAGTTCTTTTTCTCTCTCTATCTCTACTTCTCTCTTTAAACTTTTTCCAACCCTCATCAAGTATGACCTTCCTTCCTATTTATGGCCGTTTGAATTGCATCCCAGCCTTCCACTTGGAGGGCTGTCGATCTTTCTTTGGATACTTGTCCCATTACTGCCTTGCTGGTGGTGGTAGAGTAGATTACCGACTGTGAGGACACTGTTCAAGGATCATTTTGCCATTAATGTGGCAGAGTGAGTTGGTGCAGTGCATTGAATGTGGAGGTGATAGATGCTTACTCTGGAAGTTTCCTCCTACTCTTATTCGTACGTCACAATAATCCTTTTCAGCTTCCAAACCCCTAGCCTTTATACCTTATCTCCCATCTCCCTAAAAGTATTTGCTTCTTGGCTTCCTCGGGCGAATTGCCATTCTCGGTTTCCCTGATCCGTCTAGTGCTTCGGTTGTTCTAATTAAGCTGGGCTTGATCCAATGAATAGTCTGGCCCAATTATACCTTAGGTGGGTCCCGTTGATGGTTCCTTCTCTTCAGGCTTCCTCCCCCTCTCCCCCCCCCCTACACACACACACACACATATATATCAAGGTATTTTCATATCAAGGTATAATAAACATATCAAGGTATTTTCATATTGAGGAAATTAAAGACTATCTATAGTGTAAAATGCATAATATGATTTGTGTCTATGAACTTTTGCTTACTTCTTCACTTCAAGCTAAATTATTTCCTTGGATTCTTTATTTTCATTCTTAGTCCTCTTTTTCGTTTGTAAGCCATCTTTTGTTTGTAGCCATAATGGTTGTTACTTGTAAAATGCAACATGGTCTCTCACACATACTAGGTTATTGTAGAGATGAATTCTTTGGGGGTAATTGGAACATATTGGCTTAAGTTTTTGAACCATGACCTCATAGATATCATGAAATTTTATGAACTAATAAGCCAATCATTTAGAGTTTGTTTGCTTTAATTTCAATGACTAGTTATTGTAAAGTTTTGTTTGTGAATGTGGAAATCGTATGGAGTAATCTTCACTGGGAAGATACAGATTTTTCCAAGTGTACGCTTGATGCTTAATATCGCCACCATCTTCATCCTAAGAGTCTTTTGGCTGAATATTGTATAAAATGATGTTTATTTGATATATACTGATATGGGCATACTTCAAACTTATTTGGGAAAATGAGGAGAGATGTAAATTTTGGTAATGCCACTGCTGAAATTTTGAGAAAAAGTTTGTAAGAGAGAGGAGAGAGACATGATGTGTCAGAGAGAAAAAAAAAATTGAATTGTGGTTATACCATTGCCGAAATTAGGAGAGAGAGAAAATTTGCAATTGTGGTAATTCAGATGCCGAAATATGAGAGGAACAGTAAAAAGAGGAACTTGGAATTTCAACATAAATTTAGAAAATTTTGGGGCCCACAAGGAGAGAGAATTAGTGGAAGGAGGATAGAAAATTTGGTAAAAATTGATTGTGATTGTTTTTGACAAGAATAGAACCTCTCAAATTGGGTGAGTTAAGTTAAGCATCAACCACTTAGCTACGCTAAGCTTTGTTGTTTGTAATGAAAGCTAATATTATTCACTCCAAATGTTGATAGTAGCTACAATTTCTTTTCTAAAATTTGTAGCTTTTAAAAAAATTGGATGTGGTTGTATAATACACTACACTTTATTGTCAGTATTGGAAGCTAAAATTATTTATTCTTATATTAGTTAAATATTTCAACAAATTTCTTTTTTAATTATTTAAAGGATAATTGTGACAAAAAACATATATGTTCAAAGTTTAAAGGTTAAATCCATATTTAATATTAACTAAATACAAAAAATATAATAAGTTTGTAAACATTAATAACCTTAATTTAAAAAATATCCACTAAAATTTAAATAACTTTCAAAAATATTACATGAGTTAGAAAAAAGGAGATAATATAATCAATACTTCAAGTACGTGGCATACTTGCTAAACAAACACATAATTTCAAATTTATAGAAAAATTTATCTTCTATTTTGAAAGAAGACTAATTACAATAAAATTTTACAATAGAACTATAAATATATTAATTATAATAAAATTTTAAAAATGATTTATTTTATTGATATATGCAGCCACATCCAATTTATTTAAAAGCTACAAATCTTAAGGAAGAAATTGTAGCTACTATTTTTCTCAAAAAAAAAAAAATGTAACTACCATCAATATTTGGAATAAATATTATGAGCTTTCATTACAAACAACAAAACTTAGCGTAGCCAAGTAGTTGATACTATACTTAACTCACCCAATTTGAGATGTTCAAAATTTTAAGTTCTTTTTTTACTGTTCGGCAATGATATTGCCACAATTCTTTTTTTTTTTCTCTCTCTGTCACGTCATGTCTCTCTCCTCTCTCTTACTTTTTCTCAGAATTTCGACAATGACATTACCGAAATTCACATCTCTCCTAATTTTTCCAAATAAGTTTGAAATAATGCCCATATCACAAATAAACATCATTTTATATAATATGCAGCCAAAAGACTCATAATCTAAGGTAATTGAATTGATATAATTAGACAAATAAACTATTTCCACCCTTATTATATTTTCTTCCATATAGGAGATTGCGTAGCAAGTACTTTAATTAATTTCCCTGCTTCCTTGTCAATCATCACAAAAATTGCACTTTATAATACTAATTCGTCTCCAACTTGCATTTTAAGCTTGAATCTTAAAAAAATAATTTTGTTTCCCAAAAGAAAGGGAAGGAAAACCGAAGTTAATTAGTTTTTTTTTTTTTTTTGAGTAAGACCGAAGTTAATTAGTTGGTTCTTGACTATTTGGCTGATTGGTTTGGTGGGTGGGTAGGGTAGGGCCGTAGGGGGGATATTCCTCACGATGTAGTTTACCAACCAAAACAGTGTCAAACATTGCACAAACACAAACTCAAAAGTGTCACGTTGCGTTTAGGAGAAGCGTAGATTGCCAACTCTCTCGATTCCCCCAACACACCTACTACCCCTTTCTCCTCTCTCTCTCTCTCTCACTGTCTCACCCAACCCCAAAGCACTAAAACAGGCCCAAACATCAGAACGTCCTTTGTCTTTGTCTTGGGTTTTAACGGGTTTCTCTTTTCGCTGTTCATTGCCATCTAAGCTCTCTCTTTCTTTTCAATGGAGGCCAAGCTGTTAGGAGCTGCCTCTCCTTCTCATACTTCCAGATTTTCGAGACCCATTTCCCCTTTTGTCCACCAGACCAGGCAGAATCTCTCTTTCAGGTTCCAAGGTTCAAGCTTGTCCAAAAGAGGCATTCAATCTGTACAAGCTGCTGCAACTTCCATTGGGTACGAGAACACCAACCGTTTTCTCTAATTTTGTTCATTTTCGGAATCCAGCTTGTTTTGATTATTAATATTTAAATAAATCAATAAATAATTATTGCTTTTTATCTTTGGTTTTACACAATTTATGGCACTTGTTGTCGTCATTGTTGGTTGTCTTTGCCTTATGATTTCACTTGCATTTTAGTGTGTGTGTTCTCAATATAATGGTTCTACTTGCATAAGCATTCATATTAACATTTAAACATTGTGGTCGATGATCTGATCAGTTTTGCATCCCAATGAGCTTCATAAATATAGGCTGAAATACTTGCAATTAAGTTCAAGTTTGACTTTCCCCTTCAAATTTAGAAAGTTGCATTTTTGTCCTCGAAAAGTTTCAATTTTGTCGGTCTGTCCATTTAGCCTAAACCTTATTTTATCCCACATATGCAATTTCTTTAACAACAGTTAGATGGGATTCTATTAAAAAAAAAAAACGGTTAGATGGGAAGATGGAAGTGTTACTTTATAATTTTTATTTTTTTAAATTCCAACTTTTTAAATTTGAGGAACAAAATCAACTTGGACAAAATTTCAAAGGCTGAAAAATATATTTTAGTGGTACATTTAAAACAAGAAAAGAAATCATCAATAGTTGACAAAGTTCTTAAATGCAACAATTAGTAGTTAAACTTACATTTTATGGTTTGTTTTCTTGATTTATTTGTTTGTAACCATGTTTCTAAGTAAGTAGATTTAGGCGATTCAACCTCTTCTCTGCAGCAGGTGCTCCTCATTTTATATGGTACTTCTTGTACTTCCATTTCACTCATTAAATATATATATAAACAATGCTAATATCAAAATGTATGCAAAACGCAGCTTCATTTGTCCCCCTTGATTGATTTAAGATTTTCCGAAACTAGTTGCTTAAATATATCAATGCATCCATGATTCTTTTGTAGGACTTCTTGATCAACCAGATAGCTATTGGTTTCTTGCATCAAATTATTGGTAACAGTCCACTTTGTTGTTGTGCTGGCATGTCTTCCTGCAATCGTTGTACATACATGTAAAATTTCTTGCGAGAATGCAAATATTATAGAATACAGTTTTGGTATCCTGTGGATGGATTTGGGCATCTTGTTTCTCATTTTTGGTGGTTTCTTTTTATGTAGATCATTGGCAATAAAGAAAAGGGTGGATGTGAGTGACAACTTGACACTAGAGGGTATAAGAAATTCCTTAATTCGACAAGAGGATAGCATTATATTTAGCCTTTTGGAGAGAGCTCAATATTGTTATAATGCGGATACATACGACCCTAATGCTTTCTCCATGGATGGGTTCCATGGCTCTTTGGTTGAATACATGGTCAAAGAAACTGAAAAGCTTCATGCTCAGGTATGTTAAACCCCTGGAAAAATAGAATAGTTGAAATGAAGGTTGGGTTTTTGAAGGCATTCTGATTAACTTCTCATTGCACATTAGGTGGGTAGATACAAGAGCCCTGATGAGCATCCTTTTTTCCCTGATGACCTCCCAGACCCATTGTTGCCACCTTTGCAATACCCACAGGTAAGAATAGTATTAAAGAGTAAAAAATGAATAATAATCTGGAAGGGAGAAGAAGGGGAAATTCAATAATGTTAATTCGCTTGCTTCATGAAAAGTCAACAATCCTTCTATAAATTTCACACTAGTTGGGTTCAAAGTATATTTAGGTTGCAAAATTGATGTAAAGATAAGTCTTCTCTTTTATTAGTTATAAAATTTTTCTTAAAGGATAACCCAGAGAACATTCCTGACTCTCTCTCTCTCTCTCTCTCTCTCTCTGTGCAGTTAGATTTTTATTAACATAATTGCTAGTTGTTTTTTCATTTCCCCTTATTCTCTGCCATTTTGATCCGGTTCCTAACTTGCAAACAGGTGCTACATCCTTTTGCTGACTTAATTAATATAAATAAGAAAGTCTGGGACATGTATTTTAGAGATCTTATCTCAAGATTAGTCGAGGAAGGGGATGATGGCAATTGTGGATCAACTGCTGTTTGTGACACTATGTGCTTGCAGGTATGCATTTTGATCAATTTATACATTTATTAAGAAACTTCAAAGTTAATTTGGATGAGTTTAATAGTATGAATTCTACTATAGTAAGTGCAACTCAGGGACTTACTGTCTTTATGGTCCCCTGAATTAATTATCTTATGCATCTTGCATCTTTTGCTAAATGTTCCCCTTGTATCTCAACTTCACTTCTCTCTCTCTCTCTCTCTCTCTCTCTCTTCTTTGTGCACTTGTATACTTCGTATTACTTTTGTTCATGGAAAAAATTGTGACTGTTTGACTACCACGGGTAAATCAAGCAGCACAAGTCAAATCTCCCTAATAGAGCATCTAATGAGAGCTTTTCCCTTATTTGAGCAACATTGAGATTTTCTGAGTGAAAAGCATTTGGCAGTTAAGGTGGGGTCAAATGCAAAACAGTTAATGCAGTTCCTTAGACCTTCCTGAGTTTAGGGCAGTTTTTGGTCTGAATGCAGAACTACCAGGATAGGTCCCTTAGCACCACCTACTGTTGGCTAAAATTCAAGATAAGCCCCTCTTCTCACACATGAACCCATAAAAATATGGCATTATTTCAGAGAGGTTTGACGTAAGGCTAAAGCCTGCCATAACATAATCTCAAATGTAGATGACTTATACTTTTAATCCATGTAGGCCAACCTCTAGGACAAGACTTGCCAGTGCTGATGCTGGTTAAGATTCTTCTTAAGAAGTTACTATATTATTAGCCACCTTAAATGGTAGCCTGCTATACATTGTTATACATAGACCTGTACCTGCTGTCAATAGTGAGTTTTTTCTTTTGCCAAATGCTTAAGCCGTTAGACTAGGGTCAATTTGTTTATTTCAGTAGATTCATTAGGAAGTAAAAAATTTCAAATCTCTGTTGGAAATACTAAGTGTAAGATCTTTATTCTTTAACATAATAATTCATCTTGGCAAAATTCAAGTCTTCATTTCTTACAGTAGGATCCATCTTGCCTGCCTTGGATGAGTTTCCTGTAACCCAAGGAAGTGAGATGACATTGGTGTTGGCTGGTTTAATCTGGTTTGGATTCAAAAAGTAAAGAAAGCTTATCCCTTTTTGGTATAATTCTGGCCTTATTATTAATATTGGAGTCCCTTATGCGAAGCAACTCCTTTTGGTTGTGCTTATAAAAACTGCATTGTGGGATTAGGAGTTGGTTTCTTGGCAATTATGCCTATTTGTATGGTGCAAGAGATGTAAAGTTAGTATAGGAACTAAAACTTGACCTCTCAGGACTCATAACATCAAAGAGAGAGTACATTTTTATGATGTCTGTCATTGGCATGCAACTCGTGTTCCATGATGTTCTCATATGATTTCTCTCTTTATCCACTTCATAGTAGTGGCCTACCATATACAAGCTTTAGTGTGAAAATATATGTAATCATAGTATACTGTTAGGAACCCATGGGTAGAACTCACTCTTGAAAAGCTTATTAATACATAGTTAAGTTTATACTTATTCTATATGGGACATTAGAATCATAACATACCACCACGCTCCGCAGGTGACGTACACGACAACTCACTCTAGCGACACTGACCCAATGGTAGCCCTTTCTCTTTTGGTGGCTCCACTCACCTATCAGTTATTGGTGGTTGGCTTTGATATCAAATGTTAAGAACCCATGGGTAGAACTCACTCTTGAAAACTAGCTTGCAAGGGGAGGGTGCCCAAGAGCTTATAAACACATGATTAAACTTATACTTAATACATGTGAGACACTAGGATCATAACCCAGGTTTAGTAACCACATGCTGTGTTTGAGGTATTGCATCCACTATCTGGTGAAAGCTTTCTTCCTTAAGCATCCTCCACATATTCATTCCTTGCACTTTTGAAGATAAAAGAAAATCATGTATCAGTCCTGGCAATTCCATTTTATGTAAAGAAATAAATAAATCTCTATATATTAACATGTTATCTCCCTCCCTTGTCTCATTTACAGCAATATATAAGTTTGAAAAATATGCAATTTTAATACATCTGGTGTGTGGGTGAATTAATTATGGAAACTTTTTTACGATGATGGTGGATAAGCCCAACCAACTCATTTTTCACACTCCTTAAATATATTTTGACTAAAATTTTAATATCTATTGACTAATTGCATAAAAGATTCTCTCTTGACATATCTAATTGTTTGCACTATGTTGTTTAAATGTTATGTTCATAGTATATTAACTGTAGGTAAACTCCAAAGCATATCTATTAATGCAGTTTTCAAACACAGCAATTTGTGGCATTATTGCATCCCTATGAACAGTACTCTTGTCAAAAGAAGGGGAACAAGATCTCTCTCTCTCTCTCTCTCACCGTGCATTGATGCATACATGTTATGATTGTAGGCTCTGTCAAAGAGAATCCATTACGGTAAATATGTAGCGGAGGCAAAATTTCAAGCCTCTCCAGATGCGTATGAAGCTGCCATTAGGGCACAGGTACATAACCTTTCTTAGATGCATTCCTACTTTACTTCTCCAATGCAATTTTTTGGGTGTGATTTGCGTTTCTGAATCTTTCACTTATAGTTTCTTTTGTTTTTGTTTTATTTTTTTGGGGCCGTTGTGTTGGATTTTGCAGGACAGGCAAACACTGATGGATATGCTGACATACCCAGAAGTTGAAGAGGCAATTAGAAAGAGAGTAGAAATGAAGGCGAAAACTTATGCCCAAGAGGTGACAATGAGTGTAGAGGGAGATGAAGCTGAACCGGTTTACAAAATAGAGCCAAGCTTGGTTGCTGATCTATATGGGGACTGGATCATGCCATTGACAAAGGAAGTTCAAGTTGAGTACCTGCTTAGAAGATTGGATTGAATGGTGTTCCAGTCACTTTCTCCCACTATTTATGATATATATATATATATATATATATATTTTAGTATCGTCTACCATGTATGATGAGATGGAGAACAAAAACTCTTTACGGATAGTGGTTTTCGATGATTGTCTTTGTAATTATTGTATGTAAGAGGCTCTAAGATGCATTAATAGTGAATTTGTGATGTAAAACAAGCAGATAGAGTTATGTGAATTTTTATTTCAAATAATATAAATTTCCAAAATGGGTGCAGTTGGAATTTATTCAAAATTTTCTTTGAATTGGTTACTTGAGTTTTCTTAATTTAGAAGTAACTAGTCGCTAATTTGTGCAGTGCATGACGTTATTTTGATGGGTTAGTCATGTTCAAACATGTGAAATCTGTAAGTTATATGTTTGTTGTCTACTATTACATTAGGTATATTACAATAATAGGTATTAACATCACAACATTTATAAAATACCAGCATGTACACAATTAGTAATAAGTTTTTGATGTAGTTGTCTTGCGACATTTGCGAAGCATTTGGATTGGAAGACTCTTTTCTTCTAATTTTAGAATTTCAACAGTAATGGGAGAAGTCAATGGAGAATTATTAGTTGAAGTTTTTGTTATTTCTATTTTCTATTACTATTAAGAAGTGATAAGGAAATTTTTCAACATAAAAATCATCTAACTCTTCAACCCGTCAGGAAGGAAATACCTCACCCGATGATTCATCGGTGGATACCTCATTCCACCTCCGCAAAAACCCGACAATACAACCTTCCTTAACAACCGACCACTTCATAAAAAACCCGTCAGGCACCACACGATTAGTCTCAACGGTTGGCGCGCACATAAAGACCAAAGTATAGCTTGGGAGTGTAGCATGACATAGGGGTTGAAGGTGCTTGACGGATGAATAGCATGCCCGAAGGACGGTTATGCGTACCGACATATGGCTAGCACAAACCAGACGAACAGTTATGCATACCGACGATGGAACACGTTGGGTCCCACGAAGCTCTTACATGTTGTCCACTCATGAACCTCTACATGGAAATAACTTGCGTACCATGCCCTAAGACCCTATTACACGTTTATATTTTCCTAATATGGGAAGAAAAGCCCTAGGATCTCGGAGCCTTAACTCCACAATCTTCTTTACAAGGAAAGCCCCTATATTCAAAGGATCTCAGTCAACTCTATACCACTATGTAAACATCGAGCACTCACTTCCTCGAGGTATGTGAAATTATCCTGGCTCTCAAATCCCTAAGTTCTATGAGATTCTTCTATCACTGACTTCTTTCGGAGGGTCTTTGGCTGGCATCCCATCGGTGCTCTCTGTAGGTTCTTTACCTTTTTGTTATTTAGGTACCCCCATTGGAGCGTTTGTGGACGATCAGCTCACTAACAATTTTTGTGTATCATTAGTTGGTACCGTTTGTGGGAACAAGTGATTAGCCACATCACTGCTTCTAAGACAAAGAGTTGAGTGGTCCAAACACGATCAATGGCTACCATCAACCAGGAGATCGAGAATCCCTCCAACGAATTGGAAAGACAAGTACAAACCTTCGCCGCCGCAGTCGAGTGACTCACCTGACGCAACTAGGAGTTGGAGCAACAACTGAACAAGAGGAATGAACAACGTCCCGACGATCAACATGATGAGAGGGGCAATGGTGAGCACAACAACAGCCACCCCCCGATGAGGGGACAGTAGGAGAAGGAAGATTAAAAAGAAAGCAACGCCACGAGCAGATGAGATCGACAAGACACTGATCATCTGTCCGAGCTAGAAATCGACGTGATCCGCATGGCGCAGGACATGCAGATGATGAAGGAGAAGATGGACATGATGATGAACGCCATAAGGGGACGAGTATCCATCGACCTGGACAAGCTAGTCCATCGGATTGACTCACCCTTCATAGCGCAGGTTACCTCTTTTCCCCTTCCAGCCAAGTTCTGGATGCCACAGGTAGAGGTCTATGATGGATTGAAGGACCCACTCGACCATCTAGAATTATTCAAGACCCTCATGCACCTACAAAGGGTCCTAGAAGAAATCATGTACAGGGCCTTTCTCACCACATTCAAGGAACTGACTAGGGTGTGGTTCAGTAAGATAACACCCAACACCGTTTTGACCTTTAAAGAGTTGAGTGGACATTTTGTCTCACACTTCATTGGCGTGCAGAGGTACAAGAGATCCTCCGCGAGCTTATTAAATGCCAAGCAATGGGAGGTCAAGAGCTTAAGGTTGTATGTAACTCGATTCAACAAAGAAGCCCTTTTGATCAACGAAGCCAACAACAAGGTCTTGGCTACAGCTTTCACCAATGGACTCTAGTCCGGGGATTTCCTCTTTTCTGTCTACAAGAAGAATCCAAAAACTATAGCAGATATGTTGTACCAAGCTACAAGATACATGAGCATTAAAGACGCTATGATAGCCCAAGGGGGCAGACCAAAGAAGAGAGAAAGGCAAGAAGATCCCCATTAAGATAAAGGAAGAAAGACTGCCCTAACGAATGAACGAAAGGATGATAGAAGGTCAAAACCTCCACCTGGTAGGATGACCAATTTCACCTTGCTGAACACTCTACTCGATCAAGTCCTCATACAGATAAGGGATAGTGCAGCACTAATGTGGCCAGACAAGTTGAAAGGAAACCTTAACAAAAGATCGAGGAACAAGTATTGCCACTTTCATCGAGACCACGAGCACAACACTTCCAAATGTTATGATTTAAAGTAGCAGATAGAGGCCCTCATCAAGTAAGGGAAGCTGAAGCGATTCATTAGGCGAGAAAGAGGCAGAGAGAATCCACCAAGGGATTTAGAACCCAACCGATGGATCGAGGAACGAACAAGAGCTCCACTCGAAGAAATAAGGGTGATTATAAGGGGAAGCACGATAGTTGGTTCCTCTAGAAAGGTAAGGAAGACCTACTTACGGATGGTGCAAAATGTCCAAATCACTAGTTATTTGCTTAAGTTGACAAGGGTCGATAACCCAACTATCAACTTTTCTGATGAAGATGCTTGATGACTCCACCACCACCATGACGACACTCTAGTCATCAACCTATCAATAGCTGACTTCAATACCCAACGGGTCCTAGTGGAAAACGGAATCTCAGATGGCATCCTCTACTATCTTACCTTCCAATAGATGAAGATCGACAATGAGCGCCTTTTACTATCGAACACTCCGCTCGTAGGATTCGATGATACCAAAGTCTTCCCCGTCAGATCCATTACCCTGCCAATGACCATTGGCACATATCCTCAGCAACTCACCAAGGACATCACCTTCTTAGTTGTCGACTACTCCTCAGACTACAACACCATCATTGGGCAACCTACACTCAACATGTGAAGAGCAGCGACCTCTACTTACTACTTGTTGGTAAAATTCCCAACTGAGTACGAAGTAGGGGAGGTACACAGAGATCAGATGGCTCCTCGCGTATATAGCCATGCTAGAAATAAATGATCACCTATAAGCTCTGAACATCGAAGAGTGATGGGTGACGGTGGAGCCAATGGAAGCCTTGGAAGACGTTTCTCTTGATGACGAGCATCCAAATCAGACCATTCGCATTGGCATGCAATCTAGCCTTTTAGTCTGCAAAGAACTGACCTTCTTCCTGAGGAACAATCTGGAGGTTTTTGCTTGGAGCCATGAGGACATGCCAGGGATTGATCCTAGTACTGTGGTTCATCGGATCAAAGTCTCTCCATCCTTCCCCCCCTCCCCCCCGCATTCGGTAGAAGGAGAGGGTCTTCACCCAAGAAAGGTTCAAAGCCACAACTAAAAAGGTTCACAACCTACTGGAAGTAGGCTTCATCAGAGAGATCTACTACCTCGAATGGTTAGCCAACGAAGTAATGGTCAAAAAAGCAAACGACAAGTGAAGAATGTGTGTGGACTTCATCGAACTAAACAAAGCCTGCCCGAAAGATAGTTACCCACTCCCACAAATTAACCTCCTCGTAGCCTTGACGACTGGACACCAACTACTAAACTTCATGGACACTCTCTCCGACTACAATCAAATCAAATTGGACAAATTCAATCAAGAGAAGACTTCGTTTGTCACAAGACAAAGGCTTTTTTGCTACAAGGCCATGCCATTTGGGCTAAAGAATGCGAGAGTGACGTATCAAAGGCTCGTGAACAAAATGTTTGTCCAGCAGATTGGGCAAAATGTTGAAGTGTACGTAGACAACATGTTGGTAAAGAGTAAGAGGGAAGATCACCATCTTGACGACCTTCGGGAGACATTCGAGATCCTATGTCTCTATAACATTAAGCTAAATTTCAGTAAGTGTGTGTTCAGGGTGTTATCAGGAAAGTTTCTGGGTTTCATGGTGTCTCAACGGGGCGTCAAGGCCAACCCAGACAAAATTAAGGCTGTGTTGGAAATGGAGCCCCCAAAGAACGTCAAGGAAGTGCAGAGTTTGACCAAAAGGGTCACGGCCTTCAATAGGTTCGTCTCTCGAGTGATTGACAAATGTCTATCATTCTTCAACACACTTAAGAAGGCCTTCGAATGGACGGATGAATGACAAAGGGCCTTTAAGGAGCTGAAGGTATACCTTACGTCGCCACTTCGCTTAGTGTATCCAAACCCAGTGAAGAGCTTTCCCTCTACCTAACCGTATCCCCCATGGCCGTCAGCTCAACTCTTATTCGAGAAGAGGACCACGTATAGTTACTCGTATACTACACCAGCCGAGTGCTTAGGGGGGCAAAAGGGAGATATCCCCCTATAGAGAAGTTGGCTTTTGCTCCAATTACATTCGCTTGTAAGCTTAGACTGTATTTCCAAGTACACACCATAGTGGTCCACACTGACAAACCCCTATGCAAAGCAATGAAGGCAGCCGAATAATTGGTCCTATGGGCAATAAAGCTTAGTGAGTTTGACATACAATATCGACCGAGGACTACGCTTAAAGCCCAAACCCTGGCTGACTTTGTCGTTGAATTCTCAATGAATGAGGATGAAGGCTGGGGGGCGACCCCATGGTTGGTCAGGATGGGTGGATCACATAACAGACATGTTGAAGGGATTGGAGTTAACCTACAATCCTCAAAAAGGGACATGATAGAATGCGTAATCCGCCCCTAATTGCCGACAACTAATAATTTAGCTGAGTATGAAACGGTCCTGACAGGCCTTGACTTGGCCAAAGCGACAGGGTCCTCATCAGTAGTCATACACAGTGACTCTTAAGTCATCGTCGAGCATGTTAATGGAAACTATGAGGCCAAAGGGGAATAGATAAAGAAGTACTTGCATCTGGTTAAGAAACAATGAATCTAAATTTCGCAGCGAAATTCGTACAAGTCCCAAGGGAAGAGAATGAATATACTAACCATCTAGCCAAAGCGACATCTGTAGAACATATGATCGTCGGTAGTCAAGTACAATCCTTCATCCAGTATTCGCCTGCCATTAATGAAGTAGACGTACAGATAATCCCAATAGAAGCTAACTGGATGACTCCAATCATCTCCTACCTCAAAAGTGAGACACTTTTAGAAGATCGCAGCGCTTCCCAAAGGCTAAGGGTGTAGGCATCACGCTTTGTATTAATAAGAGATGTCCTTTATAAAAGGGGTTTCTCCCAACCATACCTGAGGTGTCTAGTTCCTAACGAAGAAGACTACGTCATGAAAGAAGTCCACGAAGGGGTACGTGGAAACCACTTGGGAGCACGATCACTAGTTCCCAAGCTTATACGCGCGGGGTACTATTAGTCCACCATGTAAAAGGATACCTAGTCCTACGTAAAAGTATGTGACAAATGCTAACGCTTCAGAAGCATTATAAGGCAACCATCATAACAACTCACTCCGATGAATGCCCTATGGCCCTTCGCCCAGTGGAGACTTAACATTATGGGATCCTTCCTTATGGCAATACTGCAGCTCAAGTTCCTCGTCATAGGAATCGACTACTTCACCAAATGGGTCGAAGTAGAACCCTTGGCCATAATCACTGAGAAGAATGTCTGAAGCTTTATGTGGAAGAACATCATTTGTCGCTTCGGAATCCTTAGAGTGTTTGTCTCTGACAATGGAAAGCAATTCGATAACGACGCATTCAAAGACTTCTACCAGCAACTAGGGATCAAAAACCACTACTCTTCACCCACCCGCCCAAAAGCCAATGGACAGGTTGAGATTACAAACCAATCCTTACTCAAAATAATCAAGACTAGGTTTGAGGGGGTAAAAGGGATATGGCTAAATGAGCTACCAAGCGTTTTATGGGCATACAAGATGACGAATCGAACACCTACAAGTGAGACACCCTTCTGCCTTACATTTGGGAGTGAAGCTGTCATTCTAGTAGAAGTTGGGTTAACAAGCTCTAGGATAGCCCAACATGATGGAGGAAAGAATGAAGAAAGTATACACCTACAGTTGGACCTTCTGTATGAAATTAGGGCAACGACTAAACAATGGATGGCACGCTACTAGGACATTATGGCCAAGCATTACAATACCAAGGTTAGGCCCAGACACTTTGAGGTCGGGGAGTCTTGAGGAAGGTGACAACAGCTACTAAAGATCCCATGTAGGGCAAGTTAGGCCCCAATTGGGAAGGACCTTACAAAATCGTTGATTGCTATAGAAAGGGTACCTACCACCTAGAAATGCTTAACGAACAAAGACTACATCACCCTTGAAACATCAAGCACCTAAGGAAATACTACCAATAGTGCGCAAACTACAAACTATGTTATCGCTTCTCTTTTAAAGTTCCGTTATGTTTTTTTAGTTGTTTAAATTTTGTTAAGTAAACTCCAAAGGCCCATCGGGCAATCTATCTACATTTTTCATATATTTTCAATAAGAGGAATTGTTCTTGAAGAATTATCTGCCACAACAAGAAAAGCTAAAAACTTATAAGTCCTAACTACGGGTAAACTGACGACTAAGGACACCGATGGGTGCCTACTCATTCAAAAAATTCTAAGTCTCACCTACGGGATAAACCGACAACTATAGTCACCGACAGGTGCCTAGTCATTTAAAAAAAATTCAAAGTCCTACCTACCAGGTGGACGGATGGACCAAGACACTGACGGGTGCCTAGTCACCTGTATATTTTAAATCCTACTTGTGGGCTGGACCAACGACTATGGACACCAACAGGTGCCTGGTCACCTATATATTCTAAATCCTACCTATAGGGTGGACCAACAACTATGGACACCGATGGGTGCCTAGTCACTTATAAAAATTCTAAATCCCACGATAATGTGGAACAACGACGTAGGACACCAACAGATGCCTAGTTGCTCGTATCCTAACTCCTACCTAGAGGATGAACCAATGACTAAGGACACCGATAGGTTCCTGGTCCATAAATTTCTAGATCCTTCCTAAGGTATGGATCTAAGTCGACAGATATATTGTATATAAGGTCGCTTAAAGACAGATAGATGCAATATGCAATTGAGCTAAGCATATAAAGCAGACGGTCAATAAGGTCGATACATCATGCATTCATCACACATTCATGCATAAACAATATGTGCAAAAAACATGGATATATAAATAAAACTTCATCAAACCTGATGGAGGAATAAATTGTCACTTATGCCAAAAAAAGGCACCCGAATTGTTTTCAAAATTATTTTAAACATAAAAAAGAAAAAGAAAAAAAAGGGGCTCAAAATAATCAAGTTGGAGGAGCTTCAGGGATGGTTAGGCCTTCTGAGGCAGTCTGCTTGTCGGTCACACCTCCAGCCGAACTAGCTTTCCCTACCTCCACTTGTCCGTCATCTCCCTTGTCATTGATCTCTACAATCATATTGCCTCCTCCAGAATTCATTGGGACTGCAGTGTCAATCTAAACTTGAGAAAAGTCCTAACCAGGGAAAATGAGGACGGTCTACTTGCGAAATTCCTTGAATCCTTCCCTATACTGGCCCCCTAACTCGTCAAAATAAGGTTGGGAATCTTTGAACTCCTCCACGGTGTCAGCTTTGGCCTTGTCAACTTCCGCACGAAGAGCGACTAGTTTGGTCCTCAAGTTGGCATTGGTCTTGGCCAACTCCTTCACTTGATGGGCGTCACCCTCCAGCTAGGCCACCTAAGCTTTCTGATCATTGACCTCACCATTACGGAGACGAATGGCCTCCTTATATTCCTTTATCTTTTTGCTGTCGACAACTAGGCGAGTCCTTAGGCACCTAACCACCACCTCCTAAGTAACACACCTAATCTGCAGGACCTGCATCCTCACTATAGCCTGAGAAAGAGAGGGACGGTTAATCACATAGTATAAACAAAAGAGAAGTAAATGTGTTAGACAAGGGGCTTACCCTCGTCAGGTCGAAGAGGCCAACATCCCCCAAAGGCTCCGTCTCATGCTCAAAGAATTCATCGAGGTCCACATCCCTAATAAGGGATTGGACCATAGTGACGGCATACTGCTTGGTCCTTACAAGTAGAGGGACGAGCGTGGGGGCAACAATTTTTGAGTTGATGGTTAAAGGAGTGACGAGGCCTTGGGAAGTCATCAGGCCTTTGCCCACGGCATGGCGAGAGGGTCGGGGGTCTTCTACAAGGGACCTACGCTAGCACCCATCGGAGGATCCATCATCCTCTTCAGTGGGTGCTCTTCGTCATCCGAATTCCTCTTCTTCTACCCTACCTTGGCCGAGGGGGTAGATGGACCACCGGATTTAAGCTAAAGGGCTGCCACCCTTTTTACCTCCAAGGCTCTCTTCTTCCCTAGGTCCATCTCTAAAACGACAAAACCAACCAATAGGTCAAATCGGTACCAACGAACCAATGTGGCAAGGACAAACTAAGATAGATAAGGGATGAGTGAAAGTAAACTTACACAAATGGGCTTAGGCATCCAATCTTCTTGCTTTGTATGTCAGGATTGGTCTACCACAAAACGTGTGCAAGTTGTCAAGCATAACCAACTTCTTCCAATTCCTTTCCCTGAGAGGGATAACGAGGATATGCTATAAGAAGTTTTCTTCTTCTTCATTAATCGTAGGGCGCACCTGGGCTGAAATAGAAAGCACATAGAATCAATATAAAGAAGTGAGTACCAACGAATCAAACAATGATAGACTACTCACCAGACTCATCCAAAATACCCCACGTGTTGTCATAATCCTCCCCTATGTTGTCCCACTCATCAAGCCTACACACCCAGTTCAAGCCCTAAACAAAGAAATACCTACTTTTCCTATCGCGATTGGAATCAAGAATGTCAAACACTAATTTTAACGACAGCTTACAAACAACAAAATTGTAAAATCCCTTCGAGGCTGCAATCTGTTGAGGTTTATAACAGTAGAAAAACTCATCTAGGGTAAGGCAATGACAAAGAGATAATTTAACTTACGTACTAAATGAATGATGAGTCCCAATATTTATAAATTTTTTCATGTCTTTTGAGAAGAGATGTATCTGTTTACCAAAAGATGTATTTTATCTAAGAAACATGTTGTTTCGAGCTGAATGAGACTGAACAGTTTTTTTTAGTAAGACACATGTTGCAACGGGGGTGAATTAAGGATTAGGCTTCTAAGATTGGAACTTGGCAAGAGAAGTCCTCATTCTGAGATAGTTCAGCAAATAGAGAAACACTAATTTGGAGAAATTGATTGAAAGTTTTCCACAGGAAATAGATCTTAGAGAGAAGGAGAGAAAAAGAGCGGAGAGTATAGAGAAAGAAAGAGATAAGAAAGAAGTGAGTTGTTTTATATTTTGTAACTACTACCCAAGAGACAGAACATTGTGTCTCTAAATTAATACAGACAAATGAACAACAATGGTACTAAGAAAATCAAAACGTTTCGCATAAACCACCAAATGAAAAGGCATATTTTTTTGGGAGTTTTTAAATGTAAACATGACAGTAATTTATTTAGCTATGTGGCGCAGTAAAGAGTGATCAACAAAAAGACAAACGTTTCGCAAGAGAACATAATCGTGATAAATTAATTATTATATACAAATTGGTATTCCTTGTATAATTAAAAAAAAAAAAAAAAAAAAAAAGTAATTTGTATTTTTTGTCTATCAAGAAACACAATGATTTGAAGTTAAGAGGCAAGTCTTTGTTTAAATGGCAACATTTTGAGTAAAGGGGTGTATGGAAGACAATGACAGGGTTTAATCATGATATATTATAGCTATCAATTAGGCCAATAAACGAAATCCGATCCGTCCCCTTGTCTGTCATATCTATTCATCTGTCCTGAGTCTTTACTCCTCCCTCATACTTCAAGTCACCATCCGTTGAGTTGAGACGCAAGTCATACCTCCTAGCCCCCTTTAACTATTCCCTTCACTCTCATTGAAGAAACCTTGGAAAAACTGAAAGTGAGGGAAGGAAGTTCATAGCAGTCCTAAAAGAAGGAAAGAATCTCAAATAGGCAGGTTGCAACATCCATATTAACCTGATTTTCTTGGATAAGTTGGATTGAGTTTAGTTGAGGATGAAAAACACCCAAGATGATTAATTTATTATCACTATTATCGTGAGAACAAGAGTGTCCAAGGTTTTTTAGAGCTTGACTATTTCTTTGAGTATTATAGAAAGAAATTCTTTGAAGGTGGTCCCAAGTTGTTGACTAAATATTTCAAACTTAAGACCTCATGGATCTCAAGAGATCTTAAGAATCATTATTCATTAGGCCAACCAGGGGGTTAAATATTTTGAATTAGTGATTTAAGCATTGTTATATCTTTATTTGGATTACAGTGAAACTGTCCTAGAAATTAAATTTACAAGCTGAACAAAATTGGATTAAGTTATTTATATTAGCAAGTAACAAATTTTAGATATGAAAATATTTTATTTCAAAATAAATGGAGCATTTTTGGGGGGTGGAAGTCGCATGTGCGGTAGGTGGCCTACAATCAGGGGGTGGGATATACAGTGAAATCAACTGCCTAATAAATGGAGAAAAGACAGATCACCGTTTGAGCTTTTAATGGTGTGTGATGTGTCCACCTCCACCACAATCATAACGACTAATGGGGGTAGGGTTTCCATACTCGGCGTAAATGCACTTTTAGTCCCTACATTTTGACGTTTTTTCGTTTTAGTCCCTACATTTTAATTTTACCACTTTTAGTCCCTAATTCAATTAACGCGTTCCATTTTAGTCCTTTCCGGTAAGCCACCAACGGAAATTGCTTAGGTGGCAAATTGATGCTGATGTGGCCAATTAAAAAATAATAAAAAAATTTAATTAGCATTTAAAAAATGCCACGTCAGCTTTTAAATATAAAAAAATTTATTAATGAATTTTAACAAAATTAAAAAACAAAAAACAAAATTAAAAACAATAAAATAAATCAATTTAGATCTAAAAGAACACAACCACAAACACAAGAACATCAAGAACAAACAAACCCAGAACACTCATCAAAAAAAAAAAAAAAAAAAAACAAACAAACCCAGAACAAAAAGATCCAACGAAACCCTTCCTCCAAATCCACACTCCTTCAAAACCCTAATCCTCTTAATCCAATCTTCCGCACAGGTAAATTCAAACACTCAGTTTTCCCCAAATTCCTTCCCAAATTCCCAATTTCTCAATTCTACGGTTTTTTTTTTTTTTTTTTTGGGCAGGATTTGAAGCCATCGCTCACCAAATCGATCTACTTTCTCTTGCTCCACACGACGCTAAACGCACCGCTTCACCGCTCCGATTTCGAGTCCGTGCGGACCCTCTCAAACGTTCTGTTCGAAGATCTCGATCGGTTCTTCTCTGATCTACTTTCTCTTGCTCCACACGACGCTAAACGCACCGCTTCACCGCTCCGATTTTGAGTCCGTGCGGACCCTCTCAAACGTTCTGTTCGAAGATCTCGATCGGTGGATCAAGCAGTTCTTCTTCTCCGACCTGCGCGACGTTTTCTGGGGAACGAGGTCGAGTGCGAAGGTGTGGGCCAGCGTGGAGCAGCTGATTTTGATCTTGAGGTGCTGTTTGGTTGCGTTGAATTTGTTGGAGTTCGATCTGAATTTGCTGTGGAAGAAAGTTAGGATTTTGTTTCTGATTGTGAGGGTTTTGGTTTCTCTAGTGAGCGAGATTGAGAAGAGCGAGAGTAGTGTTAAGTTTGAGAAGTTGTTTGGTGATGATGATGATGGTTGCATTGCCTCTGTGGCTGAGGACATTGTGTTTGTGATCTTTTTGTTCTGGGTTTGTTTGTGCTTGATGTTCTTGTGTTTGTGTTTGTGATTGTGTTCTTGTAAATCTGAATTGATTTATTTTATTGATTTTAATTTTGTTTTTTGTTTTTTAATTTTGTTAAAATTCATTAATAAATTTTTTTATATTTAAAAGCTGACGTGGCATTCTTTAAATGCTAATTAAATTTTTTTATTATTTTTTAATTGGCCACATCAGCATCAGTTTGCCACCTAAGCAATTTCCGTTGGTGGCTTACCGGAAAGGACTAAAATGGAACGCGTTAATTGAATTAGGGACTAAAAGTGGTAAAATTAAAATGTAGGGACTAAAACGGAAAAACGTCAAAATGTAGGGACTAAAAGTGCATTTACGCCTTCCATACTCCATAGGCATGAGTTTGTATCAAATTAAGAGACAAACTTATCGGACCACATTGCTCAAAAAAAAAAAAAAAAACTTATTGGACCACAATCTATGCCAATTAGATTGTAAATTTCCGTGTAATTTTTTTATATAAAAATTTCATAAAATTCCTACAATATTCGCTTAGGTACCAATGTCATTATGATACGCCTACATATACAAACAAGTAACAATACAATACAAATTGTTATCTAAAAAGACAAAAACAAAAACAACACAATGCAAGTTGTCTATCTCCAATTTAAATTAGTACCTCTGCCTCAGGTGAAAGATTACACTCAGTACAGATATTGACACCTATTTTTCTAAGTGGAATTTAAAAAAGAAATTTGTAGTTATTCTGATAATAAATGAAATAATATTAAATTAAAGAGACGGTGAAAATCCAAAGAAAAAGAAGAATTTGTAATGTAAAAAAAAAAAATCAAACCAATAGTAAAAGGTGTCCCATATTCCCATAGCCGCGCACATGGTGAAGTTTGTCTGAATGTAGAATTCCCTATATAATAACAGTATAAACACACAACAGTCAGCCTTAATCAATGGACCTTTACCAAAGCTTGTTAAGCTAAGCTTTTACTAATGAATAAATAAATAAAATACTATTAATTAAAGGTATAGATTTTCAAAGATAAATAACCAATGGTAGTTGGTAGTAAGTGAAAAAAGTTGCTACTTGACAACAAGCAAACACTGAAAAACAAGCCAAACCCAAAACAGAGCTTCTTTAGAGAGAGAGAATGGAGGTAGTGAGAAGAAGAAGTGGGTCTGGGTGTTTGAGCGTGGTGGTGGCAATAATGTGTGCTTTTGTGGTGGTAATGGTGCCTGGAGTGTTGGCTACTCGCTGGACTGTGGGAGGGAATATGGGTTGGACCACTAATGTCAATTACACTGTTTGGGCTCAGGACAAGCACTTCTACAATGGTGACTGGCTCTGTAAGCGCTCTCTCTCTCTCTCTCTATGTGTGTGTGCATGTGTGTTCTGAAGCTCACAGATCTACTCTGTACTTGTAGTACACCTTTCTCTATAAGTAGTTCATAGCAAAATTCATGTTCTTTCACGTTTTAGTCAGGTTTAGTTTCAAGTTGCAGCTAAAATGAGATAGATCTAAATTGGGTTGTGGAGATTATGCGCTTTTTCCTTGTTTTTGCTACTTATTTTACCTTCTGTCTTAAGATAAAATTTCTGCTTTATGGAGACTGGAGAGTTCTTTCCACTGATTTTGTTGAAATGCTTATCTTTTTGTGTAAAAACCGTTTGCACATATCAGATTATCTCAGATCTTTCAATTGTTGTTGTTAATTTGTGAAACTTGCTCTTATGGCCCACTTTGCCTGCTTGAAGATGCAAGAAAATGGATAGAGGAAAAGATAAAAGAAAAAAAAAAAAAGTGGTTAATGCAGACAGCAGACCTGAGAAATCAAAAAAATTTCCCTGACACTACTGCTCAGCTTTGTTGAGTTGAGTCTTTTGTTTGCTGACCAAAAAAAAAAAAAAAACTATTTTGCTTTGCTTTTCCAGCAACTAAAAGTGGGTGGTGAACTGGTGATTGAAGTAGTATTTTGAATTTTGATTTCTTCATTGTTTTGGTCATGACTGTCCGGGCTGGCTCAGATTTATGGCCTGTTTGGAAGGAGAGGGGGAAGGAGCGGGGAGTGGAGAGGAGTAGAGTAGAGTTGGCTAAAAATAAGCTAATTTTATGCTAAATCTACTCTAGTCTACTCTCCCTTTCTCTCCTTCAATCCAAACGGACCATTAAGGATTTAGTTGTTCTTTAGTTTAGGATTACTTTATGTAGATTTGCTACTTTCTTGAACTTTCTTGGGCTTCTGTTGGTGCCAAGTATAAAATGCTTGTCTTTATTCTTTTGCGCTGTAGTTAGCTAGCTTATTGATAAATAATGGTAAAAATCTCTTCTTTCTTGATCAAGACATATCTTTCACAGTTGCCTTCAACTTGAACTATCTTGCTTCTTTTATTTGAAGTTTTGCTGTGTAGTATTGAGTCTAACATACAGTGCCAACTTGAGCCTCAATTTTGCTTGATGACATTTCAAGACCTTCAACCTTGTTGGTCATTGTTGGCTTGATATGCATATTTTTTGGCCAGATTTCTTATAACTTAAGCATCTCGGATAATGAGGTTCTCTGACATGATTTTTGAACTCTTCAAACAATGTTCTTGATTTGTACAAGGGGATTGTTAGTTGATTAGCTTGAGATACTCATTACTGATCAGATTCTTAGCCACTTTTAAGTTTTTGGGACAATCTGTGCATCCCACTGAACCTTATCTTTGCTAAGGGAACAAAGCTATTGTAGTTTATTAATCATTGGAAGATCATAAATTAGTGAACATGCTTGATTGGACTCTACATCAATACCATACCACATACATAATGTTGTTTCTACATTCTATTAGTCATTATACTCTCAGCTGAGTTAGACCCTCCTATCTATTTTATGACATTTGGCTGAAGCAAACTATTTCAATTGAGAGTTTATCTCAATTGTAATTTTGTAAGGCTCTAAAAGGAGGAGTTTGTATTTGAAGTGTGAGTACCTTGCAGAAAGTATAGATTAGCAGCAAGTGGGAATCAGTATCACTCATTCATGCTTATGATAGGGCAATGCCAAGTTCATTAAGAACGTATAAAAGAAGCACTTCTTGTAATCTGCCGATGATGCTAACTTTAGCTAATGTCAACAGAGAATGTTTAGATTTAATGCTCATAATTGAATTGTTAAATTTTAAACATTTCAGATATTATTTCTCTTAAATACTTGGTTTGCTTTTTGGAGAATGTTTTAGTGATTTCTTTCTAATATTTAAGCACAGCCATGTAATATCACTGTTATTTACTTAATTTGAAGGTTAATACTTAAGCTGCTGAGTAACTCATTGTTGTTTTCCCCAGTTTTTGTGTATGATAGGAACCAGATGAACGTGCTAGAGGTGAACAAGACGGACTTTGAGTCATGCAATTCTGATAATTTTCTTCACAATTGGACTACTGGAGCTGGAAGGGATGTGGTTCCACTGAATGTGACGCGAAATTACTATATCATTAGTGGCAAGGGGTTCTGCTATGGTGGCATGAAGCTAGCAGTACATGTGGAAAACCTACCACCTCCTCCCACATCAACCCCATTGGATGAAAAAAGCAGCTCTCCTACTTTGACTTCAAGAGGCATGATTGTTTTGCCAATGGTTTTGGCCATTGGTGCAGTGTGGGATGCATTCCTCTGGTACTGGTAGCATTGTTGATCTTCAAAAATTCAGCATTTTAATGAGGGCATTCAATTATACTTGAGACATTCCTTAAACCAATTTGTAGAAAGGAAAGGAATCGATTTGTAATCCACCTTTTTTTTTTCTTTTCTTTGGGGGGTAATTTTAATTTATGATGTGTGTTGGTTTCCTTCATGGGATTGGATGGATTGGTAGCTGACCTGAAATTTGGGGAGGTAGTGTGAGTGAGTGAGTACATGATGTTTGAGTTTCAAATATTTTGACTGGACTGCAATCTGCAAGTGCAACACTAAGATATGATATGGTTTTATTGTTTGAGATTTTATTTATTGGAGAATTCAACTGCGTAAAATGCGGTTCTGCTTCTGACTTTTTTTTTTTCTTTTTTATAAGAAGAAAGCTTTAACCATGTGCTGCTATATGAACTTGTTATGTCACTTTCATCATGTGCTCATGTACACATATTCTACTAATGACACTCGTTAATCTTTATGAGAAAATGTGAACTGATATTGATGCTTTATATAAAATCCTTTTTATTCGTCTATAACCAAGACTTGTACTGAGCATTATTTATGAAAAAAGTCCAAACCATCTTGGTCCCATAGCACCACTTAATAAGACTAGCCACAACGCATGCGCTATGCACATGTGATGCCGATGAGACTTTTTCTTTTAGTTTAGTGAAAACGTTGGGCTTAGTGATCTTATTTTATTGTAAAATATATATATATATATATATATATATATATATCTTTATTCTTTATATTTAATTTTTATTTTGAGATTTAATTTATAAGTGGATAAAGTAATTTGAAAATCAATAGGAGAGTGATCCTATTTTTTAGGCAATGTTTTAGTGAGAGTTAGAGTTGTATTTTTACTGAATTGTCCTTTAATTTTGTCTCTACCTAAACATAGGAGTGTAGGGCATTTTTGAACCAAAAAAATGAGGAATCCAAATAGGAGAGCCCCTTAAATAGTAGAATAGATTAGACAAATTTTGTGGGTTTCACTTAGCTCAACTAGTAAAGTTTTTATACTTGAATAAGAGATCTAAGGTTCAAGAGATCTAAGGTTCAATTCTCACCTACAGGAGCAGATACCATAGGTTGAAACCCTCCCAAATGAATCTCAATGCATGCAGGGGCGGAGCTACATGTTAGGGTGGGGGGGCCAAAATTTTTGAAAATTCCTTTTTACTATATAGAAATATTTAATATTTTAATAATTAGCCCTCAAAAATGGGACTTGGTCCCCCCAAATATTTAAGTTGGTCCAATTTGTCTAGTAGTTATAGAGAACTTATTGTTTCTCAAATTCATTTTTTATGGTAAAATATGTTTTTGTATTTCTCAAAGTTTTGGATCATTTATGTTTTTGAATACTTCATCAATTCAATTGAAATGTTTTTATTCACAATAGTAGACAGTTTGGTAACTTATATTGAAAATGAAAATTGTAAGAATTTAACTATGAAAGATGGTGAAAGATTAATTTAATTCTATAAAACATTTAATTTTAAGGATTTCATTATGAAAGATACTAATTTCTATGTATGTGTATAGATGCATGTGTTTGTGTATGTGTATGAAAGTTTGTATAGACTAATAAATTAGCAACACAAATTGCCCCCCCCCCCCCCAAACAAAAATTTCTAGCTCCACCCCTGAATGCATGCATCTAATAAAAAGAAAGATACAGATAGAATATATTTTTCAAATGAATCTCAATGCATGTATCTAAAAAGAGAAAGAAAGATAGAGATAGAATATGAATTCAACTCGCTCATCCAACTAACGATCTTAGTTTTCTTTTTTTTTTCTTTTTTTGAGGAAGATTTTTTTTTTTCTTCTTTTTTTGGATAAGAGCGATCTTACTTTTCTTTAAAAGAACCTCCTTCTCTTTTTCTTGCTTTTGCATTTTTTGGTCACTAAAATTGAGCCAATCACCAATGGTCCCCTCCCTATGTTTAAGTTCATTTGAATAGAGCTATTCAAATTAAACCAGTTTTGAGGCTAATTGTAGAATTGTACATGCGGTATGATAATTGGGTCCTTCTACTCCTTTTGACGGGCTGTACCCAACAAATACTTCAAGGTGGGTTTGGGTTGGGGTGGCAGCAGATTTCTAGGACTCTCACTGTGTTAGTGAATTCTAGTCAAAGGCCAGCTCCCTTGAATCAGGCAGGATCTTGCGCATATCACCTCACCAATGTAGACGAAATAGAATCAACGTGGACCGAATAGGACCAATGTAGACCGAATAGACCGACATGGACTGAATAAGACCGAATGGGCCGAATTGGACTGAATAAAACTTTAGTAAACAGAATGGACTAAATAGGACTGAATGGACCGAATATGACCAAATTGGACTGAAGAGAACAAAATGGACCACTATTACTAATGTGGACCAAATAAGACTTTTGAATATTTATCATTTTTATTGCATTTTTAAGGCTTATATTTCTAATTTCTAATGTCTATTTTATTATTTTCTTTGTATTTTTTAACTAAAAAAAAACTAAAGAGTTTAGCCCAAATATAATAAAATTTCATACTTTTCAACCCAAATATGAAGAAAAAAAAATTGAGCCAAACTTAAAAGAAAAATTACAAAAAGAATAATAAACTTTAGCTACAAAATTGATTGTAGCCTAAGGTTATAACATTACGCATCACGTAAGGTTGTAGTTTTATACTTTTATCATTTTAATTATTTATTCTCAAGCATTGCATGGGTCTACGACTAGTAGTATAATAATATCATACTCCATACTTCTTAATGTTGTCATACTTATCTTATTATATTTCAATGCTATTTAAAAAAATTATATTTCAATGAATAAATTATAATATATATTTAATTTTTATAAACACACAATAGAATTTTAAGCGTTGGTTATGAATCTTATGATATATCAATTTGTAAGGTTTACGTGAGTTCCAGTTAACCTAACTAGTAAAGTTTCTGATGGTTATATAAAAGATCTGGAGTTTAATTCCCGCCTACATCAAAAACTAATTGGTGTCTTGGCCTAAAGATAAAGAACTACCATCAAGAGCAGACGCCATAGGTTGAAACCCTCTTTTTAAAAAAAAAATTGTAAGGTTTACCATTCAGGTGGAGGTGGAACCCAGTTACAGTTTTCTAAAGGTCCACTCTCTCTACGGTCTAGACTCTAGAGTACTCTCCTGGGCGGCTTGGTATTCCATTAAAAGACTTATTGCTTTCATACACATCTCTGCAGGTGTTTGTTTCCTTCCCCCATCCCCATGTCGCACCTCATTTCTATTTTTCCATACGCTCCAGGCAATCATCAATCGAGTTGGAATCAATACTGGGATTCATCACAACTTTCTAAAGGATGTCTGTAAACTCTCCTTGCCCTTCAATCACAAGACACAGCTTGCTATTGCTCCATGCCTTTTTGCATTCACACAATACATGCATAACAGTTTCGGGCCCAGAGCCACATGTGGGATCGTCGATGACTTTACTGTGAAAAAGGTCCATCTTCGTTGGAATAATATTTTGACACACGGTCCATAACCTTATTTGGGACTTGTACTTTCCAAATTTTCTTACATAATCTTTTCATCCCTGAAGGGTTTGAACTCTCTCCACCATTCATGCTTCCTTCTCTAGCTAATTTTCTTACTTTATGATTATGATTTTTTTTCCTTTTGGTGTGTGGCCGTTGTTACTATTTGAATCTCGGTATGGATAAAGTTTGCTCCAAACTAGTTTAAGAGAAATTCATTCAATCCATTATGTGACGATTTATAAGATTATTCATATTTGTTATTTAATGAGTCACGTAACTAAAATTACACTCTTATAATTTATTACGTGACGATTTATAAGACTACATATATTTATTATTTAATGAATCATATGACTAATTTGGCAAGTCATTAATGTTTTTTCACTGGTGGTTGTATGTAAAACTTTGAATATGTGGAGATATGTCAAAAGCTGTGTAGCTCAATTAGCATCTCTTAGTATTTTTAACGAAGATATCTAGTAGTTCAAACCCCTCCACCCCTAACTATTGAATTAAAAATAATATATATAATCCACCTAAAAATGCTACAACTTGTGCTTAAGAGCCTAAGCCCTCCTCCCCCAAAAAAACAACGGTCTATTTGGGGGCTTTTAGAGCTTATTTTGATGGGTTCTATGGACATTGATTCTCATACATTTGTTAGTCTGTATGCATCACTTATTCCAGGTTTTAAACGTGGATATAAAAAAATATGGATATAACTTGTGAAGTTATAAATGTTTTATGTACAAAGTGTACATCAACGGGTGTGACAATATTTTCGGGGTTTTATACCAAACAAACATTTTCCGCTCCATTTTTGGTGGTTTTAGAAGAAAGTCAATATAAAACGCTTGTAAAAGAGCCTCTTCAGCGGTCCTAAGCTGTTCTTGTCATGGTGGCTGAGATAGGAATGGCAGACTATCTTATGCAGTTTCCCATAAAAGAGAAAATTGATTTGCACTAAATCTGTGGGTTAGAGTTATTCACTCATCACTCTAGTGTATGAATTACTGGTAATGTTGAAGCATTACCAACTGCAAAGAATGCATTACAGATATATATATATATATTTTCATTCCGATATAATTATTAGATTTTACTGATAAAGTAAATTCTATTTAGCTGTCAACCTGACTTCGGGTTTATTTTTGAACAATGTTTCATTACAAGATTTCGTATTTGACAAGTACTACTATCTATATAGTGTTCTGGAGGTGAAGAAGATAAGTTATGAGAAGTGCAAATGAGCAAGGCTTCATTAACAACATTACAAGGGTTGGTCGGGATGTGTTACAACTCACAGAGGCAAGGCCATATTACTTACCATCCAGTGGAGGCTACTGCTATACCAATCATAGAATGAGAGCTGCTGTGTATGTTGAAACCTCACCCACTCCAGCCACAAATGGTTCTCCTTCAAATACACCTACCCATTCGATTCTTCTGTCCATTCCATTTTACATAGCTTTTGTATTTGGCCATCATGCTCAAAACAATTGAAAGGTTTCGCTTGGAAAATGAATACATGAGCTGTGCAGTGTTACATTTTCTCTGAATTGATATTCAGCATATGATGGAATATGAGAATAAATTATCTTATTTACCATTTTGGCTTGTGCACAATTAATGAGAATTAAAGGCGTACTTGACTGATCCTTATTAAGGGACTTTCTTGTGGATGTCCCTCCTGAGTATATGTTATAGGGACTCAATTTGTAACGGATCCTGGACAATAAAATTTGTAGAGAAGTGGGTTTAAGGATTTGGCGTCATCGAAGTAAACGATGACTGATATAAAGTTTATAATAAAAATTGGTGACATGAGATCCATTGGATTCTAAATGTCAGGATTTGACTAAGTGTTTATGAAGTATATTTGTCCTCGGCCCAGGCCGAGGATCTACCATTCTTCCTCCCTCTCATCGAATGATCCCCCCCCCCTTTATGTTGGGAAGTCCCTTGGTTATATAGTATTTTTACTTTTTTCTAGTCTTCGCCGTCCACTTGTCAATTATCGGAGCCTCTATGTACAGGGGGTTGTCCCATCATCTGTATTTGCAGACTTTATGTTATTTCTCAGCCGCCTTTGCAGGCTTTATAATAGTTGAAGTGACTGATACTTTAGGGTTTTCAGGTCACCTCACCATTAAAGCGGTCAGAATGTTGGTGAGATGTATCCAACGAATGAGGGATATTTCCCCTTTAGTGAAGTCGGTGTGCCGAGGACAGGTCATCCTCGGCGCGGGCCTTGGATGACCTGGGCTCTTTCCCACTGTCCTCGGCTTTTGCATTATCCTAGGCGCGGGCCGTGGGCCGCATGTAGTGGGCCAGCGTGGTTAGTGCAATAGGGCCCCACAATAGCCCCTCAAAATTCTGCTGCACGTCCCCTTGGGCGGGGAGGAGGATTTTGACTTCCTCGGCGAGTTTTCTCGGCCTGTTGGGTTCTACCTTATCGTCAGTGTTTATCGCTACTTCGGTTGTTTTTGCAGCTTTCTTTTTGCGCAAAGTGTCGCCCGAGGATGGTTAGGCTTGGGTTGTTTGTGCTATAGCGCTTAATTTCTCATGGTTTTTGTCCCTGATGGGGCTCGTTTGTTTAGCGCCTGAAAGGGGGTTGGCTTCGCCTTAGTTTTGAGCTTATGATCCATACAAGAACCCTGATTCCGTTCAGCGTTTGTATTGTCTCATAGTGACTGGTTCCCATGTAGGTTTGGGTCCGAGGACCATACAAGGCCTTGGTTTTTCTTAACATTTAGTTTTCATGATGAAATGTTCTTCCTGCTGGCCTAAGGTTTCGGACCATGGAATGTTCAAGTTTTAATCATTTGAAGTATTTGGTTTTCCCATGAGGCTTTGGTCCGAGGACCATGCAATGCCTTGGTTCTGTCCAGTACCTAGTTTTCTCATTTTATGCATCTGAAGTATCTGGTTTCCCCATGAGGCTTGGGTCCGAGGACCATGCAATGCCTTGGTTCTGTCCAGTACCTAGTTTTCTCATTTTATGCATCTGAAGTATCTGGTTTCCCCATGAGGCTTGGGTCCGAGGACCATGCAATGCCTTGGTTCTGTCCAGTACCTAGTTTTCTCATTTTATGCATCTGAAGTATCTGGTTTCCCCATGAGGCTTGGGTCCGAGGACCATGCAATGCCTTGGTTCTGTCCAGTACCTAGTTTTCTCATTTTATGCATCTGAAGTATTTGGTTTCCCCATGAGGCTTGGGTCCGAGGACCATGCAATGCCTTGGTTCTGTCCAGTACCTAGTTTTCTCATTTTATGCATCTGAAGTATCTGGTTTCCCCATGAGGCTTGGGTCCGAGGACCATGCAATGCCTTGGTTCTGTCCAGTACCTAGTTTTCTCATTTTATGCATCTGAAGTATCTGGTTTCCCCATGAGGCTTGGGTCCGAGGACCATGCAATGCCTTGGTTCTGTCCAGTACCTAGTTTTCTCATTTTATGCATCTGAAGTATCTGGTTTCCCCATGGGGCTTGGGTCCGAGGACCATGCAATGCCTTGGTTCTGTCTAGTACCTAGTTTTCTCATTTTATGCATCTGAAGTATTTGGTTTCCCCATGGGGCTTGGGTCCAAGAACCATGTAATGCCTTGGTTCTGTCCAGTACCTAGTTTTCTCATTTTATGCATCTGAAGTATCTGGTTTCCCAATGGGGCTTGAGTCCGAGGACCATGCAATGCCTTGGTTCTGTCCAGTACCTAGTTTTCTCATTTTATACATCTGAAGTATCTGGTTTCCCCATGAAGCTTGGGTCCGAGGACCATGCAATGCCTTGGTTCTGTCCAGTACCTAGTTTTCTCATTTTATGCATCTGAAGTATCTGGTTTCCCCATGGGGCTTGGGTCCGAGGACCATGCAATGCCTTGGTTCTGTCTAGTACCTAGTTTTCTCATTTTATGCATCTGAAGTATTTGGTTTCCCCATGGGGCTTGGGTCCAAGGACCATGTAATGCCTTGGTTCTGTCCAGTACCTAGTTTTCTCATTTTATGCATCTGAAGTATCTGGTTTCCCAATGGGGCTTGAGTCCGAGGACCATGCAATGCCTTGGTTCTGTCCAGTACCTAGTTTTCTCATTTTATACATCTGAAGTATCTGGTTTCCCCATGAAGCTTGGGTCCGAGGACCATGCAATGCCTTGGTTCTATCCATTACCTAGTTTTCTCATTTTATGCATCTGAAGTATCTGGTTTCCCCATGAGGCTTGGGTCCGAGGACCATGCAATGCCTTGGTTCTGTCCAGTACCTAGTTTTCTCATTTTATGCATCTGAAGTATCTGGTTTCCCCATGAGGCTTGGGTCCGAGGACCATGCAATGCCTTAGTTCTGTCCAGTACCTAGTTTTCTCATTTTATTCATCTGAAGTATCTGGTTTCCCCATGAGGCTTGGGTCCGAGGACCATGCAATGCCTTGGTTCTGTCCAGTACCTAGTTTTCTCATTTTATGCATCTGAAGTATCTGGTTTCCCCATGAGGCTTGGGTCCGAGGACCATGCAATGCCTTGGTTCTGTCCAGTACCTAGTTTTCTCATTTTTTGCATCTGAAGTATCTGGTTTCCCCATGAGGCTTGGGTCCAAGGACCATGCAATGCCTTGGTTCTGTCCAGTACCTAGTTTTCTCATTTTATGCATCTGAAGTATCTGGTTTCCCTATGAGGCTTGGGTCCGAGGACCATGCAATGCCTTGGTTCTGTCCAGTACCTAGTTTTCTCATTTTATTCATTTGAAGTATCTGGTTTCCCCATGAGGCTTGGGTCCGAGGACCATGCAATGCCTTGGTTCTGTCCAGTACCTAGTTTTCTCATTTTATTCATCTGAAGTATCTGGTTTCCCCATGAGGCTTGGGTCCGAGGACCATGCAATGCCTTGGTTCTGTCCAGTACCTAGTTTTCTCATTTTATGCATCTGAAGTATCTGGTTTCCCCATGAGGCTTGGGTCCGAGGACCACGCAATGCCTTGGTTCTGTCCAGTACCTAGTTTTCTCATTTTATGCATCTGAAGTATCTGGTTTCCCCATGAGGCTTGGGTCCGAGGACCATGCAATATTTTATTCATCTGAAATATTTGGTTTCCCCATGAGGCTTGGGTCCAAGGACCATGCAATACCTTGGTTCTGTCCAGTACCTAGTTTTCTCATTTTATGCATCTGAAGTATCTGGTTTCCCCATGAGGCTTGGGTCCGAGGACCATGCAATATTTTATTCATCTGAAATATTTGGTTTCCCCATGAGGCTTGGGTCCAAGGACCATGCAATACCTTGGTTCTGTCCAGTACCTAGTTTTCTCATTTTATGCATCTGAAGTATCTGGTTTCCCCATGAGGCTTGGGTCCGAGGACCATGCAATGCCTTGGTTCTGTCCAGTACCTAGTTTTCTCATTTTATGCATCTGAAGTATCTGGTTTCCCCATGAGGCTTGGGTCCGAGGACCATGCAATGCCTTGGTTCTGTCCAGTACCTAGTTTTCTCATTTTATGCATCTGAAGTATCTGGTTTCCCCATGAGGCTTGGGTCCGAAGACCATGCAATGCCTTGGTTCTGTCCAGTACCTAGTTTTCTCATTTTATGCATCTGAAGTATCTGGTTTCCCCATGAGGCTTGGGTCCGAGGACCATGCAATGCCTTGGTTCTGTCCAGTACCTAGTTTTCTCATTTTATGCATCTGAAGTATCTGGTTTCCCCATGAGGCTTGGGTCCGAGGACCATGCAATGCCTTGGTTCTGTCCAGTACCTAGTTTTCTCATTTTATTCATCTGAAGTATCTAGTTTCCCCATGAGGCTTGGGTCCGAGGACCATGCAATGCCTTGGTTCTATCCAGTACCTAGTTTTCTCATTTTATCATTTATTTTACCTATTTATCCATAGCCGTTTTTATTCTTACCGCGTTTTACAATAAGCATTAAATAATTACACTTTTCAAGCAGAATAATAATAATAATAAATGCTGGAGTTGGTGGGGGATAAGACCTTGCCGTGTTTTGCCTCTTCGTTTGATGAGACCCTTCTGATTACGAGGCGTCTCCTAGGTTGTCCGGGTAACGTGTTCTGACGTTTCGGTGTCTTCTCGTTTAATGAGGCGCCTCCTCATTAATGCTAGCCATGGATTTACGAGGATCTAACGGTTGATAGGCCCCTTGGAACTTGGGGCGGAATTATTACCTCCGGAAATCTCTCCCGGGGATTTATTGTGGATTGGCCCTCATCAATATTCCGCCCTCTATATAAGGCGTTTCCAGGGCAACCTTCTCCTTCATACTTAACAAACATCCTTCTCAAATTTCTCCCCAAAAAGGCTCTGCCAAACATAGCCGCTTGAGCCCCTTCGAATGAGTTGGCCCTTGGAAAGGGTGATCTTGGGGATGCACAGCCCCTATCAGGAGCCGAGGATGGCACTCCGACCCTGGACGTCACATTGGGGTTGGAGTAGGGGAAACCCAAAGGTTCTCCTTCTTTTCAACCTAACCAGAGGAGGAACCCTCCTCGCCGTTTGGAGGAGGATCCAGGAAGAACGTAACCACCTTCCCTTGGGTATGGGTCATTGACCCTCCAAGCCGACTGCATTGGGGGTGGGAGGGAAATCAGGCGGAACCCAGAAGTGGAGCCGTCCTGTGCCGCGACCTCTTCCACCTCCTATGTAACTCTTCTTCCCTCTTTTCTCTTTTTCCTCTTTTTCTTTTGCTCCTCAACGAGCCTTCCTCTTTTTCTTTTCCTCTTCTCTTGCTTCTCATCCAGCCTTCTTTCTCTTCTTTCCTCCTCTCGTCCTTCACTTCTTTTCTAATATTTGTTCTTCATCTCTTCTTTCACTTCTTTTCGATCTTCTGTTCTTCAGCCAAATTTGCTTTCTACCTTTTGTTCCTCTGCCGGCTTTGTCAAGCGTCTGCCTTTGTAGTTAGCTTTAGAACAAGTCCCACGGGCTTCACTTGTAAAAGATGTAATTTTTCTTTATATATGAATAAAAGAAGTAGACTTGTTTTGCTTCTTTCTATTTTTCGCATATTTTTGTTCTTGTGATTGTTGACTTCTGAATGATTGTTGCTGTAGTAGATTGTATTGTTTCGGTAAATTGTTTCTGAAAAAGTTGCCCTTAATTTCTTTACACCGATCACCGTACTTGCCAGCGCACAAATTCTGCCCCACGGTGGGCGCCAATTGTAGGGACTCAATTTGTAACGGACCCTGGACAATAAAATTTGTAGAGAAGTGGGTTTAAGGATTTGGCGTCACCGAAGTAAACGATGACTGATATAAAGTTTATAATAAAAATTGGTGACATGAGATCCATTGGATTCTAAATGTCAGGATTTGGCTAAGTGTTTATGAAGCATATTTGTCCTCGGCCCAGGCCGAGGATCTATCATTCTTCCTCCCTCTCATCGAATGATCCCCCCCTTTATGTTGGGAAGTCCCTTGGTTATATAGTATTTTTACTTTTTTCTAGTCTTCGCCGTCCACTTGTCAATTATCGGAGCCTCTATGTACAGGGGGTTGTCCCATCATCTGTATTTGCAGGTTTTATGTTATTTCCCAGCCGCCTTTGCAGGCTTTATAATAGTTGAAGTGACTGATATTTTAGGGTTTTCAGGTCACCTCACCATTAAAGCGGTCAGAATGTTGGTGAGATATATCCAACGAATGAGGGATATTTCTCCTTTAGTGAAGTCGGTGTGCCGAGGACAGGTCATCCTCGACGCGGGCCTTGGATGACCTGGGCTCTTTCCCACTGTCCTCGGCTTTTGCATTATCCTCGGCGCGGGCCTTGGGCCGCATGTAGTGGGCCAGCGTGGTTAGTGCAATAGGGCCCCACATATGTGACTGATCCTTATTAGCTTGTTGAAAATTCATATTGACCCAAAAATTTTAGAACTAAAACTTGGTTTTTGTCGCCTCTTCAATTGTTTTATGCTCCATATCATATAGTATTAATTGCACACACTCCAAATCGTTTTTAGGAGATTCTTCATACTGTAATTGTTGACACCTTCACCTAATGACACTTCCTGTATATGAATTCTAGAGCAAATTGCTCTACATAGTTTTATGTTGCGCTGAGTACGAAAGTTGTAAAGTCTGAGTTGTCGCCTCAATAACGAACTTTGCTGCTGAATTTTATTTTACAATCTATAAGAGTAAAACCATGGATTAGGTCTAGTTGTTGCCACAAATGTCCGTAAGTCCAGAGTACCCTCAGTCCCTTTTCAAATTCACCATGATACAGATACCCTTGACCTTCTTTCTATTCCCTCTTCATCAACATTATAGTAGCATAATTTCAGGCTCAGCTCTAGCATTTGAGAAAACTCAAAATCAAAGGAATAAAACCGAAATGGCAGTTGCTGGGGCGCTGATGTGCTCATTCAGCCGTATAATCTTTACTGCTTCGTTTTACCTCAGTGTCTGCTTCTTGCGTGTGAAAAATCTATGTATAAAAGGAACAAGTCAGTGAAATATACTGGGTTCGCAAAAAGTGTTTTGTTTGTTTTTTAATGTTTGGTTGATGTCAATGGGGCTATGAGTAAGTATTTATATAATTCCGGATTGAAATAGAGTATGCAGATTTTATTTTATTATTTTCTTTTAAAATTATATTTAGTTTTCAAAAACTTCTTTTTAGAAACCAGCCTGGCTAGCTTCTTTGAGATTATTTAAATTTTATTGCCTTGATACTCACATATGGGTCTTCTAATTACATACTAGTTCACTGAATGTTTGGTTAATGCCAATTTCTGAAATCAGATTGTTTATCCTGAAAAATGGTTCATGGGAAGAATGTGAGTCAAGACTCAAGGAAAGGAGGGTTTGGATATTGAACTTTTTTTATGCTCTGTTCTCGCATCTTATACCCTTCCCATCTTACTTAAGGTCGTTGATGTCCTTATCAATGTTTTCATGATAGTTTACTGTTAACACATTCAGGTGGTTGATTCGTCACCACCACCAACACAAGCAACATTGAGATGCTGTCACTAATACTACTTGCCATTGCAAGCAATGCCATTTGATCAAAATATAACGTTGATTCCTGAAGTCTAGTAAGTGAGCGCTTTTGGTCCCTCAGGTTTCAAGTGAGGGTCATTGGTTCTAGAAGTTTAAAAATGAGAGCTATTGATCCTTATGAGTTTTATTGAACTTTTAAACCTGGCATGGAAGGTACTTTTCCCTTCAGCAACAACAAGGAACCCTGATGCAAGAATAGCCAAGCAATGCTTGAAGATGATCCTCTTCTCAGATCGATGTGCTGTTAGCGATGAGGCAAAAAGGAAGACTGCCAGCAATATTGTGGGAGCCCTATCTGATTTTGTGGAGATAGACTCACATAATAATGTCCACTTTAGTGTCTCCACGGATGCAGACCCGGGTACTGTGTACTCTGTCACAGTGCCTGTTCAATGTGTGAAGCCTGAATATCAGGAAGAGGATGACATTGAAGCCATAACAAATATTGAGTACAAAGATACTGGAGAAAATCCCGGATCTGTTCATGTGAGGTTTGATTTTTTTTATTCCGAATGATAAGTCTCAGTAAATCTAGGTTTGGTTACTTCTTATCAACATGGAGAATTAGCTTAGTAGGTTCATGTGTATGTAAAGCAGTCTAAAGAAGAAATCTTTTAGGTGAGAGTTTAATTCAGCTATTAGTTGTTAGGAAGCACATACAAATTCACAAATGTAGATATTTGTTCTTAGGTTTGTGCTGGTAAAAACCTGCATTGCCTAGAGGATAAAAGCTTGTTGTCGCAGTTAATTGCACGTCCACATTTATTTTTTCTTTCTTCACTCACTTCTACCACTACCATATATGCATGCGTGCATGGTCTACAGACTGACAAAATGGTGAACTAGTAGACATTACCATTTATATGATATGAAGGCATTGTTGACTCAATTATCATGATTTCTCATTGGTTATGTGATAGATCTAGTTTCCAGTCTATTTGTCTCTAAGTTTTTTCTTTAAACAAAAATGATGCATCTCTAGACGTGTGGTGGGTGCGCCTTACTACTAAAAGTTTAAAACCAATATATGTTTGTAGTTATTAGTCAGAACTCAGCATAATGCAGTGAACATAATCTGACTTATGCTACATGAATTGTTACTGTTAATGATGGGTGAAACAGATAAGATTCAGATGATGAAAGATCTCCACTAAAGCAATATACAGATGTGCGTATATGCATGCTAACTACTCAGTATCTTACTGATTAGTTAAACAGGCAGACAACGACATTTTTAAAGCCATCCAGGTAAAAGACGTTTACAGGACACTGTTATATCCTTCAAATAAGATCAGAACTTAACTGATTACTCAGCCATTCTATAAGCTTCAAGTTGTATGTGCACTCAGCTTCTAAGGAAGTCCCAATTAATAATTACTAGTGGGTTTCACTTTAGAGATATATGCATCAAAGAATCATGATGATCATAATAACCAGTCATTTATAAGAAAGAATTAACTGAATTTGCAAATGAAATGTTTCTTTTAAGCCATTGCATGATCCAGAATCAATTACCTTTCCAAGAGCTTCTCTCAGAGCTTGTATCAGATACTAGGTAGTGAACTAATCAAACTTAATTAATGCAATCTCTCATAATGAAGTAGCATGTTTCCTTTCATAGGACAGTAATATGAGCATATATTATTGTAAAGTAATGGTCCATTTGGATTGAGAGAGAAGGAGGGGAGTAGAGTAGAGTTGAATAGATTTAGTACAAAATTAGCTTATTTTTAGCCAACTTTACTCTATTTCCCTCCACTCCCTCTCCTTCTCCCCTCCATCCAAACAGGCCATAAAGCTGATAAATGAGATCAAACAAATCCGATAAAAAGCATTAGGTCCTGATCTGCAGCATCATTCTGAATGAGATTTCCTAGAGAAGATGGAGAGTATATATATTAGGTAGTGAACTAATCCTACATAATTCTACTAGTACTAAATCATGTCACCTGCAGCAATTACAGTCGACAGACCTCTGCATTCTCATATCTTTACTGAGCTGCAGTCATTATTTTAGACCCAGTGCTCCCGTTCAAACTCTTGTAAATAGTGAGAGCCTGAGCCACCATGGCTGCCGGATCCCCAACCTTGCTTGGAACCAAGGTGGTGGTACTTTCCTTGGCAATCTCGCTGTACGCCTTGATATACTGCTCTGCAATTCTCAAGCTGGACGCCTCAACCCCACACTTCCCCGTAATTGCCTTCGACACCTCAAGAATCCCCTTTGCTGTGGCATTGGCGGCTGCGAGTATTGCCTCCGCCTCTCCCCTTGCCCTGTTCACCTGGTTTATCTTTGCCCCCTCTGACTCCAGTATCACCGCACTCCTCTTCCCATGTGCCACATTCGTACTCGACTCCCTTAACCTGTTACAATATTGATTAAATAATTAAATTCACAATTTTCTGACACTCATAAAGACACCAATTTTTCTGAAAAAATAAAGTCTTTAAATGAAATTTTTTTTTCGTCTTTTTAACAAATAAAAAATCTTCTGCCCTTTTAAAATGAACAAAACTTTAAGTTCGAAGAATCACAAAATTTTCTAGATAGAAAGATCTTATTAGTAATTTATGAGAGTCTAGAGTAGTAATACTAATACCCCTCAGCTTCCAGAATATTTGCGCGCTTTCTGCGCTCAGCCTCAGCTTGCAACTGCATGGCCACCTTAACCCCATTAGGAGGGGTAACATCTTTGATCTCGTAACGAAGACACTCCAAGCCCCAGTGAGTTTTCAAAGGATGGTTGTTAATAGCCCCCAATATGTTCTTATTCAACCTGTCACGCTCTTCAAAGGTCTTATCAAGCGTGATCTTCCCAAGCTCGCTGCGCATGGTGGTCTGTGCGAGCTGTGTCACAGCAAATATAGGATTTTCTATCCCATATGAGGCTAGGAAAGGTTCGATGATCTTGATGTAAAGCATGCCGTCAATGACGATGGGGACATTATCGACGGTGGTGGCGGTCTGGTCAGAGATGGGAATGGCTTGCTCTTTGAGAGAATGAGCGTAGGCAATTTTGTCAATGAGAGGGATCAAGAAGTTGAGTCCTGGGTGAAGAATCTGTATGAACTTACCGAAGCGTTCCACTACGTAGGCTTGTTTTTGAGGGACGAAGTGGATGCCCAGCAAGTTGCGTGGGGGCTTGATCTCGTGAGGGTCGCGGCGGCTAGTGCCCAAGTTGCGGACTTGTTGAGTTATTGATGGTTTCGGTTTGGAGAGGTTGATGAGTTTGAGGGGTTCGACAAGGCTCAGGGATTTGATGTTGTTGAGGGAGATTTGTTTCAAGGGATTCATGGTTTTTCTTTGATTTTGATGAGGGGTCTTTTCTCTGGTTTTGGTTTGTGCCGTCAAGTCTTTGCTTGACAAACAAGTATATTATGGATATGGTAGAGTTCTATGAAACCTCGGAGAAACTTTCTTGACTCACAAGTTTATTTTTTTTATTTTTATGCTGCATCCAATAATATATCACAATATTTTGACTATTTTTTTTCTTAATAAATAGAAATTCTACTCTAAGAGTGTGTTTGAATACCATTTATTTTGCTAAAAAATAAAAATTGAAAATACTGTAACAAAATAATTTTTAAATAGGTTAATAGTGCCATAAGACTCATTTTTAATGAAATTTTTGTTGAAAAAAAAAAGTTTATGGATCCCGTAAACAGTACACGGGACCCACTAAAAACACACCACAGCCACAAAACTCGCATCTAAAAAAAAAAAAAAAAAAAAAAAAAGAAGAAAATGCAGATGTAAGACACAGCCTTTTCATTAGTACCCAAATGGGTACTAAGAGGATATTATAGTAGAGTTCTCTAAGCTTCTTGACTCACAAGGTTTTTTTTTTTTTTTTTTTTTTTGCACCCAATAATATCTCATAACATTTTGACTATTTTTTTTTTTAAACAAGATAAAAATTCTATTATAACCCAATCTAAGTATATATGTGTGTGAAACACTTTCCTAGAGACTGGCTCTTATACTTGTAAAGTAACCATGACACCTGTACGGCACCCAACTCCCATGCCTGCTTGTTTGGGCCACTGTGTCTGGGAGCAACATTTGGGCCCTGGCCCAAATAATCCGAAGGGTCCGGCCCATAACCATACGTATCGTTAGTCCAGGTATCCCAACGAGGGCCGTGCCGAGCATTTGTCCCGTGCATTATGAAATTTGGAATGAGCGGAGGTTATGGGTTTCACTTGCTCGGCAATTCCCCGAGGATCGAAGCTGCTGTGTCGTTCATTCAGGGAAGAACCAAGTTCCAAGGCCACCATCACCAAACCACCCACTTACCTTTGATCACATTGGACCTCTCACCGCACTTACCACAATGTGATGATGACCACCCCATCATGGAGAAGCTATAAATACAAGAACAACAGAAGGAAAGGGGGTTGGAAGATTGGAAGAAAAGACAGAGAAAAGAAAGAAAAAGAGTGATAAAGTGCACAAACAGTTTCAGGACTTTGAACTACCCATAGTAGGAGAACTTCAAACCCATAATATAAATAGATTGTAAGCCGAACAGTAGTCCGGCCCACTGGCCACATCTTGGGTGCGTACAACACCAATAGTGTGCGGTGGTAACATTTTGACTACTTAAGTAGTTATTAAAACTTTCTCAAGAAAAAAATAGTTAAAAAAAATAAAATAAACATTTTCACAAAGAACAGTGTTGCAAGTACAACTATTTTACTACTTACAAACTGAATATCACCAATCATAAAGAGGCATGTTACAAATCATAAAGAGGTAATTATATTCAGTTATGAGATAATTGAAGCCACAAATTACATTAATTGTCACATTAATTTAAAAGTTTTATATAGTAAAACTTGTATTCTTTTTAGAAATCCACCATAAGTAATAATGATAAAATAAAATAAGATCATGCAGGTCCTACCACAACTTAGAGAAGAATTTTGTAAAAATATTATGGAATTCTTTTATGCTCTTTTTTTTTTTTTTTTTTTTTTTTTTGGTATAATTTCATAAACCACTTTGGATCCTAATTCTAAATAGGACATATGTTTAAGGTTTGTTTTTTTATTCCTCCTTCAGATTATTATATCTATATTCAAAAAAATTTAATTTCAAATCCAAAAAAAAAAAATAGAAAAAGCAAAACACGAAAAATGTTTTTCCAATTGTATCTTTTTTTTTCTTTTCTTTTTTTTTTGATAATCTCCAATTGTATCTTTGGTAAACATGTTTAATACCATTATTTATACTACTATTTAAGGGGTTTCTCCTGTTTAGGATCCTTAATTTTGTTACCCAAAATACCCTCAAATTTACCAGTTTGTAAATCTTAAATAATAGGATTAACCTTTTTTTTTTTTTGGATTTAGTGTCATAATTTTCTATGAATTACAATTTGGTTTAATTTTTTTTTCGATAATATTATACTATTATAATGGGCTATGAGCCTTGTTGCTCAACTAGCATCTCTTGGTATTTCTAACGAAAATGTTTAGTGTTTTCTATCTTTCCGATTGTAACTATTATATTATAACTTATGATGAAGTTGTTTCTTAAAAATAAAAAATAAAAAATCCAATGAACTTGGTAAACAAATATGTTGGCGTTATAGAAGGAAAAATATATATTGGGAATTAGTTCCTTGCAAGACTTAAAAATGATAGGATATAACAGTATTATGTCTACATAATGCATGACTTAATATATAAATCAATTAAAATATATTATTTTCTAGAAAAAATATAAAACATAATTTTTAAGGTTAGTAAAATACCTTTAAACTTAGGCTCCGTTTGGTTCCCGTAAAATATTTTCTGGAAAATACCTATTTTCCGGAAATGCTATTTTCCGGAAAAGGAAAATATTTTTAAGTGTTTGGGTGTATTATGAAAATTGTTGTGGAAAATATTTTTATGTGTTTGGTTGTATTAGGAAAATGCTATTTTCCTACCATTCAACAACAAATTCCGGCAATAAATTCCGGCAACAACAACAAAAAATTCCGGCAACAACAACAACAACAATCAAACTTAAAAAAAAAAAAAAAAAAAGGAGTCATCGACGAGATCGAGGAAGAGAGAGCGATGGTTCGAAGGCAATGGTTCGAAGGTCTGGGTCTGGGTCGTCGAAGGCAATGGTTCGATGGTCAAAGGTCAAAGCCTCGTGGGTTCGTCGGTGGGGTGCGATCTTTGGTGGGTCGGTCTTCGGTGGTGATCTGGGCTCTGGGTTCGTCGGCGAAGTCGAAGATCAGTTCGTGGCGCGAAGTCGAAGATCGTGGGTTCGCGCCGCCGGCGAAGTCGAAGATCGTGGGTTCGTGGGTTTGTTCGTTCGTGGCGCCGACAAAGTCGAAGATCGTGGACGCCGGCGATGGGCTGTGGTGGTGGATCAGAGCTCGGGTTGGTTCGTTCTCTCTCTCGCTCTCTCTCTCTCTCGCTGGTGGTTCGTTCTTTCTCTGGTTCTCTCTTTCGGAAGTGATTTGAAGGGAAATTAAAACCGTAAAATCACTTCCGGGTCAAAGGTGAAAATTCTGGTCAACTAAAGCTTATTTTCCGGAAAATGCTATTTTCACTTGCCTTCCAAACACTGGGGTTTGGGTGAAAATGATTTCCTGAAATCATTTTCACCCAAACCAAACGGAGCCTTAGCCCAAATCCAACTTGTTCCGTTCTTGCCCGACGCAAGTTTTTCCCACTCCAAATAGGGGATAGGGTGGGAATGATGTATCCAAAATCTGAACCTATCCCACCCAATTGCCTTGCTAGTTCCTAAGGACAAAATGTTGTGTTCTTAATGCTAAAAATTGTCCCCACATTTAATAAAAACAAAGTGGCAGAGTAACCGTAAGTGAGATGCATTTTGCACATGAGAATAACATGATAACCACAGCTCACCAATATGTAGCAAAAAATGAACAATCACCAACAGCAATAAATCAACATTTTTTTTTTTTTCTGATAATTGCTGAAATGCCCGAGTCAGGTAGAGTACATGAGCATGTATCATCGGAACACCACCCAAGATTGTTGCTTTGCTAGTTTGCTTTCCATGCAAGATTTATCCTTCTACTCTCTACTCTCTCTTTAATACTTTTCTTTGTCCAAATTCGCACCCATTACTGCCAACAACCAAGGATCCCTTTTCATTTCGACACTTTGTCTACATATTTCTTGCTCCCAAGAGAGAGAGACTTCAAAAGGCAAGACTTTTCAGGAGGCTCAGATCTTGTTTTTTTCCCATAAGGACCTTGAAGGTATATCTCCCAAACACATCAAAAAACAAGAACCCTCATGATCTTTTTGTTAACCTTGGTCTTTTCTCATCTAGGTGTTGCGTAATTCCTTTGTTTGTTGAACTTTCTTTTGTTTTTTTTTTTTTTAAGAATGTGAGCTTTCTTGGAAAAGTTTTTAGCTTTTGTTTGGGTTTCTTTGTCCAGTTACATTGGCTTGGTTGATAATATCATGGGCCAAGACCAAGAACAGAGGCATGTGTGCAAGCTCTGCAACAAGAGCTTTATGAATGGAAAAGTCTTGGGAGGTCACATGAGGGGTCATAGCCATAAGAACCACAATCCAACCAAAGGACAGAAAAAGGTGAGCAAGAGCAACATGGATATTGAAAATGGTATTGGTAGGCATACTAGGTATGGCCTAAGAGAAAAACCCAAGATTTCTTGGAAGTTTTCAGGCTCTAACCATAATACTTCAGGGCAAGAAATTGTCTGTAAAGTGTGTGGCAAAGGTTTTGAGTCTTTAAGAGCTCTGTTTGGTCATATGAGGCATCACTCTGGGAGAGAGAGAAGTGGAATTTACTGTGAAGAATGTGGCAAAGGGTTTGGGTCATTGAAAGCTCTCACTACCCACAGGCACAGGAAAAGTCATTCTGAAAGAGTTATGGTCTCTGATGAATCATGGACTAGTTCAAGCCGTAAGACAGAAATGGAGAATCAATCCAACAGTGAGATCCAGGGGTTGGTGCGGAGAAAGAGATCAAACAGAATGAGGTACAAGACTACTCCTATTTCTTTTGTTTCTAGTTTGAATAAATCCGTATCCTGTACTGAAATTGAGCAAGAAGTAGAAGAGGTAGCTATCTGCTTGATGATGCTGTCAAGGGGTATAGGCAATTGGGGTGGATTTAATTTGGTCACTGAGTTCTCGGATAATGATTCTGTCACTTATGAGGCTAAATCATTGGAACAAAATAAGCGAACTGTCAATGATGATGGGGGTGGAATTTTTGCTTGTGAATTCAATGAGTCTTTAAAGATGAAGAAACCAAGGGTGGAGGAGTTTGGTTCTTATGTTTCAGATTCTAAGATTGTCTCCACTGAAAATGATTTTGGGTTTGGAAGTGATGATGAAAAGATTGAACTTGAAGTTCCACTTGAAAAGTTATATAGGGATGGTGAATGTAAAATGCCTAAAATGGAGGATGTGTTTGGATTAGCATCATACAATGATAAGACGGAGAAGGATATCCATAATGAAATGAAAAACGAGCCCACTGAAGAGGATTTTACAGAAGACTATGGTTTGGATTCAGCCAATTCAGGATCCATGAATTTTGGTTTGAACAAGAAAGCCAAGCTTGCTGCTTGTGGTTCTTACTTGAGGGGAAAGTCTTGCAAGAAGATATGTACTTCTGATGATTCTGCAATCCTAAGTAAATCAAATCATTCTTGGGAGAATAGTGAATTCAAGTGCAAGACCTGCAACAAGAATTTCCACTCATACCAGGCACTTGGAGGCCACCAGTCAATACACAGAACTGAAAATTGCCCTGTATTGGAAATTTGGAACTGCAAAACGAGCAGCCAGATTAATATTGTCCCTGAAACTGAGGCTAATTTCGAGGTTGTCAATCTTGAATGTAGGGAGAACTCTGAGGAGCAGAAGATAAGTAGAGTGTCTCTGACAAGTTATGAGTTCAAGGAGAGAAAGGAGCACAAGTGCCATATCTGCTTTAAGGTTTTTGCATCAGGTCAAGCTTTGGGTGGTCACAAGAGAGCTCATTTAATCAAAAATTCTGAGGTCATATCTGAAGAGACCGTAGTAATAAAGGAAGAGATTTCTGATATCCTTAATATAGTTGGTATTGATCTCCCAATTATTCTTGAGGAAGATACTAATGTTGGTGTTGGATTTAAGTCATCGTGGGTTGAAAATGATCAGAAGCATGAGCTAATGGGGGGTCTAATTCCTAACTGAGAGAAGATATTCCCATCCATGGCCACAATTAACTTTCTAGTTATCGCTGCTGATTTGGTATGACCCACGTATAGGTGAAGCTTTCCTATGCTTTGCTGCTTATAGCTTAGATTGGAACTTTTTGTACTACCTTTATATCTCTTTTTGTTTCTGATAAATCTCCATAGTTGTTCATTCATTCTCTTTTGGAACCTTGATACTCCATAGAATTTGTCCTCCCTTTTTTTTTTGACAGTTTGGTAATATTCTTTCCTTTGCATTGCAGCTTGCTTCCACTTTATTAGTCAAAATAAAGCAGAAATATTGTCATTGATTTTTCTAAGAATAACCTGTTTTCGTTTCTCAATTTTGTTGTTTCAAATAGTTGAACAGTAGAATAGAACTGTATTTTGGTAAATGCAAGTTTTGGACTTCCTTTTTCTGTATTTAATCTATATGCATTGATTATAAAATATTGAAGTGGCTACCGTGCTAAGTGGGAAGAATGTTTATTGATTGTCAGGTTGAAGAGACAAAAGATTGGTAACCATCTAAACAAGCAGATAATGCACAAAAGATGGCATTTTAACTGAAGGTGATTGTGTAGTTACTACACATACAAATATGACAAACCATCTCACTTAACATATGTTGTACAGTTCTTTTTCCATTTATGCCAATGGAACATGAAAATTTCTATATTTTATGAGTCCAATTAATGGATATCCTTTAAGACATTTGTTAATTAATTCTTTTTGGAAAATTTTAATAAAACTTTTGTAGAAAATCTAAAAAACTGTAAAAAAAATCATATTTTCTAAATCAATGCCCTTAGGAATCCGTTAATTTTTCCCACATTTTATTGGGTTTACCACCCCTTGTCTCTCTCACTCTCTCCCCTAAATAATCTTTAGTCATAGCAGCTAGGCAGAGGAACCTTTGCCTTAAAATACTGACCAAATGAAAGGTGTAAATTCCACAAGCCTAGGGCCTAGAAAGGGCCAGGCCCAACAAGACCATGTCCCATTGGGCAAGCCAAGAGGGTCGGGTCGGAAGCTACACCCCGACCTACCAATGCGCATTTTGCCAAGTTCAAGACCAGCCAATTAGAGCACTCGTACTAGTGCTTTATATAATAGAAAAATGAATACATTTTAGCCAACAAAGCCTTAAATTCACCTATATTATCCGGTCATACAAAGTTGTGTAAAAATATATAATTTTTTTAATAATTATGTAAATTTTTATTGGCACTATTCATTTTTTTTTTTTACTAATTGGCACTATTCATTTTGCATTTAATTTTTATTCTTTCTTTACGTATCTCGAGAATAAAAATAGAGTAGATGATTGCTATTGTGTGTAAAAAAAGAGAAACAATTAAAAATTTTGATATTTTAGTAAAATATTGTATAAAATAAATAATTTGATGCAAGATATTTTAAAAAATGAGTATGTAAATTAGAAAAAGTAGATACCTATGCTAAAATAGACAAGAATTTTCACACGAATTAATGCAAATGCAGGTTCATAATTAAGACTTTTGGTCATGGGGATGTTATATAGTACAACTTTTCAGCATACATTATAGCTCTCAACTTGCCACCAGTGGTGGAAGACACTAACTCAGGTAGCCTCCTACCCATTTTTTTAGTTTAAAATTTAAAAAAAAAAAAATTGTCAATATGAAAACCAATGAAGCAAGATCCGATGGTGCGGCTACTTTTATTAATGGAATTATTCAGAATACTAAGAGCACTAAGCGCGGCAAAGAATTAAGGTCTGAGCCCACATCCACTTTGGTATAACGCCGCTCAACACCTCAAACAAACATAAATACAAAAGGTAAATAGGAAGAGGCACAATTACTAACAAATAAATAATAATAAAACATTAATAGTAAAAGTTTCCATAACAAACTACACCTCAATTCGACAGGAATCTTTTTTTTTGGGGGGGGGGGGGGGGGTGTTGTGTGGAGGGGATGGTTGGAAGCCTTCGTCTTCTGAAATGGAATCATCAAAACCAGATATGCCCATCCCAAGCTGATCCTGAAAAGGGGAAACACGATTTGTGTTTTGCAGATAAGGGTTTAGCAACCCACAAACTCAAAAGGCAAAATTCCATGAGTCTTACTTTGACACACTCATGGAGATCAACTACCTTTTGAGAAAATACTTTACATGCTTCACATCTTCCAATGTGTACAAGATCTCACAAGGAAAACCATATTAACCAGCGTCCTTAAAAGGCAGATCTTGTTTAATATCATCTGCCATCTGAAAGGCCTGGAATGATCGATGCCCCAAAGATTACTTACACTCATAAGAGGACCAAGAGAACTGGAGGAAACAAATCAGCTGTAGCTGATAGTTGGCCTTGCCATCCTTGTTGCAAGCAAGACTCTGAACATGAACCACTTTACTCGTATGAAGCAATTCAATCAAACCGCAAATTGGTAAAAATTTCCCCCACCCTGTCTGTTATTATCCAAGCTTCACCATCGCAAGGCTCATAAACATATCCCGGAATGCTTCATAAAAATATCCTGGGATGCATTAAACATCTTGACATTCGACAAGATGTATCATTGAGTGTTTCATTTCTCCACCGGACTCTCTTGCATTAGTCTCCCCATCAAGTGTACCACAGCTATCAACCCTGTCACGCTGACACTCATATGATGTGCAGGAGTCATCTTGAATATCATAATCCTCACCATTACTGCCGTGAATTTTACCACAAAGCTCTAAATCGATATCAACATGACAATCACCATAGAAAGTACTAACATGTGTTCCTGAAATATCATCTATATCTCCCCCATCATCTTCATCAGTTCCAACCCTATGAATGATGATGTTAGCACCATTGTTACAAGCATCTTTCTCCTCCTCAACCTCAATATCATCAAGGCAATCCTCTACATGATCTTCCTGATGATTTGCAGTGGCATCTTGATCAAGTGGAGACTCTACCACAGAGTCTTCATCTTCATCTGCCAGTCCAAGTTCACTTTTTTGCCACTCGTCATTGTCACTATCAATGTTTAGTGGATCAAGTCTATTCTGCTCAGCACGTTTCTGAAGCATAAAGACATTGAAATAATAGCTCACAATGTCATTCTTTGTTCGAGAAGGGAAAACTGCCAAGAGATGGTCCCAAAAGTTCTTCCCCAATGATGCAGGGTTAGAAAGAACAACCTCTTGGAAGGCTTGTTCTTCCTCTTCAGTCCATTTCTTTGAAACCTCTTCTCCCATCTCACAGAAACCCAACTCTTCAAATATTTCCTGCCCAAGATTTTCCCTTATTTTCTCTCTTGCTTCCATTACATGTTGTCTCACACATCTGACGGAACCCTCATCAAGGCACCTACAGTCACTACTGGTTCCCCTGTTTCTGTAGCAAGAATTTGCAGATGCTTCAAGGTCAGGCATTGGAATGACACGAGTACCCATCAGTATCTCCTCACTAGAATCATCAATCAGGAGGCCTCCACCTGATTTGTGTACAAGGCCAAGCAGAGGATCCGAGTTATCCAGATGGTCTGAAGAGTTCTTTAGACCCTGTAGGCCCCATTCTGGAACGAAAGCTTGATGCTCTGGTCCAACAGAAACGAGCTTTCGCGTAGGACAATCGAAAAGGGATGAATAGATCTCATCAGACTGATATAAAGATTTTTGTTGGTGTTCAGCTTCAAAAAATTCTGGAAAAAATGATAAATGAGCTGCTGCCTCTGACATAACATCAGCTCCAATGATACTTCCATTTAGCCACAAAAATTGGGAAATGCTGCCAGAAGTACCAGTTTCTAATTCCGTGGTCTCATTTGAGACTTCAGTGATTGCGTCATTTACAAGCCTTCCTTCATCTTGACATTTAATAAAACTGTCCTCACCTTCACCATCGTCATATGGGAATTAGGTCAGGTATAAAATTGAATTGGAAATCTAAAGATATGATAGCACTAGTCCTAACGCTAATGTGACTAATTTAAACACATGCAAGTGACAAGAAAATCAATGTAACAGGTTCAGAGCAAGTTAATGGTCAGTTTAAATGATTTTTAATGAATTTTTTAAACCAATCAGCCGAAAAAAGAATTCAAAGTCACATCCCTGTTGTTTGACTGAAAAGGATGTACATGGGGGGGAAAAATGCTTGCAGCGTGCTTCCATTCTAAATAAGTCAAATCAAATCTTCTGGAAGGTGAGAAGGAAAATGGTGAACAGCCCAAGTTATGTCTATAAACCTAATTTGAAATTCCATCCAATATGGCCAATCTCTGTGTCAATGTTTTGGCCAAGTCATTTTATGCAAAAAACAATAAAATAAAATAAAAATAAAAATCTTATTTATAGCAAGCCGACTAGTAGGATGACACAAGATATATCACTTTTCTTACCAAGAATCTCAAGCAATGTTATATGAAAATAGCAACACTATCCTACCTGAAGTTTGAGGCTTCTCAAGAGCATTGTTGGAAGGGACAATGTTAATAGTACAAGCAAACTGACTAGAATGTTCCAGTTGTCTTGGTTGCTTAGAAGCAACTACATAAGAATCCTCACCAACAAGGGGCCGTTTGTGTATCATTCCGCCCTGCAAGTCAGAGTTGGTTATACTTTAAAAGAGTGGATGCATAATACAAGTAGAGATCATAGACATTCTTAAGTTTAATGTGAAGCATTTTTTTTGAAAGAGGAACAAAGAAACATTTTCTTTTATTTTATAGGTAAATCATGACTACCATACCTAAATGGGATTGAACATGTGACCTCACCCTCCACCCCATACCTATTGGGGAAGTGAATGCACTTTGGTCCAACTCCAAGAACCATAGGCAAAAGAATTAACTTAAAAGACAGCAAGATCTGATATTCAATTTGGAGTAACAGATATTTTACGAAATCAAATTTCACCATCTACTTGCATCATCGTTTCTATCAACCAGCTAATCCTAATAGCCACCAACAATATTAATTAGCCCAACATAAGCTAAAATACATAATTAAAAACAGGATAATTTTTCAGATTCATGCAAGGGAACAAATGCCACTTTGTGGTTTACAATGTTTCATTCCCAGACTCTAAATATCCTTTTCCATACTTTGTAACTTGGCTAATGAGCTCTAGCTTAAATAGCATTCCAATGATAATGTGTCATATTCAAACCATAATTGCAAGAATGATTATGTATCCTACAAAATTTAAGCCTCAACTAAACTCCTTCCTATAGACTAAAAAGTTCAACTTCATAAGAGAATACATATGAAAAAAGTATCATCAACTAAAGAAAGCATAATTTTATACCTGAGCTACAGGAGCTGGTGTAACTTGCAAAATTGTTGAAAAAACAACCGACGAAACGTGAACAATGAAGCAATCTTATAGAACCCCCAAATCTTCAAAAGCCCCAAAAACCCTACTTGATCCTAGTTTAATACTGATTTACAAGGAATCGAAATATAAGAAATACAGAGTTCATACAAATAATTAAAAATGAAAAATGAAACTTTTTGAGAAATCCAAAGAAATGCTCAACTTTTCACAAGAAGAATTTTGGATCTTCAGCAACTGAGATTTATAGATCGAACAAAACCTAATGATGAAATCAAAAAATTTAGCCGTAATTGTGAAAAATCCCAAACCCTAGAGTCAAAATTAGGGCACGGCGAGGTGTAAAACTGGGATCAATCCGTAGATAAAAGAGCGAATCGAACACAGAAAGACTCGATTTTAAGATTCGGGGATCCGACGGAATAACAAAGATTTCGGATCGAAAATTTGGAACCAAAAAAAAAAAAAAGTATGAGAGCTCATGGTCGGGACAAATTTATTGTTGAGTTCGGTGATCCGACAATGTTCTGAAATTGAGAACATGAATTTACAAAAACAAACAAGAATCTTTTCACAATTACAGGATTTAGACACTTTGGGATACTGGGTACGCAGGGATAGAGCAGGAAAAGTAGTAATTTTCTGCCACGTGGAACAAAGTTGAGAGTCTTTTTGGCGCCTGCATGTTATTTTTAGCTTTGCAAACGCCAAACGGCCGTTGTTGGTTTGTCAATTGAAAATGGTTTATTTCATTTTCACTCGAGGGTGAAAACAATTTATTTTTATTTTTATTTTTTTTACAAATTTTATTACCATTTTCTTTTCTTTTTTCTTTTTTTTTTAGAAAATTCAGACTCAAGGAGAAAGTTTTATTTCGTAATAACTCAAAAGGGTACAAAAGTGTCGAGTTACTAGAAGAGTTATATCATCAAGAGAGGATTCAATCCAAACTTGTAGCTCATTGTCATAAACAAATTTCTTGGTAAGAAAATGGGCTATGCATTTTACATGAGAAACATTGCAACATTGAAATTCATCAGCTACAATCAAAATGTCATTAATCACATGACCATATTCAGGATTTGCTTTGTCACCAGCTAGAGTAGCCTTGATAATAACCTCAGCATCACCCTCAACAGAAACTTTAAAAATGTTTAATTCCTTTGCAAAAAACAGAGCCCTACTACATGCCAATGCTTCAACCACCGCTGAAGAAGATGGGAGCTAGATTCTTGCTGTCATGGCTCCAATAACTCTCCCTGTATGATCATGCACAATAGCACCCAGGCAGCCCAGCAATACATACCTTATTAAATGTGGCCCCCATCAAAGTTAACTTTATATAGGGGATATATAGGAGGGATCCAACGAACAGCTCTTTCACTAGTCAGAGATCACTGAATATTCCTACCTTGCACCTGCTGAAAGTCACGAAGGTAAGCCATTGCTCTCTTTCGAACCTGTAGTATATAAGAAAAACAGAGACTAGGGAGATATAACGAGAGAGAGAGAGAGTAAAAACTAGAGAGAAACAAGGATGAAATTTCTGTAAATGAATTGATTAATTAAATTCTCAATGTACAGTGCATATATATATTACAGATCAAAGACCTGAAAATTCTAACTACTCAATCTGTAACTAACTCCAACTAACTCCGTAATATACGGATTCTTAACAAACTAACCAACCAACTCTACTATTACACGTGTCCATATACATAAAACTGGTAACTAACATCAAGCTAAACTACATGTCGTATCTGGAACTCAAATAACTCAAACACTTCAGACTACAAGTCGTAGCTGGAACTTCAGTTCTTCTCATCAACATTGCTTCAGTCCTTCTCATCAACATTTGCATCTGGCTTCTTCTTCTTATTCTTATCAATACCTTTATCTGAATCTTGACATTCCCCCTCAAGATGAGAAGCTGAACTATGTATGTTCACTAAACTCATCTTGCTTAACAAATATCTCAATTGTTGACTGCTAAGGGCCTTTGTAAGCAAATCAGCTAATTGAGAATGAGAAGGAGTAAAGAACAACCTAATGATATTGTCCTGTACTTTGTCCCTTACTACATGGCAGTCTACTTCTATATGTTTAGTTCTTTCATGAAATACCGGATTTTCCCCAATATAAATTGCAGCTTGATTATCACAAAATAATAGAGCAGGCTGAGGATGATGAATCTCCAAATCCTTCAACAATGCTAAAAGCCAAGTCATTTCACAAACCGTAACAGCCATTGCCCTATATTCTGCTTCAGCAGAAGACCTGGACACTATGGACTGTTTCTTGGACTTCCATGATATAAGAGAATCACCCAAAAAGATGCAATATCCTGTGGTTGATCTTCTGGTATCAATGCAAGAGGCCCAATCCGCATCTGTGAAGGCCTTCAAATGAAAATCTGATGCAGCTGCTAAGAAAACACCTTGACCAGGACAACTTTTGATGTATTGTAGCACTTTATATGCAGCATCTAAGTGAGGTTTTCTGGGCTTTGACATGAATTGACTTAGTTTATGAACAGGATATGCAATATCTGGTCTGGTGATAGTTAGATAAAGCAATCTGCCTACTAATCTTCTGTATACTCCTGGATCAGCTAGTAATTTTCCTTGGAACTTGCTTAGCTTCAAATTCTGTTCCATTGGCACCTTGCTAGGCTTACATGCTAACATTCCAGCATCCTTCAACACTTCCATAGCATATTTTCTTTGACACAAAGTGATACCCTTGGCTGATCTAGCTATTTCCAGTCCAAGAAAATACTTCAAGCCTCCAAGATCCTTAAGTTTGAAATGCTGATTTAGAGAAGTTTTAAGCTCCTCAACTGCTTGAACATTATTGCTAGCTATGAGGATATCATCAACATAAACTAACAAAGCTATAAAGGAATCATTGAACTTCTTTGTGAACAAAGAGTAGTCAGCTTTGGATTGTGTGAATCCATGATGCTTAATGACAGAACAAAACTTTGCATTCCACTGCCTTGAAGCTTGTTTGAGCCCATACAAAGACTTGTTCAATTTGCAAACAACATGCCTCCCTTTGCTGTGAAAACCTTGAGGTAGTTGCATGTATACCTCTTCATGAAGATCACCATTCAAGAAGGCATTATTTACATCTAATTGTACCAAATGCCAACCTTTCACAGCAGATATGGCTAGAAGAGTCTTCACAGTGTTCAGCTTTGCAACAGGTGAGAAAGTGTCAGTGAAATCCAGCCCCTCTTGTTGAGTGAATCCCTTAGCAACTAACCTTGCTTTATACCTTTCCACAGAGCCATCAGCTTTGTATTTGATCCTATAAACCCATTTACAGCCAATGGCCTTTTTATTTGAAGGCAAAGGTGTAAGGGTCCAGGTGTTATTTGAGACTAATGCATCAATTTCAGTATTCATGGCTTCTTGCCATTTAGGATCCTTAACAGCCTCATGATAAAACCTTGGTTCAGGAATAGAGGAAATGGCAGAACAAAACATGGCATAGGAAGAAGAAAGGAGGGAAGTATCAACATAATCAGAGAGAGGATACCTGGGAGTAGAACCTGACTTGCTGATTGAATTGGATTGGGGAAGTTCAGTAGAAATGATGCTGCTGCATTTGTAATCCTGCAAGTAGGAAGGAGGTTTGGTAGTCCTAGATGATCTTCGAAGGGGAGGGGCTATACTTGGTTGAACTATGTCTGGTTCTTGAGGAAAAACTAAAGAATCAGATGCTATAGAACCTGGTAAAATAACATCAGAAGGACCAGAAGCTGGAATAATAGAATCTGGTGTGATTGAATCTGATGAAACAGAAATAATAGGATCTAAAACTGAATCAGGGTTATTTGGAGGATGAAAGTTTGAGTTAGGAATATGTGAAGAAGGTGTAAGGGGTTCTGAAAACATAGGATCATGAGGAATTGCTACATTAGGACATATATGAGGAAGTGAAATAGAAGTATGTGGAGAGTAGACTTGAGAGATGAAAGGGAAAATAGTTTCATGAAAAGAAACATCCCTTGAAATGAAAATCTGTTTGGTAAGCAAGTTGAGCAACTTGTATCCCTTAACACCAAAAGGGTATCCAAGAAAGACACAAGGAATAGATCTAGGGGAGAACTTAGACCTATTGTGAGCCAATGTGGAAGCAAAACAAAGGCTGCCAAACACTTTTAAATGGTGATAAGAAGGAACCATGCCATAAAGCTTTTCAAAAGGGGTTTTATGATTCAAAACAACACTAGGCAGCCTATTGATTATATAAACTGCTGTTAAAACACAGTCTCCCCAATAGCAAAGTGGTATGTTTGATTGAAATTTCAATGCTCTTGCAATGTTTAAGATATGTTGGTGCTTTCTTTCCACTATTGAGTTTTGTTGTGGAGTTGCAACACAAGAATGTTGATGAACAATCCCATGTTGAGCATAAAATTCTTTGAGAAAAAATTCTTGAGCATTGTCAGTTCTAAACACTTTGATATTAGTTTGAAATTGAGTTTGTATCATTTTATAAAATGAAATCAATAAGGGCCTAGTTTCTGATTTTGATCTCATAAGGTAAACCCATGTTGATCTTGTGGCATCATCTACAATTGTGAGAAAGTATTTAAAACCATCATGAGAAACTTTGGCAAAGGGTCCCCAAACATCACAGTGAATCAAGTCAAAGGCATGAACAGATAAGTGATTAGAATTAGGAAAGGGCAATCGTTTATGCTTAGCAATAGGACACACAACACAGTCTTTATTTGAATGAAAGGAAGAGAGATCAGAAATACAATGCTGAAGCTTTTCATCAGAAGCATGTCCTAGTCTAAGATGCCACAAATAAGGCTTGGTTACAGTAGGAACATGAAAAGCAGAATTAACAAAGGACTTCAGAACTGAATCTAGAATGGTAGAAGCTTCTGAAATGGATTTGTAATGGTTTGAAGCTTGCAGCAGATACAAATTATTGTGAAGCTTACCCAATCCAATCATTTTCCAGCAGGTAAGGTCCTGTATGCAGCAATAGTTGGACAGAAATACCAAACAACATGACAATGATTTGGTTAATTTGCTAACTGAGATCAGATTGAAAGAAAATGCAGGAACACAAATGACATCTTCAAGAAGTAAAGATGCAGTAACTTGAACTGTGCCTATGTGTGTGGCAAGGACTTTTTCACCATTTGGTAAATGTACAAAGGAAGATATGGAACTAGTAATTTTAGTAAACAGTGAGATTGAATGAATAATGTGATCAGTAGCCCCTGTATCAAGAACCCAGGTTTCTTCATGATAAGCTGTTTTATTTGAAGGATTTTCATTAAAGATAGAATTCTTCAAATTAAGGCAAGTAGGATCCTGGAAAGAAGCACAAGAAATACCTGATAATGCTGAGTTGGCTGAGTGAATAGCATCAGGACTAGCAGAAGATGATGCATGAGAACTCAACAGGGATAGCAACTGCTGACATTGCTCTGAAGTGAAAGGAAAAGACCCTGAATGTAAAGCAGCCTCGCATTGACCAGAATCACCATCAATACTCACTTGATTTGCCATGGAGACTTTGCTCTTCTGCTTATATCCTGGTGGGAAGCCAATTAGCTTGTAGCATTTCTCCATGAAATGACCTGGTTTGCCACAGTGACTGCATATCGGCCTACCTTTTCCCTTTGTGTTCTTCCCAATTTGATTGAATGCCTGAGTTTTGACTGCAAGAGCAGTAGAATCAACTGAATATCCTCCATTGAAACCTAAAGCCTTCTGTCTTTCTTCTTGTATTACCAAAGAAAAAGCCTTGTCAATAGAGGGACTTGGTTCCATCATTAAAATCTGAGTACGAACTTGTGAGTAAACCTCATTCAAACCATTGAGAAATTGCATCAAAGAATCTTGATGATGAAACAGTGTAATTTTGTCATTCACTCCGCAGGCACATTTTCCACATGAACAACATGGTAAAGGCCTGAGATTGAGCAATTGGTCCCAAGAAGTTTGGATATCAGTGAAGAAAGTAGTCACTGTTGCATCTCCTTGCATGATTGTTGAAATCTGCTTTTGAAGCTGCGAAATCCGTGGACCATTTGCTTGCAAGAAACGATTCTTCAGTGAATTCCAGACCTCCATTGCAGTATTTCTATAGATCACACTGCCAGATATGTGAGGTGAAACTGAATTCAATATCCATGAAGAAATCATAGAATTGTTCTTCGACCAAGCAATCTTTTCAAGAGGAGTGATGGCCATGGAAGCTGTTACAGATCCATCCACAAATCCTAGTTTACTCTTTGCATCTAATGCCATACGCATGGCCCTAGCCCAATTTGGATAATTGTTCTCTGTCAAGGGCTGAGTGACAAGAATTGCACCTGGTGATTCTCCATGGTGCAGGAAAAATGGACTCCTTGGATCCTCCATTGGAGAAAGCTCACAATGAGCAACATTTGGAGAAGAAGATTGATTTTGATCAGCCATTGATGGAGAAACAAAGCTCTGATACCATATAAGAAAAACAGAGACTAGGGAGATATAACGAGAGAGAGAGAGAGTAAAAACTAGAGAGAAACAAGGATGAAATTTCTGTAAATGAATTGATTAATTAAATTCTCAATGTACAGTGCATATATATATTACAGATCAAAGACCTGAAAATTCTAACTACTCAATCTGTAACTAACTCCAACTAACTCCGTAATATACGGATTCTTAACAAACTAACCAACCAACTCTACTATTACACGTGTCCATATACATAAAACTGGTAACTAACATCAAGCTAAACTACATGTCGTATCTGGAACTCAAATAACTCAAACACTTCAGACTACAAGTCGTAGCTGGAACTTCAGTTCTTCTCATCAACATTGCTTCAGTCCTTCTCATCAACATTTGCATCTGGCTTCTTCTTCTTATTCTTATCAATACCTTTATCTGAATCTTGACATAGTACCTCAATGGCATACTCACCCACTCGTGCTGAATTTCTTCTAGGCTAGATAAACCTGAAAATCATGGCCATGAGATTAACAACCAACCTGTCCCTCATCTTCAAGAGCATCTCCCACAGATCAGCAAACGAAAAAATACTTATACCTGAGTAATTTTGCTACCACCTCATTAGTCTCTCAAATGGGAATGAGGAAAGCACAACTCCATAGGACATGCACTATGTCTTCACTTGCAGACTTGCTACTGGAACAAAGAATTGAGCTAACAGCATTTCTTCGCCAAAGATTATAGAGAGTAGGGAGAGCATTATGTGTAGCTTGCCAAATCATGTGTTTTACTTTGTGGGGAACTTGTAAATTCCAAATGCTATTCCACATCAAGTGGTTTCGATCTGGACTTGAGCAAGAGGGTAGCAACTGTTTGTTAGCACCAGCAAGAAGTTTATAGGCATTGCGAGTTGAGAAGGTACCTTGAGCCTTGAGGTATGGGGAGCCAAACTTGATTATTTGCAATATCCTGGTAGCTCACTAAGATGCCAAGGATGATGCTTGCTTCCTGGGGTATGAATTCTTGCTTTACCAAATCAACCTTCCAAGTGTGTGTCTCAGCATTTATTACCATTTTCGAACATTAAAAACACACACACACACACACACACACACATATATATTACTATCTTCTAAACAGAATTTTCTTTTTCTCAATCAACCTTCTCACTGTCGCCCTCCATTTTCTTTGTCATGTTTATCTTATTACTACAAAACCACATAATTAAGAATAACGAATTGCATTTAAAATTGGCTCGACCTGTCTTGCTCCTACCCTGAAGAGGAGATGGAACCAGGAAGAAATACGAATACCCATGATTAGATCACACCTCACCTAGCTTCCATCATTACCCCACCCTCATTTTTCATGAGAGATTTGTCTTGTATAAAAAAAAAAGGGGTAAAATACAAAAACTACCCATAAAATTTAGGCTAAGTCAGATAGTATCAAAACTTTTCAAAAGCATTTAATTTGCTTCCTAAGCACAAACATCACTTAATATTGTTTGATAATCCCCTCACTCTTCTTGTTACCTCCTCCATCTTTGGCTACTATTTATTTATCAGCTGTTACTCAAATACTCTCTCATGCGTATAACTAGGGGATTTAAATCCTGGATGTTTTCATTAAAAATACCAAGAGATGTTAACCAATTGAGTTACAAGGCTCTTGCTCCATTATGTTTAAAATTTAATTATTTTTCTTTTTGGATTCTTTTCCGTACATGTTTAGTGTAAAATAGACAATTTGTGTATACTAGAGTTTAGAAGTTCTTAGAAACAGAAATTAGGAAGACAACGAGTTCTTGTTAATCTAATTGTGTATGTATATGTTTTGAATTTATCTAGACTAATTTATGAATACCATAGTATGGCCCCCTCAACCCAAAATTCCTGGTTCCGCCACTAATTGGAAGGAAACAAAGGATTTAAAAAAACATGAAACTTTCAAAAGGTGTCAAGTGTCGTTATTGCTTAGGGTGCAAATTGGATATTTTTCAAAAGTCTTGGTAACACTTGACATTAGCACAAATCTCAAGGGTGGTTTTGTATTTTAGAGAGAGAGAGAGAGAGAGAGAGTGTGATATGCTAGTTAAACAAATGTGAAAGGAAGTTTAATAAGATATGGTGAAATTGTATTAATGCCACAGAATTCGGGAAAAACAGCTAACAATTGTATGCATCCCACAAAAGTTGGGTGTGGACGAAAGAGGGTGCCTCTTCCATAGTTATAAACACTAGCCTCATCACACGCGCTTCGCGTGTGCGATGAGACTTTTTTTAATTTTATTTTAGTGGTCCTATTTAGTATTTTGTAGCAAAATAAAAATTTGTGTTTTTATTTAATATATATAATTTTTATTTTGAGGATCTAATTTATAAATGGATAAAGCAATTTGAAAATTAATAAGAGAATTTCCAAAATAATAATAATAATAATAACAGGAGAGTTACCCTATTTTTTAGGCAATGTTTTAATAGGAGTTAGAGTTGTATTTTTTCCAAATTGTCCTTTAGTTTTGTCTTTACTTAAACATATAGATGTAGGGGCATTTTTGAACTAAAAAAAATGAGGAATCCAAACAGGGAAAGCCCCTTAAATAATAGTATAGATGATATTGAAGGAGAGTGCTAACAATTTACAAGACTATTCATGTATATTATTTAAACAAATCACATAACTCATTAAAAAGTCACGTTAGTAAAATTATACATAAATGGTTTTTTCAATCGTCATGTCATATGTGAGAGCAAGATAGTTCCAAATCAGTTTAGAGCCGAACTTTTTCCTTCCAATATTTGTGTTGATTGTTAAAATAATGAGACAAAGAGAGAGAGAAAGAAACCCACGATCAATTAAATTTTTATAAATTTTGAATATACAAAATTATATAAATAACCGTTAAACCTTTGTCGCTCTAAAAAAACAGTTAACATTTCCCTAGAAAGAATCTCTTGATTGGACTTAAACATGATATATGTGCTATGTGTGACGTGGTGTATATACACACTTTTGCATTCCTTGTTCTTGAGATATCATTCTATTTCAAAAGAGAAAAAAGGAAAATATGGAAAGAAAAGTACTACATACTAGTTCCATAAAATCTAATATGATGCCGGCAGAAGTCGCAACAAGTAGAATACATCTACTTCAAGAAAATAACCTCGAATTCACAAGAGTTTCTCGAATGAGAAATGATATGTCCACAACATTTTTACAGCAAATCATAAGTGACAAATTGTTAGTGGTTGTTATTGTTAAAGCAAAAAAGTAATCTTAGTATTAGGTTCAAATTTGAACCAGTAACAACTAACTACCTATAATTTGTTGTAAAAATGTTGTGGACGTAGCACCTCTCTTCTCGAATTCATAAGGAAAGATAGTCTAGAATCCACACCAAAATAGAGACAAATTTTTTTTATTAAACTGAATATGAATTGTTCGGAGAAAACAAAAAATTACAGATTTAGAAACTTATTTGAAGGCTCCGTAAAACTAACATTCTGAAAATATATTCTAAAATAAATCCTAATTAATAACCATAATAAGAATCTAAATTGACCTAAAAGACACTAAAAACACCTAAAATCAAGCAAATAAAAATCGTAAAACTAAAATTCAGAAAATTAAAATTAAAAATCAAAATTAATAAATAACAAAAAATAAATAAATTGCAGATTCTATCTTATATCATAATATAAGTTTGATGTTGGAATGAAAAATCGTAATGCAATATAATAAAAGTTGGGTGGTATCATAAACGGTTCTTTTACTGCACAAAACATTGAAATTTTATGCCAGAGAGACGTAGGAAACAAAAAATTGGAAAAGTGAGATCCAGCGCCATATGCTAGTAACTTCGAGCCAAGTTCTGGTGGCTCAGATAGTTGAAACTTGAAAGAAAATCAAACTAGGTTGGTGTTGCTAAATAAATAAACTTCTCATCTGGTTCAACATGGGTTGTCGAGGTCAAGAATTTGAAGTCACCAAAGGCAAACTCTAACATCTTCTGTTATGCTAGTAGTCTCAAAAATGCATTCCCCTTCCTCATGAAAACTTAAGAGATACAAGCCTGTCAAATCCATCAGTTTCCAAAGAGAAAAGATGAACCAAAAAAATAATAAGTTTAAACTCACCCCTGATATGTATTTGAGATAAATGCTTTCAAAAACATTCTAATTATAATAGCCGATCAAACAAAATAAATGATCAATGAAGTTCAACTTTGAATACAATGTAAGGCAAAACATAGAGGCTCTTACTTTCACCAGAATTATACAAATACTCTTACCGCCGTGCGAAAGTAAGAAACAGTGGAAATCATTAAAAAATTGTAAAGAATCAAACTGATTGTCTCCAACTATAATTCCTTTGCTCCCGGCATAAGCCACTCCAATGCATTTCTTCTATGCCACAGCGGGCATGTCTTTTAGCCATGGATCCAGGGGCTTACCAATTGAGTACACAATAAAACCAATCTCACGCAGCTTTTCCACATCAACGACGTTCCTGCCATCAAATACAAAAGCTGGTTTCTGCATGTTATCATATATCCTCTTGTAATCAAGTGTCTTGAACTCATCCCACTCGGTCAGAATGCAGATACCATGGGCATCCTTTGTTGCCTCATAAGCTTCCCAAACCACACTCACTTGCTTCACAGTGGAGGGGCTCATTGGCTGGAGGTGAATAGGATGATCCCAAGTAAACTTGTCCATTGTAAGGTCCCTCTGAATCTGGTCTTCAGTGACCTGTGGATCATATATGCTCAGCCGGGCCTTGTCTCCCAATAGCCCCTTGCACACATCAATGGCTGGGGTCTCTCTTGTGTCACCAGTATCTTTCTTGAAAGCAAATCCCAAAACAGCGATCTTCTTATTTGAAACTGTGTTAAACATGGAGGCAACAACACGGTTCACAAAGCGGTTCTTTTGGTAATCATTGATCTTGATGACTTGTTTCCAGTACTCCGCCACCTCAGGAAGGCCATTACACTCACAGATGTAAACAAGATTCAAAATATCCTTCTGGAAGCAGGATCCACCAAAACCAACACTAGCATTAAGGAACTTGGGTCCAATCCTTGAGTCCTTACCAACAGCATATGACACTTGTGTAATATTTGCCCCAGTAGCCTCGCAGAGGGCTGACATTGCATTAACAGAGGATATTCTCTGGGCCAAGAAGGCATTGGCAGCAAGCTTTGAGAGTTCTGCAGACCAGAGATTTGTGGTTAGTATACGTTCTTCAGGGACCCATTGAGCATAGACATCCTTCAATGCTTGGATGGCCTTCTGTCCTTCTGGGGTTTCCCGGCCTCCAATTAGGACTCGATCTGGTTTAAGAAGATCTTCAATTGCAGTTCCCTCAGCAAGGAATTCTGGGTTTGAGAGAATTTGGAATTGGATTCCCTTGCTGTTGTGGGTCAGAATTTTTTCAATTGCCTCAGCAGTTTTGACAGGGACCGTAGATTTCTCAACAACAATTTTGTTAGACTTTGACACGTCAGCGATCATGCGAGCTGCACTCTCCCAATAAGTCAGATCTGCAGCCTTGCCTGCCCCAAGACCCCGAGTTTTGGTTGGGGTGTTGACAGAGACAAAAACTATATCAGCCTCTGAGACATGTTTCTCCACATCGGTGCTGAAGAATAGGTTCTTGCCTCGGCATTGCTTCACAACACCATCAAGTCCTGGCTCATAGATGGGGAGCTGGTCGCTGTTCCAGGCTGTGATCCGAGATACGGAGATATCCACAACAGCCACTTCGATGGATGGGCACTTGAGTGCAATAATAGCCATTGTTGGGCCCCCAACATATCCAGCACCAATGCAACAGACCTTCACCATTTTCCTTTTCGACTTTAACCCCTGAACAAGATTAGGTTCATGAATATCAGAAACAGGAAAACTCATATCCAGATGACCCAATTGCAATCAACCTACTGGACAAAACAGTACAGCTAAGAAATATTTTTTTAGAATTCACCCACCACTAGAGGATAAGATCACACCCCCATGTTCACCAAAGACTGAAATATGAAAGGAATGGAGGAAAATGCCATATCTTTTGTTCAAAACTGGTTCCAAGCCTGGTAAAAAAAAAGTTGGAGGGTTGCGGTGGATTGGTGGCCAGAGGAAAATTTAGCCACCCTATTATTGTTATGAATTTTGGTTTTCCAAACATGTGATTTTTATATGATCTCATAACAAGATTGATAGAGAGGAAAGGGGACACTGTGATTAAAATAAATAAAACCTTTGCAGACACAGAATTTGCTAGAATCTTAACGCTGAAAACTGGATTTTCGGGTTGACTGAAGCAAAGAGAATAAACAGCTCATGACAGTGAAATAACGTGTTCTAACTTGACCAACAATGCAGGAATATAATAATGATGAAAGGCAAGCCAAATCAGATCTGACCCAAATACAGGATCAACATCAATTTGCTGCTTAGAAATAGAATAGAAATGCAGGTGACGGATCGAGACCATTAAGATAACAACTTAACAACATTGAATTAATAGTTACAAAATTGCACCAGATCCATAACCAATTAGCTCGATTTATATACTCAATGTTAAGTATCAATCAGAAAACAATCCTGAGAAATCTTAAATTCAAATACGGAAAGCGAAAATGGCAATAGATCTGATGAGCGCAGAAATGAAAGATAAGACCCATTTCAGATCACAAACAAAAAACATACATAAACGTGTTTTTAGGGGAGGGGGGTTTTGAAAAATCAAGGTAATGTTTTTAGAATTGGAATCAGAAATTTGAAATAGAGAGTCGAGATATACTTACCTTCTGAAGTAGTAGTAGTTTTCTCAAAGCCCAGTGGATTTTTTATTATTATTTTGTGAATGAGGAAGAGCGGGGTGGGAGGGAGCTCTTTATATACGCAAGCAACCCATGTCCGAATCTCCCGAAAAGGACAGGCCAGCCCCCAACCAAGGACCCACTACAGCTTGCTGTTAGTGTGGGCTCCCAACACGTTTTCTTTCGTATATATGAATCATACAATTAATTTCCACTAGGCATCAATTAATTTTGTGTAATAAGCGGGTCCAAGTCTAATAACAACAGATTTTTTTTTTATTTTAAGAAGACATAATAACTAACTTATTTCTTAATAAAGTCTAAGCCGGTACTTTTTATCGTCAAAATTCTTGTAGTTAGCACTTGGAGCATTCACGTCTGTTTTTTTACAAAATATTTAATTTTATTATTTCAAAAGTTATTTTATTTATTATACCATATTATTTTATAATACATCCAACATCTTAACTTTTATTTTATCATACAACATATTAAAATAATATATCTACATAATAAAATAATATAACCCAAAACCCAATAAAGCCCAAAGTCAGTGAAAGAGGGAGACAAAATGATAAGAAAGAGGCTGAACGAATAAAACAGAATAAAAAAATAAATACAAGCTACTACAGTAAGTTGCATATATAAGAGCATATTGTAGCAATATTGTTAATTGTTTAGGATATGAAGACCAGATAAATCATCATTTTAGTATTTGTGGATGGTAAAATACCATTTTGAGGCGACCTAAAAAACACCCACATCAATGGGTATAAAAATGTGCATTTATGCACCATTGCTACAGTAACCATGCATATATGCACGGTTACTGTAGCATGTGTATTTAATATTTTACATTTTTTTTCTCTCTCCTTCACCTCACTCTCTCAGCTTCTCACTCTCACCTCTCTCTCGTTTTATCTCTCCCTTAGTCCACCGATCAGTCTAGCCTCACCTCAATCCACCGATCTGTTCACCGATCACTAGTATCCCACCTACGGTGATCATCGTAAAAGCTCAGAACTTTCTAGACCCACAACGCATGAGAGTTAGAAAGCACAACGCACGACACACAGAGGAGGCTTGTTGAGATCAACAGGCAAACCACGAAGCACGAGGCCCAGAAACGACGCCGTGGCGAAGCTCTCAGGGACATGATGTGTGGGTTTGGTAGAAGCGACAGTAACTGGGTATTGATCCATGGTTATTGATCAGGGTTATTGATCAGGTTGATGGTGGGTTTTGATGGGTATTGATCCATGGGTAATGATCGAGTTGATGGTAGCTGGGATTTTGATTGGTGGGTTGATCGGAGGTATGATCGGCTTTGCATAGGAAACCCAACTTACAAAAGGTTTAGAATATTTTATTTGAATAAATGTGTATAATAGACAAACTGATGCAGATGTTTTGTAAAAATAGGAGTGTAAAATAGAAAAAGTAAGTTTTAGATGTGCAAATATACAAAATTTTTGCATCTATTAATGCGGATGCTCTTAGCAACTAGGTTGGATTAGCTATATATATATATATATATATATATATTTCGAACTATCTAAAAATATACTCCATATCACTTCTTTATTAGGAAAAAAAAAAAAAAAAAAAAAAAAAAAAAAAAAAAAAAAAAAGAGTAGAGGATTAGAAATGTGAAATCAAAACGAAATTACAGAAGTGCCCATGCGCCATGGAAAAGTCAAGCAGCAACTACTTGGCAATTGGCATTAGCATTGTGATTCTCCGATTCTACGCGTTTGCTCTGCCAAGCAATGCTCTGTAAAGCCATTATTCGTGAGCTTCCAGGATGGTCTCCCAAAAGTATATGTTAATTACTTCTTTGAGAGATTAGACATACTCACTGGTGGACTTAATACTACTTTACACATGTTTGATTCTTAAAAAAAAAAATTAAAATTTTAATATGTTTGATATTATTATAAGTTAAATAATTATACATTTTCTCAGTTTAATTAGACATTATTGTGCTAAGATTTTTTTTTATAGAGAATTTTAACCTATAATGTTTGCTATTGGTGAAGTTTTTTATTTCACAACAAAATACTCTACTAGTTGTGCTAACTGAAAACTACTTGTTCTAAGATTCTTGTAAGCTCTTTGTGGTATTCTAATTCTAAGCCTAGGATTATGAAATTCTTATTTTGCACAATCTTGAATTATTATTATTTATTTGGTAGTGGTCAAGAAGTGAGGTATGACTGGTGATGAACTAGAAAATTATGGTCGTCATTATACGCAAAGCATCATTCACCCAGTGAAGATGCTACACATTTATTACGCACATTGATGACAAAACGTAATGGACAGAGCAATGGTCAGAGAATGAGCTATGATCTCCAGACAAAGATTCTATAACACATTAGCTATTGAGCATAAATGCAGCACATCATTGCCCATTAATGGGGGCACATAACTATAAAAGAGAAGACAACAAAAGTAAAATGTACACACAAATACTCTACGGAATCACTCTCAACTCATTTTTCTCTCTAGAATCTTTCTCCCTTACTGACTTAAGTATTGGAGGCGATTTGGCTGATGCCACACCAGCGTGTTACTCTTCCCCTCAATTCATTTTGCAGGATTCTCATCTACAGAGACGACCTCATTCACAGCATCGTCCATCCGCTACGACGAGGAGCTCAACTGTTGATTTTTTGCATCATCAGTTTGGCGCCGTCTGTGGGAATGCTAATCATTCAAGCCATCTTTCCCAGTGACAAAAGAGTCCCTCGAAGTATGAGATGGAAGCAGAAACTAGACCTCAGCTAGATGCTATGCAACAACAACAAATCCAAACCCTCTTGGCTAATGTGGAAGAGCTAACTCACTAGAATGAAGAGCTACAAAAGATGATGGAGTCTCAAAACGCAGAACATCGGCAGACAAGTGAAAACCAAAATGAAAAAGAATCAAACTCTCAAGCCAACAGACGAGAGAGAACTTCAGGAGAAGATTCCACTAGGGTGGAGAATGAGCTTCGCAACATGAGGAAAGAGATGGAAGTACTAAAAAGTGCCATGAAGGACAAAGGCAGAGAGAATTTGGATGGGATGATTCAAAGGACGAACTCACCATTCACTAATGAAGTGCTGATTCATCCTGTCCTACTAAAATTCCATCTCCCACAGTTGGAGTCATATGACGGATCCAAGGATCCCTTGGATCACACCGAATCATTCAAGACGCTGATGCTACTACAGATGACCCCAGACGAGGTGATGTATAGGGTATTCCCAACAACATTGAAGGGAGCAGCCAGGGTATGGTTTAGCAAGATACCCCCAGGAACTATTGCAGATTTTGAACAACTCAGCAAGGGTTTTGTTTGTCATTTCATTAGGGGGCAAAGACATAAAAAGCCAATTAGCCATCTTTTCAATATTCAATAGGCAGAAGGAGAATCACTAAGACAGTACGTCACTCGATTCAACAAAAAGCTACTGCAGGTAGATGAAGTTGAAGATCAAGTCATCTTAATGACCTTCCAAGCAGGGTTACTGCCAGGAGATTTCTTCTTCTCAATCACTAAAAGTCCACCAAAAATAGTAGCGGAGTTGCTCCGTAAATCTCAAAAGTACATAAATGCAGAAGATGTGGTGCTCGCAAAGGAAATGAAAGGAGAAAGTAAGAGAGACGAAGGAACAAGTAGCAATCACGACAAAAAGAAGGAGATACGAAGTGTTAGGCAGACCACAGGGAAAAAAAAGGAATTTCCAAACAGGAAACCCAGGTTCACTAACGTCACTCCTCTAGTAATGCCAATTGAGCAGATCCTTATGCAGATAAGAGACGATCCCTCCCTACAATGGCCAAAGCTAATTAGCACTCCAATGGAAAGGAAAGACAAGAATAAGTATTGTAGGTTCCACTAGGATCACAGTCATCGCACTGATGAGTGTAGACATTTGAATGATCAAGTGGAAACTTTAATTCGACAAAAAAAGTTACAGAAGTACGTCAAAAAGACGGAGCCCCATAGATGCCAAAGGAAGGTCGACTAGGATAGAACTCCGGAGGTAAGCGATAGCAAACCCCCTGCAGGAGAAATAAAGACAATCTCAGGAGGACTAACGGCAGGCGGAACGCTGAAGTCCCTAAAAAAAGCACAGGGGAGAGAAATAAACAGTGTCCATTCGCGGCTCCCTCCAATGAAGATGCCAAAGAATGACAAGCCCAATATTGTCTTCTCAAAGAGAGACAGTCGCGGTGTCAGGCAACCCCATGAAGATCCACTAGTAATTATGCTCAGAGTAGAAGAATTCAACATTCATCGGGTGCTCATTAACAACGAAAGCTCAGCAAATATCATCTACTTGCCTACGTTTCAGCAAATGAAGTTGGACAAGAAAAGGATCAAGCCTTTCACCTCGCCTCTAGTAAGCTTCACAGGGGATAGAATCGTCCCTAGGGGCATCGTCACTCTAACTGTGATCGCAAGAACTTACCCAACACAGGTCAACAAGGAAATTGATTATCTAATAATTGATTGCACTTCAACATACAACATCATCTTGGAAAGACCTATACTCAACAGACTAAGAGCAGTGACGTCAACATATCACTTGAAGGTGAAATTTCCAACAGCCCATGAAGTAGGAGAAATTAGAAGAGACCAAGCTCTGACAAGATAATGCTATCAAGCTGCCCTAATATCGGGAAAGAACCACACATGGGTGATCAATGAACCAGAACCCATTCCCGAACCGTCAGAAACACCACAAGAAGTTGAGATCGTCTCAGGAGATTTGACGAAGGTATTAAAGATCGGAACAGCACTCCTAACTTCAAAAAAAGAGAAAATGATCTCCTTCTTAAGGGCAAACCAAGATGTTTTCGCCTGGAAACACGAGGACATGCCTGGGATTGATAGGAAGATCATACAGCATCGTCTCAACGTCAACCCAGAATGCAAACCTGTACAGCAGAAGCGGAGAATATTTGCACCAAAATGCAACAAAGCTGTAACTGAAGAAGTAGAAAAGGTGCTGGAAGCTAATTTCATTAGGAAAGTCTTCTATCCAAATTGGCTAGCAAACGTGGCCATGGTAAAGAAGAGCAATGGTAAGTGGAGAATGTGCGTCAATTTCACATACCTGAATAAGGCCTGCCCAAAAGATAGCTTCCCTTGCCAAGGATTAACCAGCTGGTAAACTCAACTATTGGACATAAGCTCTTGAGTTTCATGGATGCATTCTCTGGATACAACCAGATTCTTATGGACGAAGACAACCAAGAAAAAACCTCGTTCGTCACTAACTAAGGGTTATACTGCTACAAGGTTATGCCCTTTGGACTTAAGAACACAAGAGCCACCTACCAAAGATTGGTGAACTGTATGTTCTCTCACCAGATTGGAAAGAATGTGGAGGTATACGTAGATGATATACTGGTGAAAAGTAAGGACGAAGCCAACCACTTGGGCAATCTCAAAGAACCTTCAGCTTTTGCTGTTACTTCAGTAAAATTCTTGGGATTCATGGTGTCCCAACGGGGAATAGAGGAAAATCTAGAAAAAATAAAAGCAATAATCGAGGTCAAATCACCAAAAACAGTGAAGGAGGTGCAGAGCTTGACAGGAAAGGTTGCAGCCTTGAACAAATTCGTCTCTAGGGCAACGGACAAATGTATGCCATTCTTCAAGGTATTAAAGAAGGCCTTCTAGTGGACTGATAAATGCAAGGAAGCTCTTGCCAAATTGAAAAAGTACTTGATGAAGCCACCTCTGTTAAGTCCCTCAGTGATGGAAGAGTAGCTGTATCTCTACCTAGCAGTATCCAACACTACAGTAAGTTCAGCATTAATCAGAGAAGAAGAGAACGTCCAGAAGCCAATTTATTATACCAACCAGGCATTCCAATGAGCAAAGGCAAGTTACCCAAGGGTGGAAAAGATAGCTTTCGCATTATTGATTGCCTCCAGAAAGCTTCGTCCTTATTTCCAAGCACACCCCATCGTCGTCATGACAGACTAACTCATAAGAAAGACAATGAACAAGATAGTCGCAACAGGACGACTCATTCAATGGGCAATTAAATTGGGCCAATTTGACATCGAATATTGGCCTCAAGCAGCAATCAAAGCCCAAGTACTGGCAGACTTCATTGTAGAATTCACTTACTCCTGTAAGGAAAAAGAATCCCCTATGGAAATATGGACAGTCCAAACAGATGGAACAGCCACGAAGAAAGTGGGAGGAGCAGAAGTAGTTCTTATACCTCCAGAAGGAAAAACGTTGAAATATGCAATCAGATTGTAGTTCCCAACAACAAACAATGAGGCAGAATATGAAGCATTGCTGACAGGGCTAAGCCTAGCAAAAGCTCTAGGAGCAAAGAGTCTCATCGTCCAAGCTGATTCTCAGCTAATAATAGGACAAGTGAAAGGAGATTATAAAGCCAAAGAAAAAAGGATGTAGAAATACTTAAAGATCGTCCAACGACTCTCACAGCACTTTGAAAGTTTAAACTTTGTGTAAATCCCCCAACCCAAAAATGCAGAAGCTGATTTTCTAGCTGGATTGGCCTTGTCAGTCGATTACAATGCGACCTCTGAACTATGTGTAGAAATAGGGGGGCAGCCAAGTATAGAAGGTGAACAAATCCTGACGATAAAGAACAAGACGAATGGATGGTTCCCATCGTCCGTTATCTGAAAGAAGGATGACTTCCTGAAGATAAGACGGAAGCAAGGAAGATACATATCAGAGTAGCTCAATTCGTCATTATTGACGACGTGCTATACAGACGAGGATATTCGCTCCCATATCTAAGATGCACCAGTTCAGAAGAATCAGATTATGTGCTCCGTGAGATACATAAGGGAACCTGTGAAAACCATATTGGGGCAAGATCCTTAGCAGGAAAGGCGCTCAGGGCAGGGTATTACTGGCCAACCCTACAGAAAGGCACATACAATATCGTCAGAGCTTGCAATAAGTGTCTTTGCAAATGTCCAGACGAGACCAAGAGAGACAATGACACCCATCTCCTCACCATGGCCCTTCGCCCAATGGGGAATTGATATCATGGGTCCATTCCCTATAAGGAAGAAGCAACTCAAATTTCTAATAGTCGTAATTGATTACTTCACAAGGTGGGTAGAAGCAGAACTAGTGACGTCAATAATAGAAGCTAAAGTCACAAGTTTTGTGTGGAAAAACATCATTTGTAGTTTAGAGTCCTACATGTCATAATATCAGACAATGGGAAGTAGTTTAACAACCCCAAGTTTCGAAAATTTTGCCAAGACTTAAAAGTCAAGAATCATTACTCTTCTCCAAGACACCCTCAAGCCAACAACCAAACAAAAGTGATGAACAGAAACTTACTCAAAATGATCAAAACTAGGCTTGAGAGGGCAAAGAAGGCATGGCATAAAGAACTATAAAATGTCCTTTGGGCATATAGGACGACCACGAGAGTTCCAATAGGAGAAACACCATTCAAACTAACATTTGGCACTAAGGTCGTCATACCGGTGGAAATAGGACAGACGAGCTATTGTGTCAAAACATATGAAGACCAGAAAAATCAGCAGGAGCTTAACAGCAATCGGGACCTAATTGACGAAGTCAGAGAAGAAGCTATGAAGCGAATGGCCAAGCACAAGGAAGCAATGGCCAGATACTATAACAGAAAGGTTAAGGTGAGAAGGTTCAACACAGGAGACCTCGTCCTTAGGAACTACAAAATGTCTTTTGGGCATATAGGACGACTACAAGAGTTCCAACAGGAGAAACACCATTCAGACTGACATTCGGCACTGAGGTCATTATACTAGTGGAAGAAGGACTGACGAGCTATCGAGTCAAAACATATGAAGACCAGAAAAATCAGTAAGAGCTTAACAGCAATCTAGACCTAATTAACGAAGTCAGAGAAGAAGCTGTGAAGCGAATGGCCAAGCACAAGGAAGCAATGGTTAGATACTTTAACAAAAAGGTTAAGGTGAGAAGGTTCAACACAGGAGACCTCGTCCTTAGGAAGGTATCACAGAGACAAAGGACCCGTCCCAAGGAAAACTTGGACCAACCTAGGAAGGCCCCTACGAGGTAATCCGTCATTCCAGAGAAGGCTCCTACTACCTGAAGTCTTTAGACTGCCAGAACTGTCTCAACCATGGAACATAGAACACTTAAAGAAATATTTCCAGTAAGGAATGCTCTACATTTCAAGTTGTCTAATCTTCATATTAGTATGTATGACAACCATCACTTTCGTTATTCATAAGATCAATAATACATGAAATCATTATCCATGCGTAGTCATTATCCATGATTTGTCATGTGCAATACGTATTTATGAAAGATTATCCATGATCTATCACTATCAAAATGTGTGCAACATTTACGAGTCATCCTTGGGAGACGTCTCAAGGACCTCTGTCATTAAAATTTCAAATCAAAAGCTATTCACGCACAGCCAACGACATCGTAGCCATCGAAGTTGTTGATACATAACTACCAAAGTCGACTAAATCAGAGTTGTTCAAACACAACCAATATAATTGTCATTCGAAACAAAAACAAAAAAATGGTTAACCTAAAAAATGCTCCAATACATGACTCTAAGTCACGAGTAAAGCGCAACATCGTCATTCAAATATGACTCAACAAAATGTTGTTTTAACACAGCTAAAAAATACTAAGTTGTTCAAACACAACTAAGATCGTCATTCAAATATGACTCAACAAAAAGTTGTTCAAACACAACTAACATTGTCATTCAAACATGACTTAACAAAAAGCTGTTCAAACATAGCTAAAAAATACTAAGTTGTTCAAACACAACTAAGATCGTCATTCAAACATGACTCAATAAAAAGCTGTTCAAACACAGCTAAAAAATACTAAGTTGTTCAAACACAACCAAGGTTGTCATTCAAACATGACTCAATAAAAAGATGTTTAAACACAGCTAAAAAATATACTAAGTTGTTCAAACACAACTGAAACCGTCACTCGGATATGACTTAATAAAAAAATCATTCCAACACAACTGAAGGAAGAAAGCTGTTCATATACAAGCTAAGTACGATAAAGATACTCAAATGCAAGCTAAACATAAAGGTTGTCTCAGCTAACATCATCACAAAGGGTTGTCTAAGTATAAAAGAGTTGTTTACTTCAGCTAATAGCAGGAAATCCATCAACCTATCTACCATCGTTAAAGGAATTGTTTAGTTGCCCAAAACAACGGGCCCAAAGAGAGATATTGTTCTTGCCTTGTAAAGAAATAAAAAAAACAATAAAAGATTACTACTCCTCAGGGACAGGGTCTACAGGGGTTATAACAATAGCCTTTTTCATTCCTTCGGCAACGTCTGTGGCTTCCTCTGTCACATTCTCCGCTGTAGCCTCAGAAGACGAGCACTTTCTCGACGTCGTCCACAGCCAATCCAAAAAGGTCCAAGCCAGGGTGGTGCTTTGCCATCCATTTCACTAGAAGATCAAAGCCCTCCACGTAGTACTTGCATAAGTCATCAGAGTACTCGTCAAAGTCTTTGAAATCCTGTACCGCCGTGGCCCTGACGTTCTCCAGCTTCAACTCCAAGTCATCTATCTGCTTGTCCTTCTGCTTGCAGAAGTCTTTCTCCACTTGTAGGCTCTTCTCCAAAGTTTCCATATGCTCCTTGTCATTCTCAGCTTTGGCAGTGAGAATAGCAACTTTGTTTTTAAGCGTCTCATTCTCAATAGATAAAGACTTAACCAAAGGCTCAGACGTGGCCACCTTCTTCTCTAAATCCAAGAGCTTCCCTGAGATGAATAGGGACTCCCCCAAAGCCAACAAGGAAATTTTCTTTCAGCAAAAGTAGAGCAAAGGAAAAATAAGACTCAGAGATGATCAACAGCACATACCTACACAAGCTTTTGGATGTGAGACGACATCACCTCACTGGATGACTTCACCATCAGAGGGCTCAAATCATCCACAAAAAGTGCCTTATGGGCCTTCAAAGCTGCTACGTCAACGTCATCCCAGAAGGTAGGAAGGAAAGATTTACCACCAGCCTTTTTCTTCTACCTAATCTCCTCTCCACCAAAGGCAATCATCTCCAATGACAAAGAAGGAGAGGCAGGGCACTTAACAGGCAAGTGAGCAGGAGGAATTGTCGTCACAGGGTCTTTCTTAGAAACGTCACCAGTCTTCTTCTTGGACAAGAGACAACTAACGGTGCCATCCTTGACCTTCTTCTCTTGGGCCTCAACTAACTTCTGTTTATTAAACCTAGTCATCATTCCTAAAAGGGCGAGGCAAAAAAAAAAAAAAAAAGGAGAGACGAAGAAAAGAATGAAGAAGGCAGAAACGCGTACTCTTTTTCACAACTTCCAAATTCTTCCAAACCTTGGTAGACAGTTCCAGACCCAAAAAGTGTAGAAATAAAGACTGAGGAGAAACGAGTTTGTCAAAATCCTTGACGGACTTAAGATACTCCTATACTTTCTCAGTGCGATGCTGGTACCTCTTCTTCAGACGAGGATGCTGGGCAACTACAAACAAGAATACAAGTAAGTCACCTATCATCATCACTCAAAAAAGAAAAGGAAAGCAATTGAAAAGACTAGAAAAACGCACTAGACATGGGAACTCCCTAACTACGAAAGAACTTAGGGGCATCATCCAAGTCCTCACTAGGAACGAACTCCCAACCACTTCCAGAGATAACAAAGAAATTTGGCTTCTAGTTTCGAAGAGACGATGGGTAATCGAGGATTAACCTAGAAGCCCTATCCCACAGTTTAAACTCATAATAATCGGGGTCCTTAAATTTCCTCAGACGATAAAAATGGAGAAACTCATCCCTCCTAATAACATCACCATCATTGGCGGACATCCACACCACCATGCAAGAAACTAGGATCCGCCAAGAGTTAGGCACTAGCTGTGCCAAGGCGAGATGCAAATAAGAAAAAAGTTCCTTAATGAAGGGATGAACAGGGAAACGAAGGCCACTGGTAAAATCAGCCTCGTAAAAACAAACTCTATCGGCATAAGAGTGACAAGCCCTCTCTTTGTTACTCGGGATCCTTACTTTTACAGAATCAGGGAATTGGAACCTATCCTTAATTCGCTGTTCGTCTTTTCCTGTAAGGGAACATGAGATGTTCTAGGCTTTATAAGGGGCAGAAAAAGAAGTGGCCTCCGAGACCACACGATCATCAGACGAGGATAACCCCGTCTCCAAGTTGCTAGACCTTACCTCAGACATGCTCAGCAACTTAGCTACCTTAGTAGAATAGGAGACTAAAGGAAACAAAGAAGAGCGGACAAAAGTATACGAACAGTCCTTCCCTACGAAGGAACTAACCTTCTCAAGACGCTTCCCCTCTACGAACTCAAGTAAACTACCTAAATGAGCGAAAAAGAAAGCTATCGAAGGACAATCTACTCTAATAGAAAAATAATCTACCGTGGAAGAATCAGAAAAGAAGAAGAAGCGCGAAGGACTTACCAGGAATCGTAGAACAGAGAAAGGAAGCTTGGAGGAGAGACAAACCCTAAAATAGAAAACTGAATAAGGAAAAATTCAGGAGGAAGGAAAGATGAGGGAAAAATTCAAAACAAGGGGCCAAAACTCACGCAAGAAAATCGAGACGTGTTCGTACTTCGAGCACATCCCAGCAGTACACGTGGCGCCCAACCACTTAGACATCAAGTTGTCATAAATGCGCAATACACGGAAAACGAAGTGTCGAACGAATTTGTTCTTATCTCGTCTAAAAGACGAGAAAACGAACAAAGGGGGCAACTGATGAACCAAAAAATTATGGTCATCATTATATGCAGATCTTCATTCACCCAGAGAGGACGCTACACATTTATTACGCACATTGATGAAGAAATGAAACAAACGGAGCAGCAATCACAAAATAAGCTGTGATCTCCAGACAAAGATTCTGTAGCGCACTAGTCGTTGAGCATAAATGCAGCACATCATTGCCCATTAATGGGGCACATAAGTATAAAAGAGAAGACAACAGAAGTAAAAGGTACACACAAATACTCTACGGAATCACTCTCAACTCATTTTTCTCTCTAGAATCTTTCTCCCTTATTGACTTAAACATCGGAGGCAGTTTGGCTGACGCCACACTGGCGTGTTACTCTTCCCCTTAGTTCATTTTGCAAGATTCTCATCTATAGAGACGAACCCATTCACAGCATCGTCCATCCACTACGACGAGGAGCTCAACTGTTGATTTTTTGCATCATTAACTAGTATTAAACTAGCATGTTTGGTAGACTATAATAAACACTATAATGTAATAGTTGTTCTTATAGTTTAAATATTCTTTAGTTTAGTTATGTTTTTATTACAAGGAATAGTAATTCTTTATAAATAGTTATTTTTCAAAATAAGGAATAATTATTCCTCTTTAAAAGGGTTGTATTAGCTATTCCTTAGTAAATGTATTAATTTCAAAACTTAATATATTTCCAAATAAACAAACTTTCCATATACATCTAACAATTATAAAAATAAAAAATCATAAAAAATAACTTATATCTCTCTTAAATTTAAAAAATAACAATTTTTAAGGAGATATAATTGTATGAGTAAGATATTTCCTAAAATAAATCTTAAGTTTTATTCTAATGTTCTAACTTATAACCAAACTTATGAATAGGTTTAGTTATTATATCACAACACATTTTATTCCTAGTAATAAATATTACAATTCATGTCTTAATCCCCATTCAATGTACCAAATGTACCCTTAATCATTTTTTTAGGTGTATTAATCTATGCTAATCTGGATTGAATGATGTACACAATACTTAATACTCTATGTCAATTTTTAACCACAACTCAATGAAGCTTAAATTATGATTTTTTTTAAGCATAGATTATTAGCTCAAGTATCCTATTTTCCTTACCTTGTATTAAAAATCACTTATTAAAAAAAAAAAATCAAATGGTAGGAATAAAAAAAATTGATGTGTAATAAGTGCCACAATTTACCATTGGACATTGTCGTAGGACAGAACTTGCGAATTTCATTTTGAACTTTTTTTTTTTTCCTTTTTTCTTCGCTGCACTTATAATTTCAACCTGGAAAAGAGAAGGAATTGAAGTTAAAATTACCTCTTCCTTTCCAAAGTTTTTTTGTTGGGTGATCTCTAAAGAAGCTTCAGTCTTCTTCTTTTTCTTCTTCTTTTTTTTTCTTTTTTTTTTTTTTGTTTCTCCAAATGTTTTGTAGTGGTATCCCAAATGAATGGGTATTTTAAACAAAAGCTATCCATATTAAGTACCCATTTGGTTAGTGCATTTTGGGCCAATAATCACAATTGCGGTTTTAAAATGTAAATTTTTGTGTTTTCACAATGGACTCTTTGAGCAAAAATTTCAAATCGCAACAAAATGCACTAAAACCAATTTTTCATCTATGGTTTTAAGAGCATTTACATCTGAAGATGTAAAAAGAAATACCTATTTTACATCCTCAAATACTATTTTATCTAATTTATCAAATCATTTTACAATTACACTCCACGTCACAGTTCTTATTTTTACATACAATATGATAAAATAATATAAACTACCCAATAAAATAAATATAAAACTTCCATTTCTTTCTCTCCTTCTCAACCACCCATCACAAAAACCCTAACCCAAACCCAAAAAAACCCCTCCACTACCCACCACCCAAACCCAATCAACCCAACTCAGCCACCACCACTAACCAAACCTAAAACCACCACCAACAACCAAAGCAACCACCATAATTAGCCACACTACCCATCATAACAACCATAATTGCCACCACCACCAAACCACAAACCCACCAGAATCCACCACAAAACCATCCACTACCCACCACAAACCAAAACAAAAAAAACTCATCCACTACCCACACAAACCCATCGAAACAAACCACAACCACTGCTCCGGCTGAAGGACTAGAGACCGCCAACTCAATCCATAACCACCCATCACAAAAATCCAAACCCAAAAAAACCCCCCACCACCCAAACCCAATCAACCCAGCTTAGCCACCACCACCAACCAAAACTAAAACCACCACCAACAACCAAAGCAACCATCATAATCAACCACACTACCAACCATAAAAACCATAATCGCCACCACCACCACGCCACAACCAACAAACACCGCCAAAACCACAAACCCACCAAAATCTGCCACAAAACCATCCACTACCCAACACAAACGAAAACAAAAAACTCATCCACTTCCCACACAAACCCATCGGAACAAACCACAACCACCGCTCTAGCCCAAGGACTAGAGACCACTGACCCAATCCATAACCGCCGACCAAAACAACAAACAACCACTACCACAACCATTGATCTACACCAAAACTTAAAACCCACAGCCTACAACCTCTGTGCCACCACACCACCATCGTACCACAACCATCGGACCACCCCACAATTAAGCGAAAACCCATGCCACAAAACCTATAACCCTCATGCCACCACGATCACGTTACCACCATGCCACCACCCCACAACCCAGCATCAACCCACTCCATAGATGACAGAACTCACAACCCACGTGACCTATAGCCTATAACCCCACGCCACCGCGACCCACAACCATACCACCACCGCCCTACCACCATCAGCAGCTGGGAGATGAGAAAGCACTGGTTTGAGAGAGATTCGAGTTTGTTGAGAGAGAGAGAACTGGTGAGAGACATGTGAGAAATGAGATAGGAGTATTTTATTTTTATTTGGGAAAAGAGAGAATAAAATATTAAAAAAAAATTTACATCCTGAGCTACAGTGGGTTGTAAAAACCCCTCATTTGCTATTTTATCAACCAAAACCTCAAAAATTTTATCTGGGTATGTATATCTTTTTTTTTTAGCAACTATGAATAGTAAGTTCTTAAATTTACAACATACTATTCATGGGTTGTAAATATAAAAAGAGTTATGCTAATAAGTGCCCTTAGGACATTGGTTAATAATCCATTTTAGGAAAATTTTGACACCACTTTTATGTGAAATGAAAAAAGCTGTCAAAATATTAATTGCTTTTTTTTTCCCATAAAAACTTTCTTTAAATGAATTATTAACCAATTCCCCATGGCATTTGTTAACATTTCCCATATAAAAATTAATTTTATTGGAGAGAGAGAGAGATGGAAGAGAAGAGAGAGAAACAATTTTTTTTAATTATTTGATTGTGTAGGTTATATTATTTTATTGGATTGTGTGTAAAATAAGAACTGAGATTGTTAAATGAGTTGACAAAATAGATAAAATAGTATTTGATGATGTAAAATAGGTCTTTTTTTACATCCTCAAATGTGAATGCTAGAACCCACTGTTCACTGTTGCTAAAAATTTTTAGCAACAGCAACCCGGTTAAACCAAATTTTAAGCATATGAAGATGTAAAATAGCAATTTGGGAAATTTTACACCCCAATGCTAATGCTCTAATAAGCTAATTCAAACTCATGCTCATGCTCATGCCCTAAACAACAAATAAATTGATAGTTTTTTTGGTAGGTCTTTGTTTTCCCATGTTTCTTAATGAGAAAAAGGACTGCTAGAAGCCTAGAATTATTCAAGTCAAAGTACGAGCAATGATTTTCATGTGCATTAAGGTCATCACCAGACACTATAATTGTACCTTATTTGTTAAAGTACGAAGGGAAAACTTCAAAACTAAGGATAAACTTGCTTCAGGAGTCAGAAAAGGAGGAGTGTTTTCGAAGCTAAATCATAAGGAAGACGCATTTTAAAGACTTAAAAAGTTGAAAGAATGAGGCTGCATGAAAGGTCCTGTTGATGATTACATATACTAGTGCCCATAATTTAAGCAATAAAATGTTAAACTATTGATGGATTAAATGATAACAGAAGGTTTGAAATATGAACTGTGAAGTAATTCCTCGGTGGCTTCAGGAATATTCTAAGGAGCATCATTTAAAAAAACTTAAATTATATAAAATTTAATAAAAATATAATTTTATATATTGACAAAAAAAAAAAAATAAATAGTCTTACAATTTCTTTTTACAAATTTTCTTATTTTGAAATTATTGCATGATAGTCTCATTATTAATGCTGCAAGTTACATGTCTTTCAAAATTTTAGTTAAATAAAATTTTCATGAAACTTTTCTTTTTGTTTGTAAAGACCTAATATATTTTTAAGGGAACTAAAGTTTAAAGATAAAATTTAGTTATAAACTTGGTTGTAGTCTAAGTCTACAACTTCCACTAAACAATTAACATGACTATATATTTCGAAAATCTAACCATTGAATTGCATATTCTTTGTATTCTTTAAACACATGTAAAATTTCTTAATATTATTTACTATTCGATTCACAAACTTATTTTTTTATGTATAATTTTAGACTACAAAAACTAGAAATTTAAATATTTGATTGATGACATAATTATTGATCTTTAATCTTTTTGAAAATTTGCAAGTATGAAGGATATAAGAAAAAAAAATGTAATTCAATAATGGATATGTCAAAATTCACGTCCAATATCAAGACTATAATCAAGTTTGTTGCCATACTTTGTCTAAAATTTAACCATGTTAGGCCTAAAAAAATTTAGGGTGGTCACAAATTTTTCTTAAGGATAAAAAAATTATAAAATTTTTTAAAATTTATATGTAATAATTTTTTTTTTTAAGTCAAGGTGTTCCTATGACCACCATGGACACAATGTGAAGTTGCCTCTGTTCCCGAGGGATCCAACATTGCCTCTCAACTCTCTAGTAATAGCATACTAGGAGAGTTTATGAGTTTGCGGCTGTACACAATATATATATATATATATATATATATATATATATATATATATATATATATATATATATATATATATATATATATATATATCATTGTTATGGATTCCGTTCCGTTCCAGTCGGAACGGCCGGAATTTCTCGTACCGGTGTGTAAAACGGAATGGTAATACCCTCCATTCCACCTCGGATTAAATTCCGCCCCATTTCGGCCCGTTCCGGGCGTTCCGGTCAATTCCGGCCAATTTCGGCCGAAATTCATTTTCCGGCCGGTACGAATTTTGTCTTCTTACTTTCTCTTTCTGAACTTGATCGGCATCTTTTTTGCTAGATCACCAAAAATCCTTCTCATTCTCTCATCTATATCTCATTTTCACACTTGTAGCTCCTTGTCTCTCTATCATCTCTCACTATCTGACCCTTTCAACCATGACAGGGAAGTTGAAAAGAAAATTGAAGAGCAAGATGAAGCAAAAAAAAGTGTGACTTGCGAAACAAAAAGGGAGAAGAAGAAGATGGGAAGAGGAGAAAATAGCTCACTGCTCAGAAGGTGAAATGCTGAAGAAAAAGTAGCAATAATGAAAGAAGTAGCAATTGAGCATCTAATAGTGTTGTCACTAGTCACATGGGTGGGTTGGGAAATGGGAAAAACTGAAATAGTAGTCAGCAACACTAGTCACGTGGGTGGGTTGGGAAATGGGAGAAACTGAAAAAGTTGTCCATAGGAAGCTTCTTGGAAACTCACTTGTGTACAATTACACAAAATGTGAGTTTTATTTTTTTTTTTAAACCATAAATAAATGTTTTTTTAAAATAATAATCTCACTTCTTTTAATAGAAAACTATATTAAATTTATTATTTTATATAATAATAATAATAATATATAAATATATATTTTAGCAGATATTTCGAAACGGTTTCCGAAACGGTACCCGAAATTGACCGGTACCGAAATATTCCATTCCAATGAACAAACCGAAACGGGCTCCGAAACGGTATTCATAACAATGATATATATATATATATATATATATATATTTTTTTTTTTTTTATGGTCTGTCCCATTTTCACAAATACAAATCATTTGTCAATTTTTTTAGTTATAGTTTATATTGAACTAATTATGGTATGACATGTGTCAAAAAAAAAAATTTCGACTTTAAACTTAGTTATTTTATAATGAAAGTTAAAGGAATACATAGCCACCCGTACTCTTGGTGTTGTGGTCACCCCCGAATTAGGGGTGGGGGTTAAGGGATACCATACTTAAAATGAAACTTTCTTTTTCTTTTTTATCTTAATATTACATTTTTTTTTTGAAACTTTCTTTTTATCTCAGTATTACTGTGGGAGGAGGAAGCCCAAAGAGAAGGAATCATCAAGTGGGATCCACCCAAGGTGTAACTGGGCCCAACTATTCATCAGATTAGGCCTAGCCCAGACAGGACAATCAGGTTAGAGAAACCAAGGAGGACAACCCGCCTGAGGAGCTGGAGGAATGGATACTTCTCGGGAGACAGGAGATAAGCCACAAAGGCCATAAGGTTGGAGGCCAAGGAGGATCATAGTGACATACGAGTAAGAGCAAGAGGAAACTTCCAAATAAAGAACCCATTACCTCCACATTCAATGCACTATACCAACTCAGCCTAGCGCATTAATGGCAAAATGACCCCTTGAACAGTGCCCCCACAGCCTGCAACCTACTCTACCACCACCAGTAAAACAGTGATAGGACAAGTATCTAAATAGAAATCAACAACCCTTCAAGTGGAAGGTTAGGATGCAATTCAAATGACTATAAAGAGGAAGGAAGGTCCTCCTTGAAGAGGGGTCGGAAAAAGTGGAGAGAGAGAAATAAAGAGAGAAAGAGACCAGTGTAATACTGAGAAGTGTATTTCTAAGAACAATTGCTCCTCAGCCAACCCAAGGAAAGACTTGAATAAGAATCCCTTTCTTTAATTATCGAACCATAGTCCTTAGGAGTCAACTGTTAGCCTTAGTTACCCATCTCTGCAAATTAGTTGTATTGGGCCTCCATCTTAGCCTAGTCTTAGCTAGATTGGGCCAAGTTGTTAGTTTTGCCCCCTACAATTACCATTTTTTTATTTGATTATTATTATTATTATTATGGTCGTTCGAAAGGTATTATGGAGGACTCAGTGGTTCGATTGACATTGTAGACAATGGAACCAATGGAAAAAACAACACATTTATTGAGTTTACCCTTGGAGGATATCAATAGACGAAAATGTTCTCAAACTCAGGCTAAATGCCAAAAAATGTAGATTAGTGTTGCCTGTGCTTTTTTCCTCCCCTCTTGTTGCTTCATATGCATGCTAGAGTTTCTAATTAATGGGGTTGTTTATAATGTTTTCTGCCTTTATTTTATAATAATAAGGTTGGATAGGGGACAATGAGTTTGATGTATTGGGTATATTTATACTTTTCTCTCTTAGCATCCTCAATAAAGATTTTCTCTATTGCAAAATTACCCAAAAAAAAAAAAGACTTATTCTAAATGTTCTTTTGAATGTAAAAAATTGAGGATCTAGCTCCCCTCCCATTGAAAATCTCTCTCACTCCTTTCATTTTTAAACAGATTTAAGACATCTAGCAAGCTCTAAATCTAACGGTCAAGAAAGATATCTACCCAAATATAATCCCTTGTAACCCACACTTACCCAAAACAAAAGAGCCCTCATATTCTCTCTTTTCCTGCCCTCATAAAGCGCCCTCATTACTATCTAATTAATATAAAAATAAAATGATGGATGTAGGAGTGTTCGCAGTGCGGTTTGGTGCTATTTTGGGCCTTTTTAAACACCGCACTTTGCAATGCGGTTTTGTCAAAACCATCACCGCACATGTGTGGTGCGGTGTACAAGGTGCGGTATGGTTGGTTTTTGAATGAAATATTTTTCAAGATGTCATGGCCAATTACTAGTTTACTATTAATAACTATGACAATATGACAGTAAGTTTAAAAATATATATAACCTGTGTAATAAAAAAATAACATAAATATATACAAGACAAAAAAAAAAAAAAAATTAAAGACGAAGTTATAGTAAACTAAAAGTACCAAAATATATATACAAAATAATATTAAAATTTTGAACTTTTGATTTTGTGAGAGTGAGAGTGTGAGATGGAAAAGTGAATGATGTTTTGAACTTTTGATTTTGTATTTAATCAAAATGAGGTTGTTTTTAACTTAAAATTGGAACGTACTAATGTTAGGTTGGTCACTTATTTCATATAATATTAAATTATCAATATATATTTAATATAAAATATAAAAATATATGGGTGCAGTGTAGTCCGATTTTCTTATCATAAAACTACACATTGCTCAATTTGGTGTAGTCGTGCAGTTTGAGCTATTTGGTGAACACCCATTCTCACAACCCCAGTTAAAAAAAAAAAAAAAAAAAAATCCCGCTAAACCATATATCACTTCGTTCTAATTGTAGTAGTGATTATATTTTTAAGCAATTTTTTGCATAGTTGATTTTCTCATCTTTAAGCTAAGATGGGTGAAGCAAAGCAATTATGTAGAAAATTTCAGTGTTCCAATTGTTAGATTTGATCTCAACATGTGGTTAGAATGAAAAAATTCTCTCAAGTAAGTTACTTTCAATGTCTTGGCACAAAAAAAGCATGGTAATACCTTATTTGTAGAAAGGAATGATGGTGTTGATTCTGTATCTCAAGGTTTAGCAGAGCACCTCTGAATTCTATCATTGTTATAGTGGCTATTGTGTAGCTAATTTGAGTGGTTGTGGCTGATCTGAGGTTAGAGAGAGATGGTCAGATGATGTTGGGTTCACTGGATTCGAATGGTCAATTGGTAAAGTACATCCGAGACAAATGGTCATTTGGTTCTTCGCCTAAAAAACATTTTACTGATGGTCATTCGGGTTCACTGGATTCCCCCACCTCTTTTGTCTCTCAAAATAAATTTCGATGGTGCGGTGTTTATGGATTTAGGTGAAGTTGGATTAGGTGTTGTAGTCTGCAACCATCTGGGGGTGGTGACAGCATCTCTATTGGAAAAAGTTAGGCTGCCTTCTTCTTTAGATGACGTCGAAGAAATGGCTACTGCCAAAGCAATTTCCTTTGCTATTGATCTTAATCTACCCTCTATTATTATCAAGGGAGATTCAGAGGTGGTTATCACAGTTTTACAAAGCAAAGATGAATCCTTCTCCTCTTTTGGTCATTTGATCACCTCGGCAAAACAATCTTTAGATGCCTTTCATAGTGTTACTTTTTCTCACAACCGTAGATCAGAGAATTTTGTAACTCATAATCTAGCTAAACATGTAAGACATGTTAGTAGTTTTTTTGTGTGGATGGAGGATGTTCCTCCACGCCTTCATCATGTTCTTCTAGTCGACTATGGCTGAATTTTTTAATGAAATTTCGAGGTCTTTCTTCTAAAAAAAATAAAATAATTAATAGGAAGGTAGACCACTCAAAGAGAGATAATCACTTATAATAAATACTGTATATGATATTAGATACTACTTTCTAGTGAAATAATTGCAGGCTTAATTAAAAGAAGAAAAGAGGTAAATTCCATTTACATACCCTGAAGCTTGAGTTAATGTCAACCTGGTTTAAGACATTTTAAAATTGACCAATTTATATGATATTAGTTTCTCTCTCTTCTTTTTGTGACTCTCTCCTCTTACGTTCCTCTTCTCTCTTCTCTCTTCCCTCTTCACCCATTCCTCTCTCTCTCTCTAACCTCAGATCAGCCACAACTACCGCCACATCCAACTTAAAACCCAATTTTACCACCCAAATCTAAAAAACCCATAGCAAACCCACCACCACCACTCCACTGCAAATCCACCGCATATCAGAACCCACCACCATCACCGACCACAAAACCCAGCCAAACCCACAACAACAAAATTTAAAACACCCATAACAAACCCACCACCACATTGGAACCCTCAACCACCCCACTATAAATCCACTCCAATCGGAACCCACCACCGCCCCCACCGCAAATCCAACCTAGATCAAACCCACCACCACCACTAAAACGACCACCAGGCACAAAACCCCCAAAAAAAAAAAAAAAAAAAAAAAAAAAACCTCAACTCCACAACATACCCACCACACCATTGTAGTTGCTTGAGAGAAGAAAGTGACAATCAAAGGGTGAGTTAGAGAGAAGAGAGTGGGTTGGGTTGGAGAGAGAGAGAGAAGAAAGGTTTAAGAGAGAGAGAGACATTCGAGAAAGAAAAAGAAAAATGAGTAACTGAGCCTAAAGAATTTGGAATTAAGTTGTCTTTAGAGTTTAGAAACCAAATTGGCTAATTTTAAAATGTCTTAAAACTGGTTAGTATTAACTCAACCCTTAGGATATGTTGTGAAATTTAAAAAACAAAAAAACAAAAAAAAGAAATTCGGCAACTAGCCTAGCAAAAACCGTTGTTAATCAGATCCCAATCACCACGGCAATCGGACCATCCTAATCACCGTATCCAACGGTCAAAACCCAAACCAAAATTCAAATCCTAATCCACACCCAAACCCTACCAAAGCAAAAACTAGCCGTTACGAGAGCGTCCCTGTCATCTAAATGTAATTCAGTCCTCTATATTCATTGTTTTCATCAATTTCAAAAGATCACACACACAAAGCCCCTCCTCTCTCTATCTCTCTTTCCCTTTTTCACATTAAAGAATTAGAATACCCAAAACCCAGTTCTTTTACGGTGAGTCTTTGCATTTTCCGATGGATTTGATCGGCAAGAACGCCGGAGCCGTGACCCCAGTGAAAGACCCACGTGGGTCTCGGTCCAAGATTCAAGAAAATCATAAGCCTTCTGAGAATTTGAACCCCAATATCTCTCATTCAAGCCCTGTTCTAAAACCCACGAGTTCCCCAGTAATCAAATCCGCAAAGGCGCAGAAATCGGTTTCAAAGAACCCTAATCCGATGCCATCGTACTCACCCCGGAATAAGATCCGTGATCGAAAGTTTGTGGTGGCGAAGAAGAATCTAAAGAAAGAGAATTTGGGGTCGAGGGTTGAGTGCAAGTGCAAAGAGATGGTTGGTGGTGGTAATGGTAATGGTAATGCCAAGAAGTGTTTGTGTGTGGCCTATGAGAATTTGAGGGCGTCCCAGGAAGAGTTTTTCAAGAATCGAAGCGAAGAGGCCAGGGAATCCGATCAGTTGAAGGGTTACGATAGAGCTGAATGTGAACTTGAAGAGGAAATAGAGAAGAGTCTGATGCTCCAAGACCAGAAAATTGATGATGATATCAAGTATGAAGGGAAGGTGGAGGAAAGTGATGGATCTGCGGTAAATGAGTCCTCAGATAGAGATAGTCAAATGGGTAGTTCAACAATTAAGAGAAGGAGGGACAAGTTGTTGGAAGAGGCAAGGAGTAGTGTGCCTGAATCTGGGTCTGGGAGAGTGCTGCATTTGGTGAAGGCCTTTGAGAAGCTGCTTTCAATACCTAGTTCAAAGGATTCCAATGATGAGAAGGAAGCAGAAGAGAACGAAAAGAAGGCAATGAAATGGGCTTTACCGGGATTGCAGGCTCCTAAGGTTCCGGAGACACAGTTTTCTTCTACTTCTTTCAGTCCATCAGAGTTGTTCTTGACATCGGAGAATCTTGGTCTGGATTCGAGGATTTCGGTTTCATCTTCATGGGATAGTAGCCAGGGAAGGTGGGTAGCAATAGCTTGATTTATTCTAGTTAGCATTAGTTTTGACACTTTTCAAATTATTTGATTCGGTTTGCTTTTGTATCTTTTTTGTTTAAGTATTTCAAGCAGGACTTCTAACGGGGGTCGAAGGAGCCGAAGAAATGTAAGATTTAGTAACTATGTTAAGTGCTATTGGAGATGAAGGTAAATGTTTCATTAACTAGTTGTCTCTTATTCTTATGTTCGTGTTTGTGTTTCAGAGCTCTGAGTCTTATATTACAATGGGTGGAAGGAGATGGAAGAAGAAGCAGCTCAAGGTTACCAGCCAAAAACCGTTCAAGCTACGGACAGAGGTGAGTATAATGAAATTCAATTGATTATGAACACTGCACCTTAAGTTGCATTAGATCTGCCTTTTAACTTTCGTTATTGAATCTCGTTGTAGCAAAGGGGAAGACATAAGGAAGAAGAATTTATGAAAAAATTACAAGAAATTGTGGTAGAGGAGGAGAGGCAGCGGATTCCAATTGCACAAGGTCTCCCATGGACAACAGATGAACCAGAGGTGAGGCCATTTTCGGAACAAGTTAATAGGTTACCTTGGACTTCTTAATTTTAACTTTAGCATTATAAGTACTGAAAGTAGCTTTCAAACCAACGTTTTAAATCACATGAAAAAACAAAATGAAACATTTTGATTTTTGAATTTGCTTTTAACTTTAAGTGCTCTCATAATAGTTCATGTACTTTATTGCTATGTTAATTGGAAAATTACTTTATAGGTTAATGCCTTTTTTAGCATATTTTCAGTCCAGGGAGTTTCAGAAATTAAGTATTGGTTGTTTGTGCTTAGTGACTTTATTTGCATCTTTGGTGCTTGTTATCTCAGTGCTTGATAAAACCTCCAGTGAAGGAGATTACAAGGCCTATAGACCTAAAGCTTCACAGTGATCTACGAGCAGTAGAACGTGCTGAGTTTGACCAGCAGGTGCTTTTCTAATTATTACAATGGATTATACCTTCCTTTAATTCATTAGAATGCACTGCATTAATTTTTCACCCCCCCCCCCCCCTCCCTCCCTCCTTTTTCTTTTTTTTAGAACTCATGAAGTTGACACTTAACATTCTACTTTGGGGCCTAACAGAGATTTTATTATGGCATGACCCTTTTTGGATAGTGTTTGACTCTTGACAAGTCATTAGCAATGCTGATCATGTCTGATAAGACTAATTGTTATTAATAAGTTGCTTAGGGCATAATTGGGCAATATAAGCGTAAATGGGTAATTGTCATAAAACAATGCCATTTCTTATGGTGGTTAACTTGTATTTGTGGGTGTTCTTGTTGTCCTGAATATACTGAACTTGATTTTGTAAGATAAAATTTAGAGAGCAGCGGAAGAAAATAAATAACGAACATACTTTCAATCATAGTTGTTTAAGTGTTTAGAGGAAAAGAAGACTTACTATATGATAGTGTATCCATACAATGGGTAAATGGGTACTTGTTATAAAACAATGCCATTTCTTATGGTGGTTAACTTGTATTTATGGGTGTTCTTGTTGTCCTGAATATACTGAACTTGATTTTGTAAGATAAAATTTAGAGAGCAGCGGAAGAAAATAAATAACGAACATACTTTCAGCCATAGTAGTTTAAGTGTTTAGAGAAAAAGAAGACTTACTATATGATAATGATGCATCTATAAAAGGTATCTTCTAGTCTATGTCCTTTACCACACATATTTCCTTTTGATGGAGATGTGCTATATATATAGGTTAGACTAAGGACCCTTTTAAATTAAGATTTGTTCCATAACCCTCCTTCTATCAAGGAGTTTAAAACTTGTAACTTCAAGGTGTTTATTAACCAAAGGAGTTATACCAATTGAGAGTTATCAAGAAATTGTTATTCACCATAATGTTTTTCACAAATAAAATTCTTAAGACATGAGTTTTCATTTATCACTTAAATGTGGGCAAACATAAAGTCTTTTTAAAATCTTATAGATTTATCAAGAGACTTCAAAATCGAATTAACTTTCCATTTGTATGTGTGTGTGTGTGTGCGCATATCTAGGTAGCAGAGAAGATGAGCCTGATTGATCTGTACAAGATGGAAAGAGAGAGACAGCAGAAGGTATGCTAGATGAAGAGGATGATTTTGTAGCTAATGTCACAAAGTAGTATCTGTTTCATCTAAATTGTGTTTGTTGGCATATTACTCTTGCAGTTGGCAGAAGAGGAAGAAATAAGAAGGTTGAGAAAGGAACTCGTTCCAAAAGCACAACCTATGCCCTATTTTGATAGGCCTTTCATTCCCAGAAGGTAAAAGTTGTATATGGTTTAAAAAACAGGATTTCATTCTAGCTTGTTTTTATGTTTGGTAATATACACTTTGAAAATTCATATCCTTATTAATACATGTAGTACCCTATTATAACATGAGTTGCAGGTTCATACAATATAGAAGCTTAACCAACAATATGTTTGTTATGATAGGTTATGACCCATTTCAGTTTTTGTATGCAACTTGAGTCAATTATAGCTTGTAATGGTAGTTGGTCTGAAGTCCAGAATGAAAGAACACTGTTTCTGAACAGACTAGCCCCACCAAGTCTATTGAATTCTGCTCACCCAGGACCATCGTGCAACATAGTTTATCTATCATTATATAGCCTTTATATTGGAGTTAATTTGTATTTTATTCATTGATTAGGTCAGACCGCTAATAACAAACTTTCAGGTTGAACGTGCTAAAAATTTTCAGGTCATGAAATTTCTTCTTCCTGGCAAATTATAAATTACTCACATTGTTGTTTCATTTGTTTAAGGTCAATGAAGCATCCAACTGTACCTAGAGAACCAAAATTCCACATACCTCAACATAAGAAGATCAAGTGCTGCCTGTCATGGAATGACATCAGTAGCTACGCTTACCAACTTTGAAGTACAAGGAAAAAAAACCTGAGAGTATCATCATGCTGTTGTCACCAATTACTGAATGATCATTTTTTTTTGGTGGGGGGGGGGGGGGGGGGGGGGGGATCTCTCTCTCTGATGTTTTTTGCTTAAGTTTGGATATGAAGCAACCAATTTAGTTGCAAGTCTGCAAGTTGAAAGAAATATTGAAAGTCGGAAAATCCAATAAAATAAAAACCTTATAGTTTTATATACCCATGACAAAGTAAAATTTTTTTTTATTTTAACATTCCAATTTATTGTTGTTAAATTTTGCCTTAACAACAATAAATATGATGCCAATACAGACTATGAATTGGCATCGTAGTTGAAAAAAGATTCTGTTATTCAGAATCTTGGAAGGGATTAGCTGAATTCAAGAATCTTGGGGGATTTAGAGAGGAATAGGAAGGAATAGCTGAATTCCAGTCACTCACTAATAACAGAACAACAGAATACAAGGCATTATCGTAATATTACCCTATTCACTAATAAGTAACAGCTAACAACAATGAAGCCACATGACTAACAATTGACACAATTAAGCAACACAATAGCACAAGCAACACAGCGGCACGAAACTTCTTATCACTATTATATCAATAGTCTGTCTTCGTGTTCGTGTGTGTGCACGTGTCAAGACCTAAAACTCAACTATTTGAATCTATAGACTTGGCTAATCAATCTTATCAATCTCATAAAGCAACTAAACTTGCATTGATTAGATCTATAGGTGTATTACAACACAAAATACATAGATTACCACTTAGTGGCTTTTGTGAAACTACATTATGTAGTCAATTAACCCTTGCCATCATCACAGGAATGCTTACGTGGTTAACGGATTGCATAGACGGTACACTTAAAGTTTACGTGACTAATAAAATAATAATAATAAAAATTAAATGACATTAAAAATGTCACATCAACATTTGATCCAAATAAAAAAATTATCTTAATTCATCAATTTTAAAAAAGAAAAAAATTGAACTAAAAAAAATCAATTTAAAATTTGTTTCTCGTTCACACTATCAAAATCATGATCTCATAAACAAAATCAAAATTTAGAGAGACCTATATGCAAATTTCGGCATCATGGACATGATTCCAAAACGCATCAAACCCATAGTCCCGCTGTTAATCTTAAGAAGAATAGCAAGAAATTTGTCAAAATCACATAAATAATTAAATAAATAAAAACCAACCCATTCAACCAACGTGACAATTTCGGCATACCCATAGCAAATCATCATAACAAAGCAAGAATCAAAGTAACAAAACAAGAGGAAGATGCAATGGTGCGTAAAGAATAGAATCCTTACCTACGGTGGCTATTTACCGGGCAAACCTCAAATACTCGAATGATAAGATAGGATTATTTCGAGGAATTCCAAACATGCTAATTGTTAAGCACTAAAAATATTTTCATTTTTGATAAACATTAAAGGAAGGGCTAGTTACAATTTACCCACCTATTATTTGGTAGAAATTTAAGTTTCTTGCCTATAATTTAAGATTTGACACTTAACCCACTCGAGGTCAGCACGGTTAGGGTTTAGAGTTTTACGGTTTTATGGTTTTAGGGTTTTGGGTTAAGGGTTTAAGGTTTAGGGTTTTAGTTTTTTTTTTTTTTTTTTTTTGAGGGGGGGGGGGTTGGCTTTAGGGTTTTTGGGTTAGGGTTGAGGGTTTAAAGGTTTAAAGATTTCTTTTCTTTTAGGCTTCATTTAGGAGTTCATAAGAGAATGGAATGGAATGATCATAAGGGAAGAGAATGGAATGGAATGTATTTAAGTAAGGGAAATGAATGAAATTAAGTAACCTTGAGGCCTTGCTTGGAATGAGGGAATGGAATGGAATGGAAAAGAATGAAAAGAATAATTTTATAATATTCTTCCCTTCCCTTATTTGGGAGTTTTAATGGAGGGAATGGAAAACTCATTTCCTTATTTGGGAGTTTAAGTAGGAGGGAATAGAATGGGTAGGAGGGAACACTCATTCCTCTCTATTCCCTTAAAATCTCAAATTTTCATTACCCCCGAAATTGGGAGGAATGGGAGGGAATGAAATTAAATTTAATAATTTTTTTACTAAAACTCCCAAAATACCCATATATATTCAACCCTTTATTTTAAAATAGTGGTCTAATAGTAATATTGTCATAAAATGATTCCATTCCATTCCTTCCATATTGCTCACAAACAAGATTACTTACATTCCATTCATTTTCATTCCTTTCTATTCTTTTATTTTAAAACATTCAATCAAGGTTACTTGATTCCATTCTATTCCTTTCTTTTCCATTCCTTTCCCTTACTTAAATACAATTCATTCAAGATTACTTGATTCCATTCCATTCCATTCTTTTCCATTCATTTCCTTTATTTAAATACATTTCATTCTATTCCATTCCATTCTTTTTTATTCTCTTACGATGATTCCATTCCATTCCCCTTATGAAATGGAAAGGAATAAAAATCAATAAAATGTAAGTAATTTTGTTTGGGAGCAACATTGAGGGAATAGAATGGAATCATTTTATGACAATATTATTATTAGACCTCTATTTTAAAATAAAATGGTTGAATATATAGGGATATTTTGGGAGTTTTAGTAAAAAAATTATTAAATTTAATTCAATTCCCTCCTATTCCTCCCAATTTCGGGGGGAATGAAAATTTGAGGTTTTAAGAGAATAGAGAGGAATGAGTGTTCCCTCTCACCCATTCCATTCCCTCCCACTTAAACTCCCAAATAAGAAAATGAGTTTTCCATTCTTTCCATTAAAATTCCTAAACAAGGGAATGGAAGAATATTCTAAAATTATTCTTTTCATTTCGTTCCATTCCATTCCCTCCTCCCAAACGAGGCCTTAGGGTTTAAAGTTTAGGAGTTTTAGGGTTTAAGGAAAGATTATAGAGAAATACTATATTCACAACATTTTCACAACAAATCTTCCGTGGTAAGTTGTTATTAGTTGTTATAAATGGGCAAAAAAGTAATGTAAGTTGTGGATTTAAATTAGAACCAATAATAACTCATCACCAATGATTTTCATACACTTTTTAATTATGGCCTAATTTAGGTGTCTTTCCATTGAATGAATGAATTATTTAAGCTTCCGAAGCAAGAACAGATGAAATATCAACAACCCCCCCCCCCCCTCAAAAGGAAGGGTAAATCCAAAAACCTCATTTTATTTCATTTTGGCCAAAATGCAAAATTCACCCTCTAAGTTTCACAATTTTTCATTTCAATCCTATAAGTTTGCATTTTATCATTTTAGTCCTCTAAGTTTCAATCTTTCTCAATTCAATGATCTGTTAACATTTCGTCCATATTTACCGTTAATCATATTTAATTACTTATTTCTTAAATAAATAAAAAAATGTTAATTAAAAAAAACCTAGAAATTAAAATTACCCCACCCATGTTGTTCTTCCCCACTTTTGAAGAACACGAAATAAACCCAAAAAAAATGAAAAAGAAAAAGAAACCCATAGAGAGAAGTAGAGGGGCTTAGATTGAAGGGTGATGATGCTCGAAAATCAATAAGCTAGAATACTTCGAACTACGATGATGGCTTTAGGACTTGAAAGGAAAAAAAATACTGTCAAGAGTGACCGATGTAACCCGGCCAAGGTCCCTCCGACAATTAAGTTAGTTTTCTCTTTAGAGCACAAGAATGGGAAACTGTGAATAGTTGAACTTACCTCGGGTGGATGAGACTTGCTCCTTTTATAGAGAGTTAGGAGTGAGTCTACTTGTTCGGATCCACCACCATCATGGGTAGTGTGTATCGTTAATGGAGAAAATGGGGTACGTGGAGCAAATTATGGGGAATCCTCTCCACGCTTTAGGAGTAGTTCAACATGGTCCAATTATGTGGAACCTTTTGGAAAGTTTCTCTTAAAATTTTATACGTGTCATCTGGTCGTCCATGCCCTTGTGTTTTGGACGACTATTCTAAGATTGGATGGTCTTGTTACCCATGGACGGTTACTATTCATGCACGTGATGTCGTTGTTGGGTTTCTCTCCTCTCAGAGCTTTCTGGACGTGGTCAGGTCATGGACGACTACCTTGGACGAATGGACTTTAATTTTATCCCTATCAAAGGGTTTTAGGAGAGAAAGGGATTTGATAATTAAAAGGAGGGGAAGAATTAAAAACTTGTACAAATCTACACTCATTTGCAGATCTTGTTCAAAATAAGAGGATCTTGTTTTTTTGTTTGTTTATTTTTTTTTATTTTTCTCTTCTTTCTAGGTTATTTGTTTCAATTATTTTAGAAAAGTGGATTTCATGTTTTTAAGGTTATTTTTGTGTTTGGTTTGTCTCTAATCTTGTTTTAGACTAAGTTGGATTTTTGTTTCTAAGATTTTTGAAGCACTCATCTGCGGTTTATAATGTATGCTGCAGAGAGAGAATTTTGAGCAGCTTTATCTTTTGAATACAAAGTCATCCGACTTTAGCAATTCTATCTACATTTTTATCCTCCTTTGTATCCTTAAATTGTTTTCTTATATGTTTGCTGTTAAGCTTAGTGTGATTTCTCCAAACTCATCTATATCCTTGACACTATTTGTTTCAGCATAAAATATTTTCTAGAAGTTGTTTTGAAATGATTGGTGTGGGGATGTAGGCCCAAATGTATGTTGGGCCTTGGGCCTTGTCCGAGGAGGCTTCGTGATCCTAGAATAGATCAAAAGCAAGAAAGACGTAATACTTCGAACTTCACAAGCAAACAATGACTGTAGAGGCTGGGAGAAGTTGTTCGAGGAAGAATATCCTCTCGGCTAAATACAACAAAGATCGAGACATGCCTCCTGTCATCTAGGGTGACGTTCCAAGAGGTTCTATTGATAAAGACATGTATTATGAATGTACGGGAAGAATGGAAGCTAGGAAATATTTAAGGAAAAGCTGCTGCCACCGCATTGAATACTCTGCAGCTAATTTTTTGGTCGCATTTATATGGAGAAAACCCTTGAACAGCGCTGCCTTGGCTATCCCAACTCATAGAGGGCCGAGAGGGTGTCCGATGGGACAAACACTCAAGTAGTGGCTTAGGTGATCAACAAATGGAAGGCCAAGATCATTCAAAGGAAGCTATATAATAAGAAACCATTGAGGAAAGAGAGATTGAAAATGAGAAAGAAAACACTGTAGCAATCAAGAACTAAACTTGAAATCAAACTTGAGAATCAATATTTAAGGACCGATCTCCTTGGATTGTGCCGAGGACAGTTTTCTTTAGTTTAATCAGTCTATCTTCCTTTTCTTTACACATGAATCCATCATTCTTATTGTCCAACTCGTTAAAGCCTAGTTTTCCAACTTATTATCTACAAATTCATTGTATTGGCTTTTTTGGGCCAAAGTTCATTCATCACTTGGGCCAGGGACCCAAATTCCGTCCTTGCAATTAGTGCAACTGAAAATTGTTTGTGAACAAAATGTTTTCATGATCAATGGACATAGAACCCCACTTTTTTCAATTGGCAGAACATATTGAACCCCACTTTTTTATCTCGTGTTCTTCAAACGTGAGGGAGCGACGATGTGGGTGGTTTTTTTTTTAATTTTTTTTATTTAAGAAATAAGTAATTAAATAAAAATTAAATATGGTTAACACTTAATAGCATATATGGCTGAAATGTTAATAGATGACAGAATTGAGGAGGATTAGAGGATTGAAATGATAGGAATTAGACTTACCGTACTGAAATGAAAATTAATATAGTATTTTAGCTTTTGTATACATTTGTATGTTTCACACGTCACCAAACACAGGGCACACAAGATAAAGAAAACTTAGGGCAATATTATTTGTAATTTTTTGAAATACATGTAAATAAAATAGTGTGTGAAAATATGTATAAGATTATTTAAAAACTGAAAATGTGGGTTTGAACCACTCTACCAAACAGACCATTGATATTTTGGTTCGATCTTCCCTCATTTTTGCGGGAAAAAAAAATCAAACTCAAATCCAAACTTAAAAAAAAATAAAAATAAATGAACGGCCATGATGGAAACAATAAATAATGGTAAAGAAAGCATCGGCTATCGAGGAATCACTCTGGTCTGGTGTAGTCTCTCAGTCTGAAGTAGCATCGCATCGCATCACCGATGGAATTCGAAACCCATTGCGAGACTGAGGCTGAGGCTGTGGCTGTGGCTGTGGCTGAAGTACCAAAAGAGCCTCCGAAAATCCACCGCCTGGACGAGTCGGTGGTGAACCGAATCGCGGCGGGAGAGGTGATTCAGCGGCCAGTATCGGCCGTGAAAGAACTGGTGGAGAACAGCCTCGACGCCCACTCCTCCTCCATAAACGTCGTCGTCAAGGACGGTGGCCTCAAACTTATCCAAGTCTCCGACGACGGCCACGGAATCCGATACGATGACTTGGCGATCCTATGCGAAAGGCACACGACGTCAAAGCTTTCTACATTCGAGGATTTACAATCGATAAAATCAATGGGTTTCCGAGGAGAGGCTCTGGCTAGTATGACTTACGTCGCTCATGTTACTGTCTCCACCATTACCAAAGGTCAGCTCCATGGTTACAGGTATTACTACTAAATGAGAATGAGAATTTTACCCAATACAAGCTTGCTTTATTTTTGGGTTGTGATTAATAGTGAAAATAATTATCAATGCCAAAGGGGTTGTGGTCTAGGTCTAGCTTGTGGCTCTCAAGAAGGGATTACTCTATGTAATTACTTTACTTGGTGATGGTGTGTGCACTTAACCCTCTAAATTATGCAAAAACCCCGAAAGTTATAACTTTGTTTCAATGTCGCTTGGATTTGGAGTTTGTTTTGCTGTTAAGTTTGACTAGTAATTTAGAATTGAAATACCAATTTACCTCTCTCTCCATCTATTGCTTTTGCTTTTGAGATTGGAGAGATGGAAAAATTGGTCTTTCACTTTCAATGCTAAATTATGTCAGAATTAACACCAAAACAGACTTTTCGGTTGGGTTGGGTTGGGTGGAAAAAGTGTAATATTCCTCCCAAAAAAAATATCATTCATAGACTATGTTTTTTTCTTTTCTTCTGAGCTTGTTAGCAACTGGCTGGAGTATGAATTAATTTCAATTGTTGATTATATTGTTCAGGGTATCTTATAGGGATGGTGTCATGGAGCATGAGCCAAAGCCGTGTGCTGCCGTAAAAGGAACTCAGATAATGGTATGAAGCATACATTTGAATGGAGGTGTCCCTGAGCCTCGGTAATTTAAAGTTGAAAAGTTAATATGAAATGGGATTAAGCTCCAGAAAATAAGTAGTCATTCTTGGAATTATTTGCAGAAACTTTGTGTTACACATACTATTATTCATGATTTTGGTATTTTTTGAACTATCCTGAATATATTAGATACTTATTATGTTACTTGTTACATCCAATGAAATTGAACTTCATTTGCTAACTAGGACCAATTGAAAAGTTCATTAGTTATTTGTAATTTTTTCAATGTCCTCATGCAATAAACTAGCAATTCCTTTTTTTTTTTTTCCTCCTCTACAAGTTTTGATTCCTGTCTGTGTTGTCAGGTTGAGAATCTATTTTACAACATGACTGCTCGGAGGAAGACACTACAAAATTCTGCTAATGATTTTTCAAACATTGAAGACTTGCTAAAGCGGTTTTTCCATTCATCACATCAATGTGAATTTCTCATTACGAAAGGTCAGTTGATTGACTAATGAAATTTGTCGTTTTATGAAATTGTTAAAATACATAATTATTTAATTTCTTAAAAAGGCTGATAAAGTTCAAGTATGCACACCCACACACGCACACATGTTTACGTATATATGTACATAACAAGTCTAAAACTAACAATTTAAACACACAAGATTGCATTCCACCTGTAGATTTTGGGTATGTAGCTAAAAAATGGAGGCTCTTACTCTTCCTACCGAAACTAAAAAAATGGAGTCACCCAAGTATATAGGAAATATACTGGGGTGAAACAATCAATTACAAAAATTGCATTAATCTAAAAAATCAACAATAGAAAGGAAAGACAGATTCCTCAAGGCAGTCAGCTAGTCCAATAAGGTACGGAAAAAAGAATAACTGGAGATTAGGCATAGAATGCTCGGTATCTTCAAAACTTATGCTATTCATTTCCCTCCAAATGCACCACATCAAACAATGTGCGATAATCATCCAAATGATGTGGGATAATCATCCAAATGAGATTCATTATGGTTCTACTTCAACTAGGCGCAGTGGTATTAATAGGGAGCGGGCTCTTTTTGTTCCTAAATGAACCTGAAGATGCTTTCTTGGAATGTCAGAGAATTGAATGAGGTTGAGAAGAGGCTTTAGATTCGTAATTTGTTGCGTGCATGGAGGCCTGATATTGTATGTTTGTAGGAGACTAAACTTGAATGGATTACTAGAGGAATTGTCAGAAGTAAATGAAGCTGTCCATATGTAGACTGGTT